>CM067362.1:104440491-104833278 GCA_034401795.1 Chaetoderma sp. LZ-2023a | reverse complement strand
CGCATGACACGTGTGTTTGGTGGTTGAATACAGAGAATCTCTTGCCGGGGGTTTTGCTAACCCCTCCCCACCCTCAGGTGACTGTGTATACAGATGCATCGATGGAGGGGTGGGGAGCTTGTCTGGAAGAGTCCACAGTATCAGGGCTTTGGGATCTGGATCAGTCCAAGGAACATATCAATCTACTAGAGCTAAGAGCAGTAGTCCTGGGCCTGGAACATTTCTTACAGAAAGTTCAGGCCAAGATTGTTCTAATTCGTTCAGACAACTCAACAGTAGTGACTTACATAAACCGCCAGGGCGGAACGAAGTCGCCCAGTCTCTGTATGATGACATGGAAACTGCTTTGTTGGTGCCTGGATCATGGGATCACCTTGAAAGCAGTTCATATTCCGGGGAGGTTAAATCTGCTAGCAGACTCATTGAGCCGAAGGATGAGTGTTTTACCCACGGAATGGCAACTAAATCAATGTGTGGCGGATCGTCTGTTCGACCATTGGGGGAAACCCAACATAGATTTGTTCGCGATGAAGAAGAATGCGAAGATGACGACGTACGTCTCTCCGATTCCAGACCCAAGCGCTTTCGCAACAGATGCGTTAGCTATCAGCTGGGAGGGAATGTATGCATACGCATTCCCCCCAGCAATCCTGATTCCAAAGGTGCTTCAGAAAATCAGGCAGCAGGAGTGCCAAGTGCTTCTGATCGCCCCGGATTGGCCAAGCCGATCGTGGTATACGGATCTGCTGGACCTTCTGGTCTGCAATCCGGTTCCGCTGCCTCTGATGGACAACCTTATCTTCCAGGGCAAGGCCCTTCACGACAATCCGTCAATGTTCCGATTGACTGCGTGGATGTTGTCAAGGAATCTAGAATTAAGGAGGGCTTTTCTGAGCAAGCGGCCATGTTTATGGCCAAAGCCAGGAGGGGGTCAACCTCCAGAGCATATAATTATAAAATCAACAGATTTGCAGAATGGTGCTCAAAAAGATGTATTGATCCAATGGAATCATCTATTCAGGTAGTGGCTGATTTCCTCTGTCACCTATATGATGCCTATAGCCTCAAGCCTAACTCTATTGCTGGTTATAAGTCAGCTTTAATGACTGTTATTCCTTGCTTGGCTAATAGGGGGAGTGATGAAGTAAGTACATTAAATGTATTAATTAAAGGCATGGGCAATCTAAGACCAAGGAATCCTCCACTGATTCCGTCTTGGAGTTTATCACTGGTGCTCCAGGTACTAGGTGATAAGCCTTTTGAACCACTTAGTTCCATTTCTATGAAAATGTTAACTCTTAAAACTGTATTTTTAATTGCTGCGGCCTCGGCGAGGCGTAGGAGTGAAATTCACGCCTTATCAGCCGAGGTTGACCGGTTTGTGGTTACAGGGGAAGGCCTTAAGCTTCTACCTAGGATTAATTTCTTGTCTAAAAATCAGTCATTGAAATATCCAGGTCAGCCTATTTTTTTGCCATCTTTAACTAGATATGATCCTAATTCTAAAGTATGGTGCCCCGTACGGGCGCTGCTCCGGTACAAACAGCGTACTTCGGAGTGGCGTACCGACCAGTCAGCGTTATGGTTGTCATATATTGAACCCCATGGTAGGGCGTCTAAGGACACCATTTCTAGGTGGATTGTGGAATGTATTCAATTTTGTCACAAATCCGCCACCGGGCGACAGGTTGACGTGGCCAAGGCTCACAGTGTCCGCGGTGTCGTGGCATCCACTGCCCTGTTTAGTGGGGTCCCTGTGGATGATATTATGTCAGTGGTTCAGTGGCACTGTGAGTCAAGTTTTACAGACCATTACCTCCGTGACACCTCTAACCCTCTCGCCTTGTCGATTTTGAAACAATAACCGCTTTATGTTTGTGAAGAGTGCTTCCGCATTGCTTATATACTTCGCCATTCAGCGACGGTGACAACCACTTGTCGGGACTGTATCATCCTTCTCTACTGGATTCATGATGACAGCTTCCTAGTACAACAAGGTCAGTCTTGTTCATGTGTTGTTCATTGTTTTGTATTGTCACGTTACCCAGTGTTATTAATATGGTGATGGTTTATGTGGGTTGTGGTTCTTTAGAGAGAGTATACGAAAATGGAGCCTTTTCGTCTCTGTCCTATAGTACTTGGCACTAGTACGAAGAGAGCGTGTAGGACATTGAGGTCATTTAATCTTCCTCCCAAGGGGGGGGGGGGAGCGCATATGACAAATCGGTCATCTCTCAGACATCGGTTGTGTTATCCGATGGTTTATCAAATCCTGACTGTGTTTTCACACAGTTTCAGACGTCATAAGTGCCTTAAACGCTTGAAAGCGTATAGGGAAGAGCTGGTCTTTTGACCTCGCCTCCCTCCCGCCAGATTCACTTTCGAATTCTGGCAATATCAAAAGTATTAGGGAGGTAAGTATACTCTTGATGTGAAATAAACGAAATCTAGGATTTCTTTTTTCACGAGAGAGTTGATACTTACCTCCCTAGATACTGACCCGGCCTCTCCGCCCCACAGAGGCTCGGTCTTCAGGCTCTTGGTAGTTGCATGTGTTAGCCAATAAATGAGCCAGAGGAAGTAGTAGTCGGCGCATGCGCGGTGGTGGGGCGAGCATCCGCCGGACTACCTCTGACTCCCTGCCCAGTAGGGGCACCTAACTGTTTTTAATCTGAGTGTTTTATTGAGTGAAAGCCGATATTTAGCAATATCAAAAGTATTAGGGAGGTAAGTATCAACTCTCTCGTGAAAAAAGAAATCCTAGATTTCGTTTAATTCTCTTGATCAAAATTTTGTTGAAAACATATTAACTTATTTATGAGGTGTACATTAGTTTTCACTCTTGGGCGTTTTCACTTTTAGAAAAAGTTCAGTGTTATTTTGTAACTGATTTCACTGCTTTCCTCAGTCATCCAGCCAAGCGCCAATGCAAGGATGTACATCCATCATCGTCAAGCAAAACGGATCAGATGCCATCGTCGTCAAGCAAAGCAGATCAGACTCCATCGTCGTCAAGCAAGACGGATCAGACTACAGGAGGGAGAGAGACAAGTGTTGAACAGTTGCCGGATGAAGATACTAGTCATCCGGATCCACGAGTAGTGCCACCACGTGAACCAGATCTCCCACCTCCGTGGATCCGATGTTCACCAGCAGATTTGTATTTTAAGGCTGATAAACAGGTAAGTTATTTTTAACAATTCATCTTGTATCCATGATAGAGCGAATGTCTATCTTGTAAGGAGGAGTTATGCCTCTTGATTTTAGGCTTGCGCGATTACATGGTAAAATCGAAAATTGCCATTATTTTTTAAATTATGAATTTATACGGCTAAAAATTAAATAATTGAATAATCGTGAATAATTTCTACTGCATAAAATATTTAAAATCCTACCTTTGAATTACTCTTTATTGCGATCGGTCGTGAAAATTAACATTTTGCTCAGTGAATGTATGTCTATATGCAGGTACAAGAGAAGACTATTTTTGAAAATGTATCACTGGAGTGACTGGCAAATGGACATTTCTAAACACCATTGCAACCTTCATAATTGATATGCTTTTGTTGTTATGGCTGGTTAATTTGTATCCAGGCTGATTAATCACGTAATCACGATTATTCTTAACTGTCTGACTGCTGAGTTTTTGCAGACGACATTCCAGGGTTTATATCTCTGAACTGAGTAAATATTTTGAAAACAATTTGGCTGAGCCACCAGCAACTTTCAGTCAATTTGTTTTCAAAATATTCATCAAGTACAGAATTTTTTCTCATTGAAATTATTGTCTGGTGGCTTGCAGATGAAGTTTAAGTTTCAGGCTTCCCCTTAACTCTTACCATTCTGATATCAAACTTAAATTCTCAAATTAAACGGTGAACTGGTGTTCATTTTTCAACAAATTTGGTGGAAGACGGTGCTGTCGCTGTCGAAGCAATAAAAAAATAGAATTATGACATCATACTGGGTAAATATTTTGAAAACAATTTGACTGAGTAAGTGTTAAAGTTTTCTTAAAGTTATGCCTTTTATAAATTTTCAAAATATAAATTTTCAAGACATGATTTGCTTCAATATGTTGAACTGAAAATCGTTACATTGATTTTATTATGAAAGGTTACAGATGAAGTATGTATTTCACGGGCTTTCGCCAGTTTCTGGTGTAATTATACCGCTTTTTAAGGTTGCTGAAAATTGTTGAAACGTTGGAACGGTTAAATATATATCTCGGTCAGTAGACGACATGTATTGTCAAACTTAGAGAATGCTTGTTGATATTACAGACGGGGAACATGTGTTCAACGAAACGCATGCAAGACCTGGAGTCCCGATTTGAGTCTGTACTTTGTGAGCGTGCTCAAAGACACCGCGACGAACAACCACCATTCACGTTGCCATCCCGACAAGAAGTGTGGAAGAATCATTGTCATCATCACAGCACGGCTGACCATCCAAGTTGTAGCGGTAATCAATAATAGGCATATAGACAGATCATTTCTATCCAGGGCTTGATTTTAACACTAACCTGTTAACCCGTGAATAGAATTTGCTATGGGTTAGTGAAACTACACTTGCACTAACCCATCTGCGTTAGTAATGCTCTAAAAACAGGAAATACAATATTTTGTTGAATATTTTGAAATTAATATGACTGGAAGCCATTGCTGCCTTAGGCAATGGCTTCCAGTTATATTAATTTCAAAATATTCAACAGCTTTCCTATTTGTTTGCTCTGAGATTGAGATACAGGGAATTTATCGGTGAAACAGTTTTTCACTTCAAGAGTATACTTACCTCCCTAGATACTTTTGATATTGCTAAATATTGGCTTTCACTCAATAAACACTCAGATTTAAAACAGTTAGGTGCCCCTACTGGGCAGGGAGTCAGAGCGTAGTCCGGCGGATGCCAGCCCCACCACCGCGCATGCGCAGACTAGCACTTCCTCTTTGCTAGATTATTGGCAAAGAGATCACACATGTTTTTTTGTTCAATAGCTTTTTCGCTCTCTTAAACTGTTTAAGTGGTGTTTGTTTGGAGTGTTAGTCACTTTTTTGGATGGCGGATAGGAATACGTCGCCACAGGAGGACGGAGGACCTTTAAATCAGGTGACTTCTAGTAAAATTAGCGAGTTTTCTTCCCGGTGTATTGTGTTTCCGGGACTCGCGTTTACCGTGATAAGCGCCTTGGTTGGTTGGGTTATATCAACTCGGTGCTACCTAGGACTAATTTCTCTTTCTGTTTATGTCCACAGGTCTGTATGACGCTAGGTGGTGACGTCACAGTACCAGAGAATTAGTATTCTCTCCACCATGGTTCCATTTCCTACTAACACTGTTAGGTTATCTAACCAAATGAAAAATTATGTCCAGTGAGTTGGAGGCCTGGTATAAAGGTCTTCTCACTTTGCCCTCTTGAACCAATTCCTTCCCCATGAGGTGGAGAGAGTTAAGAGGCGTGCAGATGGTGGAGTTTCCGGTTCGTCACGTTGGATGGTTTGTCTATACAAAGTGTCAGGTATCTAGTTATTGATAATGTGGTGATGTTAATTATTGTAAACAATCAAAGGGAGATAATTAACATTTTTGCCAGAAAAGAGTTATCTATATGTATCTGATGGTTGTGTAGTCAACTTACCCATTCAGCATACAATTCGTCTTTGCACTTGGATGTTTTGTTGGGATCGAATTTTTCCTGTCACGGGATTAATGACGTCATAATCAGCTGGCTATGTATTTATTAGCAATTCAAGCGCTATGCTGGTTTTTGATGTATATTGATCTTTATGATCGTTTTCCTTCTCCTTGAGTTGGATTGAGTTTCAGGGACCGGGTTGCGCGTCCTGTGGACGTTTTATGCATGTGAAGTTCTGGCCGCATCTGTGTTATCGATGTAGCCCTTGTGGTCCATTGATTAATTGTGACATATGTAAGCACTGGGGGGGCGAGTTAATGTCCGAATTCTTGTGCTGCTTACAGGCGACGGACAAGGTGGTAGAGGAGGAGAAGAAGAAGAAGCGGAAACGAGAGGTTGTAAGTAGGAAGGGTAAGGGGAAGGTCTCGTCCGCGGTGGATATGGAGACCTTCCGGACCGAGATGTTGGGAGAGATGAAGAGGACAATAAAAGATTTGGTTCCAGGGTTGCTTCGTGGCATGCTTCCTGGACCAGATCCTTTATTGTCCTCATCATCGGCTTCGGAGCAGGTAATCCCCGCCTCTGGATCGATTTTCCTTAGTCCGCTTCCGTTGTCCGACGATTCAGAGGTGGCCCCATTAGAGGGGGCGTTCCACGGCCCTGGCAGCAGGCTTATTGCCGCGCCGATAGGGGACCGTGGACGGTTGTCGCTGGAACCCGCTGGCTGCTTATCAGTCCAGGGGTATCCGCACGCCGCGGTGGCCAGTACCTCCTATGGCACCGTTCCTGGTCAGCCCGGGTTAGCTCTCTTTGCTGACCCGGGGTCTAATCTTTCTGACCAGGGTGATGAGGATTACCTGCTAGGGTCGCCGTCTGACGACGTGGACATGGATGAAGACGTTTGTGCACCCCTCGCGGGGAATACAGGCGCTTTTTTCCACGGTATTACTCACCCTGGAGTAAGGTCCGCGGTTCAGGTGGTGGCCCAGGGCGCTGCTGATGGCCAGCGGTACCGCATACCTCGGCTTGCCGAGAGTGTAGCTGGTGCTGGCCGGGCCCGTGGTAGGGCTATATATACCCCGCGCTCTACCGCGGTGCCTGCTCCTGGTCAAACCAGTGATATTCTCATGCCGGTGCTGTCAGGCCCGCATGTTTTCCCTGGCTTGCCAGGTGTATCAGCGTACCCGCCGTCAAGCTCTACTGCTTGCGCTCAGGAGGAAGACGAAGGACCCCGTCTTGTAGAGCGCTCGCAGTTAGCCACGGAGGAGGATTGGTATGACGCTTGCCAGTGGTTGGTGAGCGTTAGGCCTGATCTGCCCGTGGAGCAGTCGGCTAGCCACCGTGTTCACACGCCGTGGTTAGCTGGGAAACCAACTGCTAACGCTATGCCTTCTCTGCCGCTGGCGGAGCATGTCGTTGACATGTTCAAGGCGGCGGAGGCGTCCATTAACACGAGTGGACGTCTCGCGAAGGCCCCTCGCGAGGTGGCCAGGCGTTGTCGCATCGTGCCCCTGGACTACCAGCGGTACGGTGTGGTACCCAAGCCCAGCGTGGATGACCGCGCGGCTTTGGGTGAGGATACGCGGCCAGGCTCCCGTTCTGACGCGGGGGTCTTGTGCGCGAACGCGTTGCGTTCGGCGAATACCGCGTTGCGTGATGCGGAGGAGAGTGGGAGGGCTTCGATTGCCGATCTGTCCCACGTCTCCCAGCTGTTACAGGGGGTAGTAACGGCATCCGCATCGCGCCAGCCAGGCCCGCTCGCGGTCCAGCGAACCATCCAGGATGGTATTAACCTGGCGCTGGACTGTATGACGCGGGCGGTGACCAGGAGTGTCAGGGCAAGACGCACATTTGCCCTGGACAATCTGTGCCCGTCTCAGGACCTGTATAATAGGCTACTCCGTACGCCTATGACGGGTCCTGGTCTTTTTGGAGGTGAGGGATGTCGCCACCTCCAGGAGACGGTCACCCTGGTGAATAACCAGAGGGCGCTGCGCGAACAGTTTGAGGTGCTGCGTCGTGCTAACGTTCGCGCCGCGGCCCCTGCGTATCGTCCCCTGCAGGCTCGAGGTGGTGCTGGCCAAGTCAGAGGCCAGCCGCCGTCGCAGCGCCGGCCTCGGCCGCGTGCGATTCGGCCAGCAGTGAGGGGGGCGCAGGCTCCTCAGCCGCCGTCAGCCAGGCAGCCGCCCGTGCACCGAGGTGCGCGCGGGGCGGGGCGGGTCGCGCGAGGATCTGGGCGTGGTTATCGTTCCTGACAGGGCGCTTACCGCGGTAAGGACCACGCCAGTGTGTATGGCGACGGAGACAGTGCCGCTCTTGCATGCCTTGTGTCCACCGCGGTCCCTAGGTGGACCGGTGGGAGGCCGGCTAGCCGACCACATGCAAGAGTGGGAACGGTTAACTCAGGACCGTTTAGTCTTGCGATGGCTTTCCGTGGGGTATCATCCAGAGTGGATGACAGGCCCGCCGTCGCGACTGTCTCTGGTGCCAGTCTGGACTCCCATTCCGAGAGATCCAGATCAAAGGTTGTGTATCGAGGAGGAGATAAATTCCCTCGTACAAAAAGGAGCTATTCAGCCGGCACAAAGGTGTCCGGGCTTCTATTCAACCCTGTTCTTGGTAACAAAACGCACCGGTGGGTGGAGACCGATTCTCAACCTCAAGCCATTGAACAAGTTCATCGAGACGCCCAGTTTCAAGATGGAAACGGTGCGCTCGGTGTTGGCGGGGTTGGAGAGGGGGATGTGGACGGCGTCGATAGATTTGAAGGACGCTTATTTCCACATCCCCATCCACAGGAGTTTCTGTCGCTTCCTGAGATTTGCATTCCAGGGCAGACAGTGGGAATTCAGGGTGTTGCCCTTCGGAATTTCCACGGCTCCTCGGGTTTTCACCCGTGTGGTTCTTGCGATCACAGCATACCTCCGCAGGAGAAGCATAGCAGTCCACACGTACATAGACGACTGGCTGTTGAAAGCGCACACCCGGGAAAGTTTGTCCGCCAATCTGGAGATTGTTTTGAAAATTCTCACAGACTTGGGCTGGATGATCAATTTCCCAAAATCAGAGCTGACTCCATCCCAGAAGTTTGTTTACCTGGGGATGTTCTTCGATTTGGAGACAGGATATGTTTATCCTACTCAGGAGAGAGTTCAAATACTCATCTCGTTGATTCAGTCAGTGTGCGACAGTCGTCATGTCCTGGCACGGGTTTACTTGAGAATGCTGGGGTTGATGGTTTCGTTGGAACCAGTCATTCCTCAGGCCGCCTTACGCAGGCGGCCGATCCAGTTGTTTCTCATGACACAATGGACCCAGAGTACAGGTTCGCTGGACTCGAATGTGTCAGTGTTGGCGCCTCTGATTCACCACCTGCAATGGTGGTTGAATACAGAGAATCTCTTACCGGGGGTTTTGCTAACCCCTCCCCACCCTCAGGTGACTGTGTATACAGATGCATCGATGGAGGGCTGGGGAGCTTGCCTGGAAGAATCCACGATATCAGGGCTTTGGAATCTGGAACAGTCACAGGAACATATAAATCTACTGGAGCTAAGAGCAGTAGTCCTGGGCCTGGAACATTTCTTACAGAAAGTTCAGGGCAAGATTGTTCTTATTCGTTCAGACAACTCAACAGTTGTGACTTACATAAACCGCCAGGGCGGAACGAAGTCGCCCAGTCTCTGTATGATGACATGGAAACTGCTTTGTTGGTGTCTGGATCACCAGATTACCTTGAAAGCAGTTCATATTCCGGGAAGGTTAAACCTGCTAGCAGACTCATTGAGCCGAAGGATGAGTGTTTTACCCACGGAATGGCAACTAAATCAATGTGTGGCGGATCGTCTGTTCGACCATTGGGGGAAACCCAACATCGATTTGTTCGCAACGAAGAAGAATGCGAAGATGACGACGTACGTCTCTCCGATTCCGGATCCAAGCGCTTTCGCAACAGATGCGTTAGCTATCAGCTGGGGGAGAATGTATGCATACGCATTCCCTCCAGCAATCCTGATTCCAAAAATTCTTCAGAAAATCAGACAAGAGGAATGCCAAGTGCTTCTGATCGCCCCGGATTGGCCAAGCCGATCATGGTATACGGATCTGCTGGACCTTCTGGTCTGCAATCCGGTTCCTCTGCCTCTGATGGACGATATTATCTTCCAGGGCAAGGCCCTTCACAACAATCCGTCAATGTTCAGATTGACTGCGTGGATGTTGTCAAGGAATCTAGAATTAAGGAGGGCTTTTCTGAGCAAGCAGCCATGTTTATGGCCAAAGCCAGGAGGGGGTCAACCTCCAGAGCATATAATTATAAAATCAACAGATTTGCAGAATGGTGCTCAAAAAGATGTATTGATCCAATGGATTCATCTATTCAAGTAGTAGCTGATTTCCTCTGTCACCTCTATGATGCCTATAGCCTCAAGCCTAACTCTATTGCTGGTTATAAGTCAGCATTAATGTCTGTTATTCCTTGCTTGGCTAAGAGGGGAAGTGATGAAGTAAATACATTGAATGTATTAATTAAAGGCATGGGCAATCTAAGACCAAGGAATCCTCCTGTGATTCCGTCTTGGAGTTTATCGCTAGTGCTTCAAGTACTAGGTGATAAGCCTTTTGAACCACTTAGTTCCATTTCTATGAAACTATTAACACTGAAGACTGTGTTTTTAATTGCTGCGGCCTCGGCTAGGCGTAGGAGTGAGATTCATGCCTTATCAGCCGAGGATGACCGTTTTGTGGTTTCAGGGGAAGGCCTTAAGCTGCTACCTAGGATTAATTTCTTGGCTAAAAATCAGTCGTTGAAATATCCAGGTCAACCTATTATTTTGCCTGCTTTAACTAGATACGATCCTAATTCTAAAGCATGGTGTCCCGTCCGGGCGCTGCGCCGGTACAAACAACGTACGGCGGCATGGCGCACCGACCAGTCAGCGTTATGGTTGTCATATATTGAACCCCATGGGAGGGCTTCTAAGGACACCATTTCCAGGTGGATTGTGGAATGCATTCAGTTTTGCCATAAATCCGCCACCGGGAAGCAGGTTGACGTGGCCAAGGCTCACAGTGTCCGCGGCGTAGTGACATCCACGGCCCTATTTAATGGGGTCCCTGTGGATGATATTATGTCGGTGGCTCAGTGGCACTGTGAGTCAAGTTTTACAGACCATTATCTCCGTGACACCTCTAATCCTCTCGCCTTGTCGGTTTTGAAAAAATAAATCGGTTTATATTTTTTGAGGTGATTTCCTCATTACTTATATATATCACAATTAATTTATGGAAACACCCACTTTTTTGGGCCTGCATCAGTCTTTACCGATGGGAAGATGATGTCAGCAGCCATTTTCAACAAGGTCAGTCTTGTTCATGTGTTGTCCGTTGTTGATTGTATTGTCACGATTACCCGTTATTAATATGGTGATGGTTTGTGTATTTGTGTGGTTCATTGTTGAGAGTTACGAAAATGGAGCTTTTTCGTCTCTGTCCTGTAGTACATGGCACTTGTACGTAGAGAGCGTATAGGACATTGAGGTCAGTCGACTCTTCCTCCCAGGAAGGAGGGGGGGGGAGCGCATATGACATTCGGTCATCTCTCATACATCGGTGGTGTTATCCGATGGTTAGTCAAATCCTGACTGTTTTTTCTTACAGTTTCAGAAGTTTAAGTGCCTTAAACGCAGAAAAGCGTATAGGGATGAGCTGGTCTTTTGACCTCGCCTCCCTCCCGCCAGATTCACTTTCGAATTCTGGCAATATCAAAAGTATTAGGGAGGTAAGTATACTCTTGAAGTGAAATAAACGAAATCTAGGATTTCTTTTTTCACGAGAGAGTTGATACTTACCTCCCTAGATACGGACCCGGCCTCTCCACCCCACAGAGGCTCGGTCTTCAGGCTCTTAATTGTTGCATGTGTGTCAGCCAATAATCTAGTCAGAGGAAGTGCTAGTCTGCGCATGCGCGGTGGTGGGGCTGGCATCCGCCGGACTACGCTCTGACTCCCTGCCCAGTAGGGGCACCTAACTGTTTTAAATCTGAGTGTTTATTGAGTGAAAGCCAATATTTAGCAATATCAAAAGTATCTAGGGAGGTAAGTATCAACTCTCTCGTGAAAAAAGAAATCCTAGATTTCGTTTAGATTGCTATACATTTTTGCCGATAGCTATACAATTTATAGTTTGCATAGCAATACACGCTACGCAAATATCAAATTCTAAATTATGCCCTGATACATGTATGTCCTTTGTGCATTTACAATTTCTTATGCATTCTGTTGAATATTTTGAAACTAATTTTCTCGGATGCTGTTTCCTCTATAATCCGTAACAGCTCGCTCCTAGTCATATTAGTTTCAAAATATTCCACAGCTTACTCTCGCTAATTCAGGTGCATTGAAGTTGTGCTTTTACCATCACAATTCAAGCGTAATCTAAGACTACTGACTGACTCAGTTCCATTATTGTATTGCAGCGGAAATTGTTGAAAGTATTTGATAGTCAGGGATCGATTGATCTCAATCGATTGATTCCAACACAGTGAAGCATGGGTGGAACTTAGCTAGAGATGGACAGGGCATAGCTCCATTATACATGTATGTCCTTTGTGCATTTACAATTTCTTATGCATTCAGGTGCATTGAAGTTGTGCTTTTACCATCACAATTCAAGAGTAATCTAAGAATACTGACTGACACAGTTCCATTATTGTATTGCAGCGGAAATTGTTGAAAGTATCAAAAAGTTGTGTTGTGAACATCGCGAGGCTGGCGAGTGCGACTCAAGTAGCAGTAGCAGCAGCAGCAGCAGTGATAGTTCCAGTAGTGATGATGAGGACAATGAGGAGGGAAATACAAAAGTCACTCGTATGATGGCTGAGTTTGAGCGTAAACGACTACATCCCTATCGCTTGCATGATGAGCTGTGGTATAATGAGCCAGGGGAGGTAAGCCACTGGAGATCACATTTGGAACATGCCCTGTAGATTCTGTTGTTGTCTTTGTCCTTTGACTGAGTTGTTTAATAATTGTCAATAAAATTGAAATTTTAGTTGAAAAGTACTTAGATTTTGGCATCAGTCCTTGAAAGTGCTTGAATTTGAAATTTGCTTTGAAAGTACATAAAAATGGCAGTACGGCCTTGAAAAGTACTTGAAAATGTGCTTTTCCATTTCCAAGTGCTTTTCCATATATAGCCAAAGGTTGTATACAATATAAGGCTGCTGATTATCACTCAGCACTGCAGGAGATAGCGTTTCAGAACATCTAATTTGCAAAGTTTCCTGCACCCGTAAAGATAGGCTAGTTTTACAGTCCTTAAAAGTGAGAGACATAGTTCTTGAAATTTGCTTGCATGAGTCCGTCACATTCTTGTATGAGCCATGAGTTAGTAAATTATGTCCATTTGCAGGTCGAGAGAAGCATAATTTTTTTAGAATGACTAGCTCGAGCCAGTCAGTCCAGTGGTAAGCTTTCGCAAATATTCTTCTCTTGGTCTGCAAATGGACATTTCTCGAGACCACTGCAGAAGCTGTTTTGTTTTATAGATTTAAATGTAGGCAGCTGGCGCTCTGAGGTTTTTTGTTTCAAGCCTAGAACTTTTGCATTTTGTACCAAATTTTCTACATTTCGCACCAAATTTTCATGTTTTCCTTCAAGATCCTTATTTTTGGAACTTAAATTTCGATTGTCCTACATTCGGAAACCAAATCTTCACATTTCATATTCTTGAGGCTTTTCAATTTTGGTATTTCGAACCGAGATTTCCATATATATGCCGTCATAATTTGTACATTTCCTGCCAAAATGTTTTTATTTGCACCTTAAAGGCAGCAACAGCTTCCAGTCTAATTAGTTTCAAACTAATCAACACAATATTTCTAACCTTGTAAATATATTTTTGTTATTCTTTTGTAGCTGAATGACAGCCCAGTATGCAGGTGTAGTATAAAGTCCCGGAGAACAGGCATTAGACATAACATTTATCCCGGTGAAAAGGTTAGTTCATAACCAAGTACAAATCTATTCTCTAAATTATGACATTAGTGCTGTTAATATCTTGTTACTCTGTACATTAGTGCTGCTAATATCTTGTTACTCTGTACATTAGTGGTGTTAGTATCTTGTTACTCTGTACATTAGTGCTGTTAGTATCTTGTTACTCTGTACGTTAGTACTGTTAGTATCTTGTTACTCTGTACATTAGTGCTGCTAATATCTTGTTACTCTGTACATTAGTGCTGCTAATATCTTGTTACTCTGTGCATTAGTGCTGTTAGTATCTTGTTACTCTGTACATTAGTGCTGCTAATATCTTGTTACTCTATACATTGGTGCTGCTAATATCTTGTTACTCTGTACATTAGTGCTGTTAGTATCTTGTTACTCTGTACATTAGTGCTGCTAATATCTTGTTACTCTGTACATTAGTGCTGCTAATATCTTGTTACTCTGTACATTAGTGCTGTTAGTATCTTGTTGCTCTGTACATTAGTGCTGCTAATATCTTGTTACTCTGTACATTAGTGCTGCTAATATCTTGTTACTCTGTACATTAGTGCTGTTAGTATCTTGTTACTCTGTACATTAGTGCTGTTAGGATCTTGTTACTATGTACATTAGTGCTGCTAATATCTTGTTACTCTGTACATTAGTGCTGTTAGTATCTTGTTACTCTGTACATTAGTGCTGTTAGGATCTTGTTACTATGTACATTAGTGCTGCTAATATCTTGTTACTCTGTACATTAGTGCTATTATTATCTTGTTACTCTGTACATTAGTGCTGTTAGGATCTTGTTACTATGTACATTAGTGCTGCTAATATCTTGTTACTCTGTACATTAGTGCTGTTAGTATCTTGTTACTCTGTACATTAGTGCTGTTAGTATCTTGTTACTCTGTACATTAGTGCTGTTAGTATCTTGTTACTCTGTACATTAGTGCTGTTAGTATCTTGTTACTCTGTACATTAGTGCTGTTAGTATCTTGTTACTCTGTGCATTAGTGCTGTTAGTATCGTGTTACTCTGTGCATTAGTGCTGTTAGTATCGTGTTACTCTGTACATTAGTGCTGTTAGTATCTTGTTACTCTGTACATTAGTGCTGTTAGTATCTTGTTGCTCTGTACATCAGTGCTGTTAGTATCTTGTTACTCTGTACATTAGTGCTGTTAGTATCTTGTTTCTCTGTACATTAGTGCTGTTAGTATCTTGTTACTCTGTACGTTAGTGCTGTTAGTATCGTGTTACTCTGTACGTTAGTGCTGTTAGTATCTTGTTACTCTGTGCATTAGTGCTGTTAGTATCTTGTTACTCTGTACATTAGTGCTGTTAGTATCTTGTTACTCTGTACATTAGTGCTGTTAGTATCTTGTTACTCTGTGCATTAGTGCTGTTAGTATCTTGTTACTCTGTGCATTAGTGCTGTTAGTATCTTGTTACTCTGTACATTGGTGCTGCTAATATCTTGTTACTCTGTGCATTAGTGCTGTTAGTATCTTGTTACTCTGTACATTAGTGCTGTTAGTATCTTGTTACTCTGTACATTAGTGCTGTTAGTATCTTGTTACTCTGTACAAATGTGCTGCTAATATCTTGTTACTCTGTACATTAGTGCTGCTAATATCTTGTTACTCTGTACATTAGTGCCGTTAGTATCTTGTTGCTCTGTACATTAGTGCTGTTAGTATCGTGTTACTCTGTACATTAGTGCCGTTAGTATCGTGTTACTCTGTACATTAGTGCTGTTAGTATCGTGTTACTCTGTCCATTAGTGCTGTTAGTATCTTGTTACTCTGTACATTAGTGCTGTTAGTATCTTGTTACTCTGTACATTAGTGCTGTTAGTATCTTGTTACTCTGTGCATTAGTGCTGTTAGTATCTTGTTACTCTGTACATTAGTGCTGTTAGTATCGTGTTACTCTGTACATTAGTGCTGTTAGTATCTTGTTACTCTGTACATTAGTGCTATTAGTATCTTGTTGCTCTGTACGTTAGTGCTGTTAGTATCTTGTTGCTCTGTACGTTAGTGCTGTTAGTATCGTGTTACTCTGTACATTAGTGCTGTTAGTATCTTGTTACTCTGTACATTAGTGCTGTTAGTATCTTGTTACTCTGTGCATTAGTGCTGTTAGTATCTTGTTACTCTGTGCATTAGTGCTGTTAGTATCTTGTTACTCTGTACATTGGTGCTGCTAATATCTTGTTACTCTGTGCATTAGTGCTGTTAGTATCTTGTTACTCTGTACATTAGTGCTGTTAGTATCTTGTTACTCTGTACATTAGTGCTGTTAGTATCTTGTTACTCTGTACAAATGTGCTGCTAATATCTTGTTACTCTGTACATTAGTGCTGCTAATATCTTGTTACTCTGTACATTAGTGCCGTTAGTATCTTGTTGCTCTGTACATTAGTGCTGTTAGTATCGTGTTACTCTGTACATTAGTGCCGTTAGTATCGTGTTACTCTGTACATTAGTGCTGTTAGTATCGTGTTACTCTGTACATTAGTGCTGTTAGTATCTTGTTACTCTGTACATTAGTGCTGTTAGTATCTTGTTACTCTGTACATTAGTGCTGTTAGTATCTTGTTACTCTGTGCATTAGTGCTGTTAGTATCTTGTTACTCTGTACATTAGTGCTGTTAGTATCGTGTTACTCTGTACATTAGTGCTGTTAGTATCTTGTTACTCTGTACATTAGTGCTATTAGTATCTTGTTGCTCTGTACGTTAGTGCTGTTAGTATCTTGTTGCTCTGTACGTTAGTGCTGTTAGTATCATGTTACTCTGTACATTAGTGCTGTTAGTATCTTGTTACTCTGTACATTAGTGCTGTTAGTATCTTGTTACTCTGTACATTAGTGCTGTTAGTATCTTGTTACTCTGTACATTAGTGCTGTTAGTATCTTGTTACTCTGTGCATTAGTGCTGTTAGTATCGTGTTACTCTGTACATTAGTGCTGTTAGTATCTTGTTACTCTGTGCATTAGTGCTGTTAGTATCGTGTTACTCTGTACATTAGTGCTGTTAGTATCTTGTTACTCTGTACATTAGTGCTGCTAATATCTTGTTACTCTGTACATTAGTGCTGCTAATATCTTGTTACTCTGTACATTAGTGCTGTTAGTATCTTGTTACTCTGTACATTAGTGCTGCTAATATCTTGTTACTCTGTACATTAGTGCTGCTAATATCTTGTTACTCTGTACATTAGTGCTGTTAGTATCTTGTTACTCTGTACATTAGTGCTGCTAATATCTTGTTACTCTGTACATTAGTGCTGCTAATATCTTGTTACTCTGTACATTAGTGCTGTTAGTATCTTGTTGCTCTGTACATTAGTGCTGCTAATATCTTGTTACTCTGTACATTAGTGCTGCTAATATCATGTTACTCTGTACATTAGTGCTGTTAGTATCTTGTTACTCTGTACATTAGTGCTGTTAGGATCTTGTTACTATGTACATTAGTGCTGCTAATATCTTGTTACTCTGTACATTAGTGCTATTATTATCTTGTTACTCTGTACATTAGTGCTGTTAGGATCTTGTTACTATGTACATTAGTGCTGCTAATATCTTGTTACTCTGTACATTAGTGCTATTATTATCTTGTTACTCTGTACATTAGTGCTGCTAATATCTTGTTACTCTGTACATTAGTGCCGTTAGTATCTTGTTGCTCTGTACATTAGTGCCGTTAGTATCGTGTTACTCTGTACATTAGTGCTGTTAGTATCGTGTTACTCTGTACATTAGTGCTGTTAGTATCTTGTTACTCTGTACATTAGTGCTGTTAGTATCTTGTTACTCTGTACATTAGTGCTGTTAGTATCTTGTTACTCTGTGCATTAGTGCTGTTAGTATCTTGTTACTCTGTACATTAGTGCTGTTAGTATCGTGTTACTCTGTACATTAGTGCTGTTAGTATCTTGTTACTCTGTACATTAGTGCTGTTAGTATCGTGTTACTCTGTACGTTAGTGCTGTTAGTATCTTGTTACTCTGTACATTAGTGCTGTTAGTATCTTGTTACTCTGTACATTAGTGCTGTTAGTATCTTGTTACTCTGTACATTAGTGCTGTTAGTATCTTGTTACTCTGTGCATTAGTGCTGTTAGTATCGTGTTACTCTGTACATTAGTGCTGTTAGTATCTTGTTACTCTGTACATTAGTGCTGTTAGTATCTTGTTGCTCTGTACATCAGTGCTGTTAGTATCTTGTTACTCTGTACATTAGTGCTGTTAGTATCTTGTTTCTCTGTACATTAGTGCTGTTAGTATCTTGTTACTCTGTACGTTAGTGCTGTTAGTATCGTGTTACTCTGTACGTTAGTGCTGTTAGTATCTTGTTACTCTGTGCATTAGTGCTGTTAGTATCTTGTTACTCTGTACATTAGTGCTGTTAGTATCTTGTTACTCTGTACATTAGTGCTGTTAGTATCTTGTTACTCTGTACATTAGTGCTGTTAGTATCTTGTTACTCTGTGCATTAGTGCTGTTAGTATCGTGTTACTCTGTACATTAGTGCTGTTAGTATCTTGTTACTCTGTACATTAGTGCTGTTAGTATCTTGTTGCTCTGTACATCAGTGCTGTTAGTATCTTGTTACTCTGTACATTAGTGCTGTTAGTATCTTGTTTCTCTGTACATTAGTGCTGTTAGTATCTTGTTACTCTGTATGTTAGTGCTGTTAGTATCGTGTTACTCTGTACGTTATTGCTGTTAGTATCTTGTTACTCTGTGCATTAGTGCTGTTAGTATCTTGTTACTCTGTACATTAGTGCTGTTAGTATCTTGTTACTCTGTACATTAGTGCTGTTAGTATCTTGTTACTCTGTGCATTAGTGCTGTTAGTATCTTGTTACTCTGTGCATTAGTGCTGTTAGTATCTTGTTACTCTGTACATTGGTGCTGCTAATATCTTGTTACTCTGTGCATTAGTGCTGTTAGTATCTTGTTACTCTGTACATTAGTGCTGTTAGTATCTTGTTACTCTGTACATTAGTGCTGTTAGTATCTTGTTACTCTGTACAAATGTGCTGCTAATATCTTGTTACTCTGTACATTAGTGCTGCTAATATCTTGTTACTCTGTACATTAGTGCCGTTAGTATCTTGTTGCTCTGTACATTAGTGCTGTTAGTATCGTGTTACTCTGTACATTAGTGCCGTTAGTATCGTGTTACTCTGTACATTAGTGCTGTTAGTATCGTGTTACTCTGTACATTAGTGCTGTTAGTATCTTGTTACTCTGTACATTAGTGCTGTTAGTATCTTGTTACTCTGTACATTAGTGCTGTTAGTATCTTGTTACTCTGTGCATTAGTGCTGTTAGTATCGTGTTACTCTGTACATTAGTGCTGTTAGTATCTTGTTACTCTGTGCATTAGTGCTGTTAGTATCGTGTTACTCTGTACATTAGTGCTGTTAGTATCTTGTTACTCTGTACATTAGTGCTGCTAATATCTTGTTACTCTGTACATTAGTGCTGCTAATATCTTGTTACTCTGTACATTAGTACATTAGTGCTGTTAGTATCTTGTTACTCTGTACATTAGTGCTGCTAATATCTTGTTACTCTGTACATTAGTGCTGCTAATATCTTGTTACTCTGTACATTAGTGCTGTTAGTATCTTGTTGCTCTGTACATTAGTGCTGCTAATATCTTGTTACTCTGTACATTAGTGCTGCTAATATCATGTTTCTCTGTACATTAGTGCCGTTAGTATCTTGTTACTCTGTACATTAGTGCTGTTAGGATCTTGTTACTATGTACATTAGTGCTGTTAGGATCTTGTTACTATGTACATTAGTGCTGCTAATATCTTGTTACTCTGTACATTAGTGCTATTATTATCTTGTTACTCTGTACATTAGTGCTGCTAATATCTTGTTACTCTGTACATTAGTGCCGTTAGTATCTTGTTGCTCTGTACATTAGTGCCGTTAGTATCGTGTTACTCTGTACATTAGTGCTGTTAGTATCGTGTTACTCTGTACATTAGTGCTGTTAGTATCTTGTTACTCTGTACATTAGTGCTGTTAGTATCTTGTTACTCTGTACATTAGTGCTGTTAGTATCTTGTTACTCTGTGCATTAGTGCTGTTAGTATCTTGTTACTCTGTACATTAGTGCTGTTAGTATCGTGTTACTCTGTACATTAGTGCTGTTAGTATCTTGTTACTCTGTACATTAGTGCTGTTAGTATCTTGTTGCTCTGTACGTTAGTGCTGTTAGTATCTTGTTGCTCTGTACGTTAGTGCTGTTAGTATCGTGTTACTCTGTACATTAGTGCTGTTAGTATCTTGTTACTCTGTACATTAGTGCTGTTAGTATCTTGTTACTCTGTGCATTAGTGCTGTTAGTATCGTGTTACTCTGTACATTAGTGCTGTTAGTATCTTGTTACTCTGTACATTAGTGCTGTTAGTATCTTGTTGCTCTGTACATCAGTGCTGTTAGTATCTTGTTACTCTGTACATTAGTGCTGTTAGTATCTTGTTTCTCTGTACATTAGTGCTGTTAGTATCTTGTTACTCTGTACGTTAGTGCTGTTAGTATCGTGTTACTCTGTACGTTAGTGGTGTTAGTATCTTGTTACTCTGTACATTAGTGCTGTTAGTATCTTGTTACTCTGTACATTAGTGCTGTTAGTATCTTGTTACTCTGTACATTAGTGCTGTTAGTATCTTGTTACTCTGTGCATTAGTGCTGTTAGTATCTTGTTACTCTGTACATTAGTGCTGTTAGTATCTTGTTACTCTGTACATTAGTGCTGTTAGTATCTTGTTACTCTGTGCATTAGTGCTGTTAGTATCTTGTTACTCTGTGCATTAGTGGTGTTAGTATCTTGTTACTCTGTACATTAGTGCTGCTAATATCTTGTTACTCTGTGCATTGGTGCTGTTAGTATCTTGTTACTCTGTACATTAGTGCTGTTAGTATCTTGTTACTCTGTACATTAGTGCTGTTAGTATCTTGTTACTCTGTACATTAGTGCTGTTAGTATCTTGTTACTCTGTACATTAGTGCTGCTAATATCTTGTTACTCTGTACATTAGTGCAGTTAGTATCGTGTTACTCTGTACATTAGTGCCGTTAATATCGTGTTACTCTGTACATTAGTGCCGTTAGTATCGTGTTACTCTGTACATTAGTGCCGTTAGTATCGTGTTACTCTGTACATTAGTGCCGTTAGTATCTTGTTACTCTGTACATTAGTGCTGTTAGTATCTTGTTACTCTGTACATTAGTGCTGTTAGTATCTTGTTACTCTGTGCATTAGTGCTGTTAGTATCGTGTTACTCTGTACATTAGTGCTGTTAGTATCTTGTTGCTCTGTACGTTAGTGCTGTTAGTATCGTGTTACTCTGTACATCAGTGCTGTTAGTATCTTGTTACTCTGTACATTAGTGCTGTTAGTATCTTGTTTCTCTGTACATTAGTGCTGTTAGTATCTTGTTACTCTGTACGTTAGTGCTGTTAGTATCATGTTACTCTGTACGTTAGTGGTGTTAGTATCTTGTTACTCTGTACGTTAGTGCTGTTAGTATCTTGTTACTCTGTGCATTAGTGCTGTTAGTATCTTGTTACTCTGTACATTAGTGCTGTTAGTATCTTGTTACTCTGTGCATTAGTGGTGTTAGTATCTTGTTACTCTGTGCATTAGTGGTGTTAGTATCTTGTTACTCTGTACATTGGTGCTGCTAATATCTTGTTACTCTGTGCATTAGTGCTGTTAGTATCTTGTTACTCTGTACATTAGTGCTGTTAGTATCTTGTTACTCTGTACATTAGTGCTGTTAGTATCTTGTTACTCTGTACATTAGTGCTGTTAGTATCTTGTTACTCTGTGCATTAGTGCTGTTAGTATCTTGTTACTGTGTGCATTAGTGCTGCTAATATCTTGTTAATCCATACATTATGCTTGCATGATTTTTCCCTTGAAACATCGCAAACATTTTTATAAAACAAATCTGCAAAACTGCTTAACCAACTGACGTGAGACTCAGGAATGGACCTTTCCAAATTTATCAATCTATCATATGACAAATTGTATGTCTTTACAATTTAATACATATTCTGTTGAATATTTTGAAACTAATTTGACTGGACGCCATATGCAGCAACATCGCCCAGTCAAATTAATTTCAAAATATTTAATAGCTTACCTGTATAGTTTTCTGAAAATTGATAGTCAGGGAGTTCAGAGATCGATCAATCCCAACACGGATGAGGCATGGGTGGAGCTTAGATAGAGGTGGGCGGGGCATAGCTAAAACTGGAACGGTCCATTAGCATCTAGGGCAAAATCAAGTGTGCTCAAGAGACCATGCTTGGTTGTGTGGTCTGGTGGCCATCTTGGATGATCTGGTTTTCGAAAAAGTGATCTCTTCCTGACTCGGTGAAATGATCCGGCCGATATTGGTCAAATATGATTAGCGAGTAATGGCTGTTCAAGTTTATCGAATGGATGTTTATATGTGAAAGAATATGGCGGCCAATTACCAATCAAATTTTAATTTTTCGTGTGATGATTTTGAATATTTTTATTTGATTGATTTTGATGGAAAATCTGCACTATAGTTGCTATTTTAGATCATAAATTCGAGATTATCACTTTCCAAACTCACTGGTAACTGTTTTTGGTTGCTTTGTTTTCCATGTTTCTTACTCACCAGCTTCTCCTGAACCAGACAATGTAGGTTATGCAGAATGGTGTGAGATTATTTGACTGAATGATCTGAATGAATCCTGTCAGAAGTACCATAACAGGAATTGTATGATTTATCAATAAAATAGTAAATCTTCACACTTTTTATTCACATAGTTGATTGATTTGAATGTGTTTTGATTGTTTTGACAATGGATGAATCTAGTTTATCAATCAATCATATGATGCATAATCAGCTTTGTTGCATATAGGCTGACATCACAATCCAGTGCCACAATCTACAATCATAATTGACAGAAATAGTCATGAACCTGGAATTGTCCGTCAAGTTGTACGAATTGTATACCTTTACTACATGGATTTAATAAGATTCAGTTGAATATTATACAAGAGAGTATATACAGTATATATATTTTCACATCAAGAGTATACTTACCTCCCTAATACTTTTGATATTGCTAAATATCGGCGTTCACTCAATAAACACTCAGAATAAAAACAGTTAGGTGCCCCTACTGGGCAGGTAGACAGAGGGTAGTCTGGCGGATGCCAGCCCACCACCGCGCATGCGCCGACTACTACTTCCTCTTTGCTAATTTATTGGCAGGGAGACACATGTTTTGTGCTTTGTAAACTTTTCAAGTGTTCAACGCGACTTAATAGGCTTTGAGAGTGATTTATATTAGATTGTTTTCACCCTGAAGATGTCAGAGAATGTGGTTTCGCCAGAGGAGGGCGCCGGATCTCTATATCAGGTGATTTCTAATATATTCTAGCGAGTTTTTCCCCGGTGTAATGTGTTTCCGGGACTCGCGTTTACCGTGATAAGCGCCTGGTTTAGTTGTTTTATTTCAACACGGTGCTATATAAGACTAATCTCTCTATGTGTTTATGTCCACAGGTCTGTGTGAGGATATGTAATGGACATCACAGCATCTGAGGTTTGGTTTCTCTCCACCAAGGTTCCATTTCCTACTAATACTGTTGGATTATCTAACCAAGATTTTATGTCCAGTGAGTCGGAGGCCTAGTATAACGGTCTTCTCACTTTGCCCTCTTGATCCAATTCCTTCCCCTATGAGGTGGAGAGAGTTAAGAGGCGTGCAGATGGTGGAGTGCTCCAGTTCATCACGTTGGATGGTTTTGTTTATACAAGGTATCAGGTATCTAAGTAATGATATGAGGTGGAGTTAATTATGTAAACAAAATTAACTGTTATGCCATGGTTATCGTTGTAGTATCTGATGGTTGTGTAGTGTGATTAACCATTCTATCATGTTCTGGTTTTGTATACAATTCGTCCGCACACCTTGTTATTGGTTCGGATCGATTTATTTTCTGTCATGGGATCATGACGTCATAATCAGCCTTGCTATTATTAATAATCAATGTTTTGACCAACGCTGGTTTTGCTCAATTATTGATCTTTATGATCTTTCCCTCTCTTTTATTTTGGTTTTGAGTTTCTAACCGTAACAAAATTACTCATTGTCCTTGTCCTTTGTCCTGTTTCAGAGACCTGGTTTTCCGTCATGTGGTCGGTTTTTGAAAGATCGTTTCGTGCCTCACCTTTGCTTTGGTTGCAGTCCCTGTGGACCATTGCTTAAATGTGATGTATGCAAGCATTGGGGGGGGCGACTTAATGTCTGACTTTTTGTCGTTGCAGGCTAAGGACAAGGTAGTGGAGGAGGAGAGGAAGACAAAGAGAGAGGGTCTTGGTAAGAAGGGTAAGAGGAAGGCCTCGTCTGCGGTGGACATGGAGGCCTTCCGGACCGAAATGTTGGGAGAGATGAAGAGGACGATAAAGGATTTGGTTCCAGAGTTGCTACGTGGCATGCTTCCTGGACCAAATCCTTTGTCGTCCGCGGCGTCTGCTTCCGGGCAGGAAATCCCCGCCTCTGAATCTCCTTTCCGTAGGCCATGTTCCATGGCTCTACTCACGCAGGAGTAGAGTTCACGGCGCAGAAGGTGGCCCTGGTGGATGCTGAAGGTCAGCTTTACCGCATACCTCGGCTTGCCGAGAGTATCGCTGGTGCTGGCCGGGGCCGTGGTGGGGCGGTATTTGCCCCGCGCTCTACCACGGCGCCTGCTCCTGGTCAAGCCAGTCAATTGAACATGCCTGTATCAGCATATCCGCCGTCAAGCTCTGCTGCTGGCGCTCAGGAGGAAGACGAAGGCGCCCGTCTTGTTGAGCGCTTGCAGCTAGCCACGGAAGAGGATTTGTCAGACGCTTGCCAGTGGCTGGTAAGTGTTAGGCCAGATCTGCCCGTGGAGCAGTCGGCTAGCCAGCGAGACCACCGGCCGTGGTTAGCTGGTAAGGCCACTGCTAGCGCCATGCCATCTCTGCCGCTGGCGGAGCATGTCGTTGACATGTTCGAGGCGGCGGAGACGTCCATTAAGGCGAATGGGCGTCTCGCGAAGGCCCCACGCGAGGTAGCAAGGCGCTGCCGCATCGTGCCCCTGGACTACCAGAGGTACGGTGTGGTACCCAAGCCCAGCGTGGATGACCGCGCGGCTTTGGGGGAGGATGCGCGGCCAGGCTCCCGTTCTGACACGGGAGTCTTGTGTTCGAACGCGTTGCGTTCGGCCAATGCCGCGTTGCGCGATGCGGAGGAGAGTGGGAGGGCTTTGATTGCCGCTCTGTCCCAGGTCTCACAGCTGTTACAAGGGGTAGTAACGGCGTGCGCATCACGCCAGCCGAGCCCGGTTACAGTCCAGAGAGCCATCCAGGATGGTATCAACCTGGCTTTGGACTGTATGACGCGGGCGGTGACCAGGAGTGTCCGGGCGCGGCGCACATTTGCCTTGGACAATTTGTGCCCGTCCCAGGACCTGTATAATAGGCTACTGCGTACGCCTATGACAGGTCCTGGTCTCTTTGGAGGTGAGGGATGCAGGCACCTCCAGGAGACGGTGACTCTGGTCAACAACCAGAGGGCGCTGCGCGAGCAATTTGAAGTGCTCCGCCGTGCGAGCGTTCGCGCCGCACCCCCTGCGTATCGTCCCCTGCAGGCTCGAGGTGGAGGTGGCCAGGTCCGAGGCCAACCACCAGCGCAGCGTCGGCCTAGGCCGCCTACGATTCAGCCAGCAGCGAGGGGGGCACAGGCTCCTCAGGCGCAGTCAGCCAGGCCACCCGCGCACCTCGGTGCGCGGGGCGCGTGGTGCTGGACGTGGCGCGCGAGGATCTGGTCGTGGTAATCGTGTCTGATGGGACGGTTACCGCGGTGAGAACCACTCCGGTGTTTCTGGCGAACGAGACAGTGGCACTCTTGCACTCCTTATGTCCACCTCTCTCCCTAGGTGGACCGGTGGGAGGCCGTTTGGCCAACCACATGCAAGAGTGGGGGCGGTTGACTCAGGACCGTTTAGTCTTGCGATGGCTTTCAGTCGGGAATCATCCCGATTGGATGACAGGCCCGCTGTCGCGACTGTCTCTAGTGCCAGTCTGGACTCCAAATCCGAGAGATCCAGATCAAAGGTTGTGTATCGAGGAGGAAATAGATTCCCTCATACAAAAAGGAGCTATTCAGCCGGCACAAAAGTGTCCGGGCTTCTATTCAACCGTGTTCTTAGTAACAAAAAACACCGGAGGGTGGAGACCAATTCTCAACCTCAAGCCGTTGAACAAGTTCATAGAGACGCCCAGTTTCAAAATGGAGCGCTCGTTGTTGGCGGGGTTAGAGAGGGGAATGTGGACAGCTTCAATAGATTTAAAGGAGGCTTATTTCCACATCCCCATAGCGAGGAGTTTCCGTCGCTTCCTGAGGTTTGCATTCCAGGGCAGACAGTGGGAATTCAGGGTGTTACCCTTCGGAATTTCCACGGCTCCTCGGGTTTTCACCCGTGTGGTTCTTGCGATCACCGCATACCTCCGCAGGAGAAGCATAGAAGTCCACACGTACATAGACGACTGGCTGTTAAAAGCACACACCCAGGAAAGTTTATCGGCCAATCTGGAGATTGTTTTGAAGACTCTCACAGACTTGGGCTGGATAATCAATTTCCAAAAATCAGAGCTGACTCCATCCCAGAAGTTTGTTTACCTGGGGATGTTCTTCGATCTAGAGATAGGATATGTTTATCCTACTCAGGAGAGAGTTCAGAAACTCATCTCAGTAATTCAATCAGTGTGCGACAGTCGTCATGTCCTGGCACGGGTTTACTTGAGAATGCTGGGGTTGATGGTTTCATTGGAACCGGTCATTCCTCAGGCCGCCTTACGCAGGCGGCCGATCCAGTTATTTCTCATGACACAATGGACCCAGAGTACAGGTTCGCTGGACTCGAACGTGTCAGTGTTGGCACCTCTGATTCACCACCTGCAATGGTGGTTGAACACGGAGAATCTCTTGGTGGGGGTTATGCTAACCCCTCCCCACCCTCAGGTGACTGTATACAGATGCATCGATGGAGGGCTGGGGAGCTTGCCTGGAAGAATCCACGATATCAGGGCTTTGGAATCTGGAACAGTCAAGGGAACATATCAATCTACTGGAGCTAAGAGCAGTAGTCCTGGGCCTGGAACATTTCTTACAGGAAGTTCACGGCAAGATTGTTCTTATTCGTTCAGACAACTCAACAGTTGTGACTTACATAAACCGCCAGGGCGGAATGAAGTCGCCCAGTCTCTGTATGATGACATGGAGACTGCTTTGTTGGTGCCTGGATCACAGGATTACCTTGAAAGCAGTTCATATTCCGGGAAGGTTAAATCTGCTAGCAGACTCATTGAGCCGAAGGATGAGTGTTTTACCGACGGAATGGTAACTAAATCAATGTGTGGCGGATCGTCTGTTCGACCATTGGGGGAAACCCAACATCGATTTGTTCGCAACGAAGAAGAATGCGAAGATGACAACGTACGTCTCTCCGATTCCAGATCCAAGCGCTTTCGCAACAGATGCGTTAGCTATCAGCTGGGGGAGAATGTATGCATACGCATTCCCTCCAGCAATCCTGATTCCAAATATTCTTCAGAAAATCAGACAGGAGGAATGCCAAGTGCTTCTGATCGCCCCGGATTGGCCAAGCCGATCATGGTATACGGATATGCTGGACCTTCTGGTCTGCAATCCGTTTCCTCTACCTCTGATGGATGACATTATCTTCCATGGCAAGGCCCTTCACAATAATCCGTCAATGTTCAGATTGACTGCGTGGATGTTGTCAAGGAATCTAGAATTAAGGAGGACTTTTCTGAGCAAGCAGCCATGTTTATGGCCAAAGCCAGGAGGGGGTCAACCTCCAGAGCATATAACTATAAAATCAACAGATTTGCAGAGTGGTGCTCAAAAAGATGTATTAATCCAATGGATTCATCTATTCAGGTAGTAGCTGATTTCCTCTGTCACCTGTATGATGCCTATAGCCTCAAGCCTAACTCTATTGCTGGTTATAAGTCAGCTTTAATGACTGTTATTCCTTGCTTGGCTAAGAGGGGAAGTGATGAAGTAAGTACATTAAATGTATTAATTAAAGGCATGGGCAATCTAAGACCAAGGAATCCCCCTGTGATTCCTTCTTGGAGTTTATCGTTAGTGCTTCAAGTACTAGGTGATAAGCCTTTTGAACCACTTAGTTCCATTTCTATGAAAATGTTAACTCTTAAAACTGTATTTTTAATTGCTGCGGCCTCGGCTAGGCGTAGGAGTGAGATTCATGCCTTATCAGCCGAGGATGACCGTTTTGTGGTTACAGGGGAAGGCCTTAAGTTACTACCTAGGATTAATTTCCTAGCTAAGAATCAGTCTTTGAAATATCCAGGTCAACCTATTTTTTTGCCTGCTTTAACTAGATATGATCCTAATTCTAAAGCATGGTGTCCCGTTCGGGCGCTACTTCGGTACAAACAGCGTACTTCGGAGTGGCGGACCGATCAGTCAGCGTTATGGTTGTCATATATTGAACCCCATGGCAGGGCGTCTAAGGACACCATTTCCAGGTGGATTGTAGAGTGTATCCAATTTTGTCACAAATCCGCCACGGGTAAGCAGGTTGACATAGCCAAGGCTCACAGTGTCCGCGGCGTAGTGACTTCCACTGCCCTATTTAATGGGGTCCCTGTGGATGACATTATGTCCGTGGCTCAGTGGCACTGTGAGTCAAGTTTTACAGACCATTATCTCCGTGACACCTCGAATCCTCTCGCCTTGTCGATTTTGAAAAAATAATCGCTTATATGTTTTTGGGACTGCATCAGTCTTCACCACTGGGAAGATGATGACAGCTGCCAAGTTCAACAAGGTCAGTCTTGTTCATGTGTTGTTCATTATTGATTGTATTGTCACGTTACTTTTTGTTATTAATATGGTGATGGTTTGTGTTTTGATGTGGTTCATCATTGAGAGTACGAAAATGGAGCCTTTTCGTCTCTGTCCTATAGTACCTGGCACTGGTACGTAGAGAGCGTATGGGACATTGAGGTCATTCTAGTCTTCCTCCCAGGAAGGAGGGGGGGAGCGCATATGACATTCGGTCATCTCATCCATCGGTTGGTGTTAGCCGATGTTCATCAAATCCTGACTGTGTTTTCACACAGTTTCAGACGTTTAAGTGCCTTGAACGCGTGAAAGCGTGTAGGGAAGAGCTGGTCTTTTGACCTCGCCTCCCTCCCGCCGAATTCCCTGTCGAATTCTGGCAATATCAAAAGTATTAGGGAGGTAAGTATACTCTTGATGTGAAATAAACGAAATCTAGGATTTCTTTTTTCACGAGAGAGTTGATACTTACCTCCCTAGATACGGACCCGGCCTCTCCACCCCACAGAGGCTCGGTCTTCAGGCTCTTAATAGTTGCATGTGTGTCAGCCAATAAATTAGTCAGAGGAAGTAGTAGTCGGCGCATGCGCGGTGGTGGGGCTGGCATCCGCCGGACTACCCTCTGTCTACCTGCCCAGTAGGGGCACCTAACTGTTTTTATTCTGAGTGTTTATTGAGTGAACGCCGATATTTAGCAATATCAAAAGTATTAGGGAGGTAAGTATCAACTCTCTCGTGAAAAAAGAAATCCTAGATTTCGTTTAATATACAGAATGTACAATTTATAATTTATACAATGAATGTATGCACATGTACATACACACTGACACACATGCACGCGCACACGCATTCTACTTCGAATAATACTTACAGATGTACTATTATGATAATGCCTATTATCTAGTCTAGCTCAAAATAAACAATTAAAACTCCGCGCTCTCCTGGTCCTGCCCATACTGTGTCCGGGAATTACCATAGCTGCAGGTACCGAGTCACTTCCCAATCACAGTCAGATTCGCTTATTTTGCTGACTTGGAAAGTCGCATGTTTTTTCTAGTCTAAAACTTGCTCAAATTTTCGAACTTACGCGTGCTCTCGTCTATTCGTTGCTGGCATCATGGAAGGAAAAGGAAAGTCATCACAGGGGCAGGTTGTATCAATCTAGAATTTATACATTCGTGCTGTAATGACTGATTGAAAATTTCTTAAATTGGCACATTCTAAAATGGTAGCCATTGTTGGAGTCGCTCCGGTACTTGCTAACTGTTTAATCTTATCCGGGTACTCGGTTAGTTTCTCTTGCGACTCGGTTCCAAGATGGATCCACCCTTAGCCAAGATGGCGGCGCCCATGATTAATGTTTCGTTTTGGCTTGGCATGTCTATGCACTCTGTTTAATGCCGATCTTTAGCTCTCGCTTCATTGTCGACGGTGTTTGCAGCGATCAGAATTTATTTCTTGGCGTTATTAACATTAGTTACATTGTGATTTCCAAGTTGTGTTTATTAAATTTCACTCTAAAAAGTTTCAAATATTTCCTGCCTAAAGCCTTGATTATCATTAATTTAAGAGAAAGTTAATGTTTCTAAGTAATTTTATCTTACAATCAAGTCAATTGTGTGTATTGCACGTCATCGTATGTCATGTGCAATGTTTTAATTCTTCTCTGTGTTCGCAGAAGACCAAGAACCAGGACACTCTGTGTCAAAAGTGTAACAGGTTCATGAAGTGCAAGTTCAATGGTCATCACTGTGTGGCTTGCGCGAAGTGCAAAGTGGGAAGTCCTTGTGACGTGGGCGCAAAGTGGTCGTTGGAGTTGGTGGCAGAGGTCGATCACAAGCCGGCCAAGCTGGATCAGGCGTCAGTGAAGGGACTGGAAGAGCGTCTGAACGAGCGGATGGACTCCGCATTGGGCGTATGGGCGGCCCAGCTTAAGGCAATGTTTGAGTCCTTGCAGTCCATGATCCTGACGATGCAGGCTGGTGCAGGGCAACGTTTCGGTGGTCTGGCTAGTTCTGCGAAAGGACAAGCAGCTGTCCTTTCTCCGACCTTGGCTCAAGAGCCGACAGCGGAGGAGGAAGATCTTCTGCTTATGGAAGAATCCGGCATGGCGGATATTTCGTTAACGGCTCAACCAGGTACATCCCAGGGATCTCCCTCGGGATTTGTACGGGTTTGCCAAGCGGGTAGTGATGTCGACGTTCCGTTGGGCATTTTTCACCCGGATTTCGCTCAACCCGCGTTGTTGTTGGAGCCATGTTTTGCGCTTCCTAGCGGCATCCCGGCGGCGTTAGGTGCGGCTCCTCTCGGAGTTCCATCATCTACCGTGGTGAAAGCGGCTATAGTCCCGGCTCCCGTGCTGGAGCCGATGGACTGCGGTGAATCCGTGTCCGGCGATTCGTTGGACACGGGTGCCGCTAGTAGTCGGGCTATAGACGCGTTTCATGTTGGAAGAAGGGTGGGCCATAGTTCTCGGCATGGATCGTTGGTGATCTCATCCAAGGGTGAGAAGGAAGATGAGAACGGTAGTCCATTGATGGATGAGTCCTCTTTTTGCACCGTAGCTGAATGGGTGCAAGTCCTTGACTGGATGACGGCCGTCTCAGGTTGGCATCGGATCAGGGATCTCAGCGCGATCCAGTGATGGAACGGATATCAGAGCAAGCGGCTAGTGCTCTGTAAAGTGGCTCTTCGGCCATGCCGACGCTCTCCTTGGACACACAGATGTCTGGTTCAGCCAGACTATGCATTGCCCAAGGCCCCGAAGGGGATAAGGAGTAGGGTCCATTTTTCTGAGCAGGCCTACCATCAGTATGCCCGGGTTCCACGGCTTTCCGTCGGGGAGCGAGAGGCATTGAATAGGCAGTTGGCTGGCAAATCGAAGGGTCGTTCGCGTCCCTTAGTTTCCCAGGCCAATAAGGATCCTTTTAATGAGTTAACGCTCATTGAGGATGCGGCGAGGGCAGCCATGGCTGCGCTCTCGCACGGATGTACCGTCCTGCAGGGTATGCTGACCTGCGCGGCGGAAGGTGGGGAAGTGCCAGAGGCTGCTCCCGGAGTTGTCCGGGACACCATGTGCTTGTCCCAGGATTGCCTGGTGATGTTCCTCATTCCGAAACGTACCGGAGGTTGGAGACCAATTCTCAATCTCAAACCGTTGAACAAATTTATTCTTTCTCCAAAGTTTCAGATGGAGACTGTGGCAGCGGTGATGACAGGGCTGAGAAAAGGCATGTGGGCAGTGTCGATAGATCTGCATATTTTCATATTCCAATGTCAATTCCTTTTCAGAAATACCTTCGCTTTGCATTCCAAGACAATGTTTGGGAATTCAATGCGCTTCCATTCGGCGTGACCACAGCACCGAGGGTTTTCACCAAAGTGGTTCTCGCCATGACTTCTTATCTTCGCAGGAGAAACATAGCTGTTCATACTTACATAGACGACTGGCTGCTGAAGGCGGGGAATCCAGTCACTCTGCGCAACAATCTTCAGGTGGTCCTAGCCTTACTAAAGGACCTAGGATGGATTGTTAATCTAGAGAAATCAGAATTGACTCCATCCCAGGAGTTTGTTTATCTGGGAATATTTTTCAACCTCCAGGACAGCGTAGCTTTTCCGGCAGAGAGCAGAGTCAAGAGTTTGATTGCCGTACTGGAGTCAGTTTCTCTAGGAGCCTTTCTGACGGTGCGCCAATTTCTCAGGATACTGGGTTTACTAGTGTCTCTGGAGAAAGTGGTTCCTTATGCGGCACTCAGGCGCAGGCCGATTCAGATGTATCTAATGTCATTCTGGTCTCAGAGAACGGATCCGTTGTCTCTGAAAATTCCAGTGAAAGAACCATTGATATTCCACCTTCAGTGGTGGTTATCAGAACAGAATCTCCTGCGAAGTGTTCCTCTACAACCTCCTCAACCACAGATGTCCATCTTCACAGATGCATCAATGACGGGTTCGGGAGCGGTATTGGACGATCAGTCAGTGTCAGGGGAATGGGATCGGACCAATGCGCAGAAACATATCAATGTTCTCGAATTATTAGCAGTGACATTAGCACTTCGAAAATTTGAGAGCTTAATCCAAGACAAGATTGTCCTAGTAAGGACAGACAACTCAACAGTGGTGTCTTATTTGAACCGCTAAGGCGGGACGAGATCACCGGAGTTGTGTATGACGATTTGGAACCTTCTGCTGTGGTGCCAAGAGAGGAATATTATTCTTCGGGCAGCACACATTCCAGGAAGACTGAACATCTTAGCAGATGCTCTCAGTCGAAGGACGGTTTGTCGTCTGATAGAGTGGCAGCTCAACCAATCGGTAGTGGAGGTTCTATTGAAACATTGGGGCAAGCCAAATGTGGACCTGTTTGCGATGAAACAGAATGCAAAGATGGTCACATACGTGTCACTGATCCCGGACCCACTAGCTCTAGCAGTAGACGCACTGGCGATAAGTTGGAAGGGAATGTACGCATATGCGCATCCTCCAACGATTCTCATCCCAAAAGTTCTGGCAAAGATAAGAGAGGGTATGAGCCAAGTACTACTGATCGCCCCTTATTGGCCAGGCCGAACATGGTTTACGGATCTGCTGGACCTTCTGGTCTGCAATCCAATCCCTCTTCCAGACAGAAGAGATCTAATCTCTCAGAACAAGGGTCTGTACTTCCACGACAGACCAGAAATGTTCAAATTGACTGCATGGATGTTATCAAGCAGCGTGCAATTGAGGGTGGTTTTTCTGAGCAAGCAGCGAAGTTTGTTGCTTCAGCCAGAAGAGGGTCAACCAATAAAACATATAATTATAGAATCAATAAATTTGCAGAGTGGTGTAAGGGAAGAGATATCGATCCCTTTTCTGCATCTGTTCAACACTTAGCAGATTTTATCTGTCATTTATACGAAGTTGACAAACTTGTACCTTCAACCCTAGCAGCATATAAGTCTGCATTAGCTTCAGTCATTCCCAGTCTGGCCATTGAAGGAGTGGAGAATGACACTTTAGATGAAGTTATTAAAGGAATGAGCAATCTGCGACCTAGACAGCCAATTCCTATCCCAGCATGGAATCTATCTCTTGTTCTACAGGTTTTAGGGCATGCTCCCTTTGAACTGATTAGATCTATGGATATTAAACTGTTAACTATTAAATCAGTTTTCTTGGTTGCAGCAGCGTTGGCGAGAAGGAGAAGCGAAATACATGCCCTTTCTGCCGAACAAGACTGTTTTGTCGTCACGGGTGAAGGTTTAAGACTACTTCCACGTTTAATTAGACATGACCGAAACTGTTCTGCTTGGTGTCCTGTCAGATGTCTGAAAATGTATAAGAAACGTACTGCGGAGTGGAGAGATGACCCGAAGTCTCTGTGGTTATGTTTCAAAGCTCCTCATTTGCGCGCCTCGAAAGATACCATTTCTCGTTGGATAGTCGATGCTATTCAGATGTCGCACAAAATCGCTACAGGATAGCAGATTGATCGTGCGAATGCCCATTAGGTCCGAGCACTAGCAGCAGCATCGGCCCTTTATAAGGGTGTCTCATTAGAGGAGGTGATGTCTGTAGCACAATGGCATGCCGAGTCGTCATTCACTGATTTCTACCTTCGTGACATCTGCAGCGCACTTAATCCGGTAGCCATCGCCAATTTATCGAATCTGAACTAAGCCACATCTGACCACTATTTCGCACACATCACAAGTTTCTTCCACTTGCACTGAACAATGGCCATGCACATGACCCGAGAATGACAGTGGATCGGGCCGAGCTCCTGTGATGAACAAGAAAGACCAAGCACTCAAAAATGGTGAGTGTTTGCCTTAATTAAGTGACTAATTTTAAGTTTACTTATAGTCGAAATACCAGACTATCTAAGTAAATAGTCTGGACAAGAATATCTTATTCTTTTGCAGACATTAGACTCATTCCAATTTGAAAATCTAATCGATATACTGATAGTTTTTTCAAAATTTAGAAGTTGTAGTAGCTTCTTTGCACTCTACTGGACTGCCCTAGCTGAGACTTGGGGCTGACACGGGTCTGGTGGGTGTTGCTCCCTGTTTTGACAGCCCTCTGGAATTTGTGCGAAAAAAAGGGGATGCGGGGAAGCGCGGTCTAGACCATGGAAGTTTAGCACTCTATGAGTCAGATGGCAGAACCCAAGCGTATGCCAGGGTTCTAGTCTCTTTCACAACCTTCTCCGTCGGATGGTAGATGAGTGCTGGTTCGAGCCTCGCCTCCTCCCACCAGTATTTCTTGGCTGTCGAAATCCGGAGTTTATCATAATAGTACATCTGGTACGTATTATTCGAAGTAGAATCAAAAAGCATCCGCTTTTGTTTCTACGAGAATTCTTAGTACTTACCAGATATACTATGGCCCTGCGTCAGCCGCCCCACTGAGGTGAGGCTGAGCTGCTTTTGCTGTTTGTGAAGACAAATATAAGACGGATCTGACTGTGATTGGGAATTGACTCGGTACCTGGGGCTATGGTAATTTCCGGACACAGTATGGGCAGGACCAGGAGAGTGTGGAGTTTTAATTGTTTATTTTGAGCTAGACTAGATAATAGACATTATCATGATAGTACATCTGGTAAGTATTAAGAATTCTCGTGGAAACAAAAGCGGATGCTTTTTTGATGCACATACGCAAGCGCAATAATACACGTACACACGCATGCATGAACTATATACACATTTTACATATATATTTACACGCACGCATGCACAAACGCACACATTTATCGCTATCTGATCATTATTTACAAGGCTGGATATTGTGAAATCAACAGAGAAATATATTCTGCTGAGGATTTTGGAACCTATTTGACTGAAATCCATTATTATATACAGTAGAGCAATAACCTCCAGTCAAACCAGTTTCAAAATTTTTAAATCTTAATTTGTACATTTGCATGGAAATTCAGGTACTTATGGATTTAATGGGCATTGAATGGTCTTAGATTAGGTCTGTCAGGTAAGAAAGTTTATAAATTTGATAGACAGCATCTGGTCATTAAAAGGCTAAATCATACCAGTTCATGCTTTTCTCGCACAAAATTCTTATTTTGAACCGTATATTTGCCAGTTAATTTTTCAAATTTAATGTTTCCAATGCATGAATATACATTTCTCACAATCCTGCCAACAAGGTATATTCTATTTTGTTATCAGATCCAGAAACTACATAGCATTAACCATTTCCTGATGAAACTGGCCTCTACAGTGGCCTTGCAAAATGTCCATTTGGAGGGCAAGAGAACAATATTCTTTAACATTTTCAAAAAAATAGTATTCTTTTGGACCGCAAATAGACATCCAATAAGCGATATTTAGATATTCTTGACAAAATTTCCCATTAAAGGGCTATACGTGATTCATTCTGATTGTAAACCCTGCCGACATTCATTCTGATTGTAAACCCTGCAGACATTCATTCTGATTGTAAACCCTGCAGACATTCATTCTGATTGTAAACCCTGCAGACATTCATTCTGATTGTAAACCCTGCAGACATTCATTCTGATTGTAAACCCTGCAGACATTCATTCTGATTGTAAACCCTGCAGACATTCATTCTGATTGTAAACCCTGCAGACATTCATTCTGATTGTAAACCCTGCAGACATTCATTCTGATTGTAAACCCTGCAGACATTCATTCTGATTGTAAACCCTGCAGACATTCATTCTGATTGTAAACCCTGCAGACATTCATTCTGATTGTAAACCCTGCAGACATTCATTCTGATTGTAAACCCTGCAGACATTCATTCTGATTGTAAACCCTGCAGACATTCATTCTGATTGTAAACCCTGCAGACATTCATTCTGATTGTAAACCCTGCAGACATTCATTCTGATTGTAAACCCTGCAGACATTCATTCTGATTGTAAACCCTGCAGACATTCATTCTGATTGTAAACCCTGCAGACATTCATTCTGATTGTAAACCCTGCAGACATTCATTCTGATTGTAAACCCTGCAGACATTCATTCTGATTGTAAACCCTGCAGACATTCATTCTGATTGTAAACCCTGCAGACATTCATTCTGATTGTAAACCCTGCAGACATTCATTCTGATTGTAAACCCTGCAGACATTCATTCTGATTGTAAACCCTGCAGACATTCATTCTGATTGTAAACCCTGCAGACATTCATTCTGATTGTAAACCCTGCAGACATTCATTCTGATTGTAAACCCTGCAGACATTCATTCTGATTGTAAACCCTGCAGACATTCATTCTGATTGTAAACCCTGCAGACATTCATTCTGATTGTAAACCCTGCAGACATTCATTCTGATTGTAAACCCTGCAGACATTCATTCTGATTGTAAACCCTGCAGACATTCATTCTGATTGTAAACCCTGCAGACATTCATTCTGATTGTAAACCCTGCAGACATTCATTCTGATTGTAAACCCTGCAGACATTCATTCTGATTGTAAACCCTGCAGACATTCATTCTGATTGTAAACCCTGCAGACATTCATTCTGATTGTAAACCCTGCAGACATTCATTCTGATTGTAAACCCTGCAGACATTCATTCTGATTGTAAACCCTGCAGACATTCATTCTGATTGTAAACCCTGCAGACATTCATTCTGATTGTAAACCCTGCAGACATTCAGCCAAAACCAGCCTCTACAGTGCTTTAACCCTTTCATGACGAAACCGGCCAAAACCGGCCTCTGTAGTGCTTTAACCCTTTCATGACGAAACCGGCCAAAACCGGCCTCTGTAGTGGTTTTGAGTAATGTCCATTTTTAGGCCAAGAGAAGACTATTTTTGAAAATTTACCACTAATGACTGGCTCAGTAACCGAGCCAGTCATTACAGTGGTAAATTTTCAAAAATAGTCTTCTCTTGGCCTGAAAATGGAAATTCAACAAGTAAATAATTTAATTTTTCCAAGTAATTTAGTCATTAAAGGGCTAGAGAAATGTCCATTCGCAGGCCAAAAGAAGACTATTTTTGACAATTTTATTATGTGAATCCCTTTAACCTTCATGCCTAAATATATTTATGAAATATTGAGTGTGGTAGGGCTGTGTGGTTATCCGAATTTTGAACCGTCTCCAGATTTTTAAGGATGACGGTTCGAAAACCGGTGACCTAATTTGACAACCGTACAACCGTGTATGTTTAAAAATCTGTTTTTTTAATTATTTTTTTAAGGATATATCATAATATATAACATTGATTGTATAAATTTGCTTTAATTTTATCTAATTGTGAAATAAAATCTGAAATAAAACCATACCTACGCAGTATCGTAACAGGAGAATGTTGCTAGATCGTATTGCTACATACGTTCAGAAATTATAACCTAGCGGTTTATTAAATTCTATAATACACGCTTGAAAGCATATCATAAGCGATCTAGTGTTTCTGATATCTATGTCTGTTACGAATTCTGAATGCGCATCTGGGACTCTAAACCTGGGACGTGATCTAACCTGCCAAAGTAATTTGAGATCGAATTTGTCTAATCGCTCGGGCGATCAAGAGTAATTTCTTGTGAATGTTCGGGAGCTGGCTCGACGTATGTTGGACGATATAATTAACACACGACGCAGGTTGATATACATTATTAGTACCGGAAAACAACTTTTACAGCTTACAATTGATACAGTTTTAAATCAAGTCCTTCCAAATCGCGCTTATGATCTATATTAAAATATGTATGAATTCCTTTTTCGCGGAAATTGTATGCTAGTAAATAGTATAATACAGCCGAGTTTGATTACATGTATCCGATTAATTAGATCAATAAATTTGATTTACTACACATGTTGAGGCATATACGATATGCAGATTTGTACGCGTTATCCTAGAGGTGGGTATACGAATTGCTACGGGGTGCAATTGTCTAGGAATCTAATATATGACAGATTGTGCAAGAAATCGAAATAACATATCGCGATGAATTTAGAAGCGCAAAATCTAATGTTTTAAAGCAATTTAAGTAATGATTTCACTATATCCTCTAAAATTGCATCGGATACTATACATGTAGCTACAGATTTAAGTCTACCACTAAAAACATTAAATTTTCGTGGTATTGCGAATTTTTTTTTTTCACAAATGAAAATATTTTCAGCCAATAAACTGGATATCTGGTTAAAACCGGATTTATGGCAACACCGTCACCGGTTGTGTTCTTACCAAAACCGTACAGTGTGGTCTAAATTAATTTTCAAAATTTGACATTTTTCTCAAAATCATGGGGAAAAAATGTGTCGAAATAAATGAAATTATATCTATGCTCACTCTGCACTGTATTGGCCCAGACCGGCCCATACTTTACCAATGGCATATCTGACAATGCTATGTGATTATAAATTAAATCTTCATATGCCCGGTGATATCGTTTTTGCGATATTACTGCATCTGCTGGGTGAGCAAGCTGCCAATCTTCTTAAAATAACTTCAACCCATATACGGTACCGTATTTCACGGCACAAATACGCCTGGATAACACAGATGGCTAGCAGCTAATGTGAGTACACTCTTCCAGGAAAATTGTTTCTGTAATTTCCATTAGTAAAGTATGGGTGGGGGTGGCTTGTGGGCCGTTACAGTCTGGAGTGAGCAGGCTGGCCTAGGCCTTACAGGTAGCAACGTGTTAATGGCCAAATTAAAAAAAAATCAAAATATTTGCATAACCATTTGCAGGCCAAGAGAAGAAAGACTATTTTTAAGAATGGACCAATCATTCCAGTGTTAAAGTTTCAAGAATAATATTCTCTTGGCCTTCAAATGGACATTCTTTAAGAGAAGTGTAGACGCGGGTTGCTGTGAGAGAAGTGTAGACGCGGGTTGCTGTGAGAGAAGTGTAGACACGGGTTGCTGTAAGAGAAGTGTAGACACGGGTTGCTGTAAGAGAAGTGTAGACACGGGTTGCTGTAAGAGAAGTGTAGACACGGGTTGCTGTGAGTTTTGCCATGAACGGGTTAAAGGGTAAAATCTGACCTCAGTTGATGACTTCTGTCTATAATGTATTATCTGTTCATTACAGGATATCCCTCACTGTCTCCCGCCATCAAATAATAAAGACAGGTTGTTCCATTATCGGATATCCATGTCTCCCGTCACGAACTTCCTGGTATGTACACACAACAGGCACTACTAACAGACATTACAGTCTGCTAGCGCATAGCCTTTTAATATTCGAGTCTGCCAAAAACAGTCTCTTGCATTCAGTCTCCAGCCAAATTCCCACAATGCATTGCGCTTACTACAGTTTAACGTTAACCGGAACACTGTACCTGGTATGGGTTCCGATTAACTTTAAGCAGTAGTAAGCACAATGAATTGTGAGGAAGTTGGCTGGAGACAGAATAATTTTGAGAGATGTATATTTGCAGGCTATTTTTTAAACTTATCGCTGGAATAACCGGCTCGATAACCAAGCTAATCAACCTCTCATTTGGATAATGGGGGTAATAAAATCGTATTTGATTGACAGTGGATTCCTGACTTGGAAAGTGACAATGCTTTAACACTCATAACAGTAAAAAACAGCTTCTGCAGTGGTCTTGACAAATGTCCATTTGCAGACCAAGAGAAGACTATTTTTGAAAATTTATCACTGGAATGACTGGCTCGGTAAGCGAGCCAGTCATTCCAGTGGTAAATTTTTAAAAATGGTCTTCTCTTGGTCTGCAAATGGACATTTTCTATGAAATGGTTTATATTTTCTTGAAAAATGTACGTGTTAGCGGGTTAAGCGACAACGTGTGGCCATTAATGTTAACGGTGGATTGTTGTCTTTATTTCAGACCAAGAACCCAACTCTGATAGAGTATGATAACCATGAGTACATCTTTGAAGGCTTCTCTCTGTTCACACATTACAAGATTGAAAATGTGAGTCTGAGAATTATACAGGCACATTCACATGATATGTACTTACCCTGTATCCAAGTAAAACGTGATAAGCCATGGCACTGAGGTATAACTGGTGCTTGTCTTCGGTTGCAAGATGAACGTCCAATCAAAGACAGGTGTCAGGTATACCTCAGCGTCGTGGCTTATCACATTTCTACAAATTTTAATTAATCGGCAAAATATAGCAGGAGCCAATACAGATAATCTCCAACCAGATATTATCCTGGCCTCCATTTTAAAGCAAATTTTTCTCACAGACGAAGGAGCAAAGGAAGGGGACGATAGGTACCTCGCTGCATATGTCCAAATAAGACTCACTCATATCTCATCACTTTACTTTCCCAACATCTATGTATGGGAACCAAAAGGACCCCTCAGACTGAGGATTCAAGACCATTGACCACCACCTGTAGCCTTAGGATGGAGCATGTTTCATACTGCACTGCCCAGGTTGTAAGACCAGAGGACCAATGTGCAAACAAAAACACTCATCGGGAGTGAAAAAAGAAGCATGCAGGATATACCATGTCCACACCATGGTCTTGAGGCACCAGCCATATGGTAACGGAGCCAGTAGCCCCCTTCCTCTATGTCCCTCCTCCAACGTTATAAACTCTTACCCTGTATCCATCATGCCTACTGAGGGTGTGAATGAGGGTATTCAGGAATTGGTTGGAACAGATGCACACACACACACACACATACAGGCACACATACACACATTCTCATGCTTGTACATACATGCACAAGCATGCGGACACACACTCGCATTCCCTCCCCCCAACCTCCACCCAGCTGACCAACCAACCAGCTAAATAATCAATCACTCAATCAATCGCTCAATCAATCAGTTAACCACACATGCCTTCCCGCCACCCCCCCACCCCACCCCCACCCTACACACCCATCCATCCACCCAGTTTTCTGATCAATAGTGTTTAGAGATTTTTTAGAGTTAACACACACACACACACAACTGAACTCAATGCTAGTTTTCAAAAACTTTATTTTGACAAATTATCATTTGGCAAATTTACATAAGAGGCAACATCTGCTCTTATGTTTTTGGTTACATTAGCAACCTGCAGCTTCAAAGCATCCACTGTCACGGTTAAGGTTGTCTGATAGCCTTTGCCTCCTGAAGCAATGCCTGGGCATTAATCCTGAAGGAGATTGTTAGAGACCCCCTATCATGACAGTGGATGCTTCCAAGCAGCAGTATCTTTGTCTGTGAACAGTAATTCAGAGAGTTAATAATACCATTGTTATATATTGATGTCTAATGTATCTTATTTACACTTTTGGAGAATAACCGCCAACACGTCTAGTGCTGAATGCATAGGTGTAGACAAGATAAGCTTGCCGTGCTTGATCGTATCCCCTCAGCTACAGAGGATGATTGGGATAACACTCGTTATCCAACTTGTGCCTGATATAATATGCTTGTCGGCTCAACACGTCTAGTGCTGAATGCAATGGTGTAGACAAGATAAGCTTGTCGCGCATGGTTGTGTCCCCTTAGCTACCGAGAATGATTGAGCTAACACCAGTTATCCTGATTGCGTGTGACTGGAATCGCTCATTGACTCAACACGGCTAGTGCTGAATGCATAGGCATAGGCACCATTGTGTCTGACGTCCGTACTTATTGTGTCACAATACTTGCTTTTCACATTCTATTTCAGGTTGGAGGCCAAGTTACAAATATTTTTTGAACAATTTAGAGCATTGAGAAACTTCGACTGCTGCATATGAAACTTAGACAAAGAATGAAACTTGTGCCTGCTATGCCAGAGCTAATTGCATTGCATTACCTCAGCCTCTGGAATTTTATAATAACGCATTGATTGGATGTTAACTGGTCATGTGCTTCTTGCATAGTAGTGGTCTGATCGAGCAGACATTCAACTTCCTAATAAGGCAATATTGTGTAGAGCATTATGCATAAGCATCATTCCATTGGAATGTTGCTTTAAAACTGAACCTGGTACCCTGCATCATTCTGTGATGGTTAGTGCATGAACCCCTTGTGTTACAAGGGAGGTAACTCTGAATGCTTTAGTGGCTGGCAGGATGAGTCATCTGTGTGTCTGCTAACTATGTTTAATAGATGTAACTAGTAAACAACAAATAGTATGTTTAAAATGTGATTCGAATTGTTTTGTACACTCGCTCACTCTTTGCCGTTTGTAGGTACCACAATGCACAGTGATTCGCTTCAACATTGAATATACTATCCATTTCTTTGAAGAGCCCATGCCAGAGGTATGTATATATATTTATAGCATTTCCCTATTGAACTATTCAACTGCCTGTCTACTGGCCAGCAGATAATAATTTCAATGGCCAATAACTCGGGACCCGCTCAATATTTTAGCCACCAACAACTTTCAGTCAAATTATTTTCAAATCTTATCTCTACCCACACTTTTCCTTTGTTGCGATCGATCTATCCCTGAACTCCCTGAATCTCAATTACCAGAAGACCATGCAAGTAAGAAATTGAATATTTAGTCCCCCGACAACGCTGATGGGGACTAGAAATGGGTCCTGTCCATCCGTTCGTGCATGTGTCTGTGCGTACATCCGCATTTAGTTTTCGCTCAATAACTTCAGTTAGCTTGAATGGATTCATTCTAAATTTGGAATGTCAACTTATGACAACACCTCGGTGGGGATTGCATATCGACGAAATCTGTCCAGAAACACTGGAGTTATCCCCTTCATTTCATGAAAAATCGTAAAATATGTGGTTTCCGCTCAATAACTTCAGTTTGCTTGAATGGATTGGTTCCAAATTTGGAAGGTTAACTCCTTGTGACAACACCTCGGTGGGGATTGCATATCAGTGAAATGTGTCAAGACACACCAGAGTTATCCCCCTTGATTTCTTGAAAAATCGTAAAATATGTGGTTTCCACTCGATAATTCAGTTAGCTTTATGGATTCATTTCAAATTTGGTATATCAACTCGTTATGACAAGACGTTGGTGAGGATTGCATATCGCCGAAATATTTTCAGACACACGTGAGTTATCCCCCTTGATTTCTTGAAAATCATAAAATATATAGTTTCGGCACGATAACTTCAGTTAGCCTGCTGGGATTCATTTCAAATTTGGTTTATCACCTCCTTATGACAAGACCTAGGTGGTGATTGCATATTGGCAAAAATGTGTCCAGAACCATCTGAGTTATCCCCCTTGATGTCTTGAAAAATTGCAAAATATTTGGTTTCCGTTTCAGTTAGCCTATATGGATTCAATTCAAATTTGGAAAATACATTCCGCTGCATGAGACCTTGACTGGGATTGCATTTGGCCGAAATCTGTCTGTAATCACCAGAGTAATTCCCCTTGATTTCTTGAAAGAGTACAATATTTGGATTTAAAAAATTGGGGTTGTACTAAAAAGCCCTGGTCTGGAGGATGTCTGACCAGAACTGGTCTTTTATTTGAAATTAATTTGACTGGGTGCTTGACTGGGTACTGTTGGTGCCATAGGGAGTTCAGGATGTGATAGATGCTAACACGAGTGAAGTGTAGGTGGAGCTTAGCTAGAGATGGGTGGAGCTTAGCTAGAGATGGGGGGAGCTTAGCTAGAGATGTGTGGGGCATAGCTAAAACTGGATTCATCCCTTCCTACCCTATCATTACGTCTTTGTAAAATGAAATGTTGTCTATTATATCTGAAACATTGAATTCTGTATTAATTTTGACAATTGCCACTGGAATGACTGGCTTGATAAGTCGGTGGGTATATCCTGCATGGTGCCGTCACTCTCATGTCATTACTAAGAATCTGCTCTGTCAGTCAACTATCTCACGTCATAATTAAATATGTCACATGTTAGCGGACATCACAATCAAAGTGACATGTGGTTCAACACGAATGTGGTTAAAGTCTGTCACGAAAGTGTCTAAATTGAATAATTTTGGTGAATTTATTTAAAATGTAATGAAAAGCAACAGTTCCCAGTCAAATTAGTTTCAAAATATTCAACAACTTGCCAGGGTCCATGTTCCCGAAGCTCTCGTTATGTTAGCGATATCGTTACACCATACTAAAGCAATGGGTGTAACGATATCGTTAGCTAGCGATAGCTTCGGGAACATCGGCCCTGGATAGTTACCTTGAAATTTAGACCCTGATAATGGACCATTCCGGTTTTAGCTATGCCCCGCCCATCTCTAGCTGAGCTCCAGCTATGCTCCACCCACACCTCACTCGTGTTGTGATTGATCGATCTCTGAACACCCTTTCTACTTCGAATAATACTTACCAGATGTACTATTATGATAATGTCTATTATCTAGTCTAGCTCAAAATAAACAATTAAAAACTCTGCACTCTCCTGGTCCTGCCCATACTGTGTCCGGGACTACCATAGCCGCAGGTACCGACTCAATTCCCAATCACAGTCAGATTCGTCTATTTTGCGCTTTTACAAGTCGCATGGTTTTTTTAGCTCTAAAATTGTGCAATTTTAGCGGAATTAAGCGTGTTTAACGTTATCCATCGCTGGCTTCATAGAAGGAAAGGGAAAGTCATCACAGGGGCAGGTTGTATCAATGTAGAATCTATACATTCGTGCCGTAATGACTGTTTGAAATTCCCTTAAATTGGCACATTGTTTTAAAATGATAGCCATTGTTGGAGTCGCTTCTGTACCCGTTAACTTCTAGTTTTAATTCGGGTGCTCGGTTAATTTCTTTTGCGATTCAGTTCCTTCCAAGATGGATGCGTCCGGATCGTAGCCGTTTCTTATCCATTGACAGACTAAACAATCGCGCACAACCTGTTCTCATTGGCTTAAGAACAGTTGAAGCCTGCCTCCGACGGAAGGAATCTGCACACAGCTGGCGGTCAAGATTGCACGAGAAGACGCTAAATCGCTTGGGTGAAGATTCTCACCGGATCTGGTTCCGCCGGAAACCCGTCAGGACCGACCTCCATGGCCGCCCCGCGGCTTCTTGTAATATGACAGTCCGGAACTGCCGCCACGGCTATCCTTACGGTAACCGCCGTGGCCCGAACCACCACCATTCTTGTCATCCTCATACGGCCTCTTATTAGAGTCGTTGTGATCCGGAAGGCCGATGGGCATCACGGCCAGAAGGACCTAAGGGCGATCTTGGATGCTGCCTCTGCTGCTCCTGTCGATGTTGCCGCTAGGACTGCTGCGGCTGTGTCCTCTTAGTCGACTTCCACGACTTGCCGACCACTTCTTGCTCCGCAACCATTGACGCAACCTTGGAGAGAGCTTGCCGTGCTGAGCCGTCGAACATGCCTGGACCGATGAAAGGCGCAGAAGACAATGTAGCCCTCATCTCCGGTCCTGGTTCTACACAATCGAGAACCGTTCTCCGTCGCTCTTCCAATGTCCTGGTGATTACCCTGGCCAGGCAATCTTGAGACAGGCACATGGTGTCCCGAATAACTCCGGGAGCAGCCTCTGGCACCTGCCCACCCTCCGCCGCGCAGGTCAGCATACTCTGCAGGACGGTACATCCATGCGAAAGCGCAGCCATGGCTGCCCTCGCCGCATCTTCAATGAGCGTCAGCTCATTGAACGGATCTTTATTGGTCTGCGAAACCAAAGGACGAGAACGCCCCTTAGACTTCCCAGCCAATGGCCCAATCAGCGCCTCTCGTTCCCTGACGGAAAGCCGTGGAACCCGGGCATACTGGTGGTAGGCCTGCTCCGGAAAGCGGACCCTACTCCTTATCCCCTTCGGGGCCTTGGGCAATGCATACTCCGGCTGAACCAGACGGTATACCGCAACTTCCAGCATGTCGGAAGTCTGCGTGTCCAACGGGAGTGTTGGCATGGCAGAAGAGCCACTTGACAGAGCGCTAGCCGCTCGCTCTGACATCCGCTCCATCGCCGGATCGCGCTGAGATCCAAGATCAGATGCCAACCCGAGACGGTCGGACATCCATCCAAGGACCTGCACCCATTCAGCTTCGGTGCAAAAAACGGATTCGTCCATTAAAGAACTTCCGTTCTCATCCTCCCTCTCTCCCTTGGATGAGAGGGCCACCGACGATCCATGCTGAGAGCTATGAGACACAACTCTATCAACATAGAGCGCATCCATAGCCCGACTACCAGCGGCACCGGTGTCCAACGAATCGCCGGACCCGGATTCCCTGCAGTCCATCGGCTCCAGGGGAGTCGGGACCACAACCGCTTTACCTACGGCAGGTGACGGCATTCTGATACGAGCCACACCCAAAGCCGCCGGGATACCGGCAGGAACCGCAAAACACGGCTCCGCCGACACCTCTGGTTGCACAAACCCCGGATGGAAAATACCCGACGGAACGTCGATATCACCATCCACCTGGCAGACCCGTACAAATCCCGAGGGAGACCCCTGGGAAGTATGGCATTGCCGTCATCGAAATATCCGGCATGCCGGAATCTTCCATAAGAAGATCTTCCTCCTCCACCGCCGGCTCTTGAGCCAAGGACAGAGAAGGGGCAGGTGCTTGACCCTCCGCAGAACTAGCCGGACCACCTAAGGGTTGCCCTGCACTAGCTTGCATCGACGGGACCGTGGAATGAAAAGACTCAAACATAGCCTTAAACTGGGCCGCCCATACGCCCAGAGCTGAATCCATGCGGTCATTCAGACGACCTTCTAGTCCCTTCAGAGACGCCTGGTCCAGCTTAGCCGCCTTGTCCCTCGCGATCCTCTCCAGACGCGCACGTCGATCCCGATCAAACTCTGCCACCATCGCCGACGACCACTTGGTGCACACATCACATGGGCTTCCCACTTTACACTTCGCGCACGCTACACAGTGATGATTCATCGCAAACAGGTCGACATTTGGCTTGCCCCATTGTTTGAATAGAACCTCCGCTACCGACTGGTTGAGCTGCCATTCCATCGGACGACAAACCGTCCTTCGACTGAGAGCACCCGCTAGGATGTTCAATCTTCCTGGAATGTGTACTGCCCGAAGAATAACATTCCTCTCTTGGCACCACAGCAGAAGGTTCCAAATCATGGTTCAAATAAGACACCACTGTTGAGTTGTCTGTCCTTATTAGGACAATCTTGTCTTGAATTAGACTCTCGAACTTTCGAAGTGCCAATACCACCGCTAATAGTTCGAGCACATTGATATGTTTCTGCGCATTGGTCCGATCCCATTCCCCTGACACTGACTGATCGTCCAATACTGCTCCCCAACCCGTCAACAATGCATCCGTGGAGATGGACATCTGAGGTTGAGGAGGTTGTAGAGGAACACCTCGCAGGAGATTCTGTTCCCATAACCACCACTGAAGGTGGAATATCAATGGTTCTTTTACTGGTATCCTCAGAGATAACGGATCCGTTTTCTGAGACCAGAATGACATTAGATACATCTGAATTGGCCTGCGCCTGAGTGCCGCATATGGAACGACCTTCTCCAGAGATACTAGTAACCCCAGTATCCTGAGAAATTGGCGCTCCTAGAATTATGTCTTGCTTGGCTTGGCATGTCTATGCACTCTGTTTTATGCCGAGCTTTAGCTCTCGCTTCATTGACGAGGGTGTTTGTAGCGATCAGTGTTTATTTTTTGGCTATTGTAAAGTTAGTTAATTACGAAATCGTGTTTATAAAATTTTCACTCAAAAAAGTTTCAAATATTTCCTGCCTAAAGACGTGATTATAATTAATCTAAGAGAAAGTTAAAGTTTCTAAGTAATTCTAAGTTACAATCAAGTCAATTGTGCATGTTGCTCATCATCGTATGTCATGTGCAGCATTTTAATTCTTAGTGTGTTCTCAGAAAGCCAAAAACCAGGACACGCTGTGTCAGAAGTGTAACCGGTTCTTGAAGCGCAAGTACTCGGGTCATCACTATGTGGCTTGCGCGAAGTGCAAGGTTGGAAGTCCTTGTGATGTGTGTGCGAAGTGGTCGTCGGAGTTAGTGGCGGAGTTCGATCGTGATCGACGTGCGTATTTGGAGAGGATCGCAAGGGATAAGGCGGCTAAGCTGGATCAGGCGTCAGTAAAAGGTCTTGAAGAGCTTCTGAACGAGCGTATGGACTCAGCATTGGGTGTATGGGCGGCCCAGTTCAAGGCGATGTTTGAGTCTTTCCAGTCCATGGTCACGGCGATGCAGGCTGGTGCAGGGCACCCTATCGGTGGTCTGGCCAGTTCTGTGGGGGACGAGCACGTGTCCTTCCTTCGGTCTTGGCTCAAGAGCCGACGGCGGAGGAGGAAGATCTGCTTATGGAAGATTCCGGCATGCCGGATCTTTCAGTAGTGGTAGAACCGAGTACATCCCAAGGGTCTCCTTCGGGTTTTGTACGGGTCTGCCAGCCGGGTGGTGATGTCGACGTTCCGTCGGGCATATTTCACCTGGACTTCACTCAACCCGCGTTGTCGGTGGAGCCTTGTTTTACGGTTCCCGTCGGCATCCCGGCGGCGGTAGGTGCGGCTCCTGTCTGAGTTCCATTGTCTGCCGGGGTAAAAGCGGCTGGAGTCGATGGACTGCAGTGAATCCATGTCCGGCTGTTCGCTGAATACTGTTGCCTCAAGAAGTCGGGCTATGGACTCACTTCAGGTTGGAAGGAATGAGGTCCATGGTTCTCAGCATGGGTCGTCGGTGACCTACTCATCTAAGGGTGAGAAGGAAGATTATGATCATGTCGATAGTCACTTACAGGACTGGCGGTATGATCAGTGAACGAAAAGAAGAAGGAAGATGAGAATGGTAGTCCATTGATGGACGCATTCTCATTCTGCACCGAAGCTGAATGGGTGCAGGTCCTTGGCTGGATGTCCGACCGTCTCGCGTTGGCATCGGATCAAGGATCCCAGCGCGATCCGGCAATGGAGCGGATGTCAGAGCGAATGGCTAGCGCTCTGTCAAGTGGCTCTTCGGCCATGCCGATGCTCCCCTTGAACACGCAGACTTCTGACATGTTGGAAGTTGCGGCGTATCGTCTGGTTCAGCCAAATTATTCATTGCCCAAGGCTCCAAAGGGGATAAGGAGTAGGGTCCGTTTTCCAGAGCAGGCCTATCATCAATATGCCCGGGTTCCACGGCTTTCCGTCGGGGAGAGAGAGGCATTGAATGAGGAACATCAGTTGGCTGGTAAATCGAAGGGTCATTCTCGTCCCTTCGTTTCCCAGGTCAATAAGGATCCTTTTAATGAGTTAACGCTCATTGAGGATGCGGCGAGGGCAGCTATGGCTGCACTCTCACACGGCTGTACCGTCCTGTAGGGTATGCTGACCTGCGTGGTGGAAGGTGGGGAAGTGCCAGAGGCTGCTTCCGGGGTTGTCCGGGACAGCATGCGCTTGTCCCAAGATTGCCTGGACAGGGTGATCACCAGATCATTGACAGAGCAGAGGAGAATGGTTCTCGATTGTGTAGAAGCAGGACCTGAGATGAGGGCTGTGTTATCTTCTGCGCCTTTCATTGGTCCAGGCTTGTTCGGCGGCTCGGCACGACAAGCCTTATCCAAGGTCGCGTCAATGGTCACAGAGCAGGAAGTAGTCTGCAAGTCGTGGAAGTCGACGAAGAGGACTCAGTCCCAGCAGTCCTATAAGCAGCATCGGCAAGAGCAACAGAGGCAGCGCCAGAGATCGCCCTTCCTTCCTTCTGGCTGTGATGCCCATCGGGCATCCGGATCACAGGAACCTGGCCGTTCATCCTCATATAAGTCTTCTAATAAGAGGCCGTATGAGGAGGACAGGAAGGGTGGCGGTTCGGGTCGCAGCGGTTATCGTAAGGATAGCCATGGCGGCGGTCCTGGACCGTCATATTCCAAGAAACCATGGGGCGGCTGTGGAGGATGGTCCTGACGGGTTTCCGGCGGGATCTGTTCCGGTGACGTCAGGAACGAAGGGAGTCGAGAATCTTCACCTAAGCGAATTAGCGTCTTATTGTGCAATATTGACCGCCAGCTGTGTGCAGATTCCTATCGTCAGAGGCAGACTTCAGCTGTTCTCAAGCCAATGGGAACAGGTCGTGCAAGATTGTTTAGTCTGTCAGTGGTTAATAAATGGGGATGAACCGGATTGGCTCATCCGTCAATCGTTAGTTCCGTTAACATCGACTCCAGTTTGGACTCTCGTTCCAAGGGAATCCGATCGTCTAGATGCCATTTGCTCAGAAATCAAAGATCTTCAGCAGACGAACGCGATTCATCTAGTCCGCAATCAGTCCTCCCTAGGCTTCTATTCAATGATGTTCCTCGTTCCGAAACGTACCAGAGGTTGGAGACCAATTCTCAATCTCAAACCATTGAACAAATTTATTCTTTCTCCAAAGTTTCGGTGATGACGGGGCTGAGAAAAGGCATGTGGGCAGTATCGATAGATCTGAATAATGCATATTTTCATATTCCAATGTCAATTCCTTTTTAGAAATACCTTCGCTTTGCATTTCAAGACAATGTCTGGGAATTCAATGCGCTTCCGTTTTGTCTGACCACAGCTCCGAGGGTCTTCACCAAAGTGCTTCTCGCCATAACTTCTTATCTTCGCAGCAGAAACATAGCTGTTCACACTTACATAAACGACTGGCTGCTGAAGGCGGGGCATCCAGTCACTACCTCTTCAGGTAGTCCTAGCCTTACTAAAGGACCTAGGATGGATTGTGAATCTAGAGAAATCAGAATTGACTCCATCCCAGGAGTTTGTTTATCTGGGAATTTTTTTCAATCTCAGGGACGGCGTAGCTTTTCCGGCGGAAACCAGAGTCAAGAGTTTGATTGTAGTACTGGAGTCAGTTTCTCTAGGAGCTTTTCTGATGGCGCGCCAATTTCTCAGAATACTTGGTTTACTAGTATCTAGAGAATGTGGTTCCTTATCCGGCACTCAGGCGCAGGCCGATTCAGATGTATCTAATGTCATTCTGGTCTCAGAGAGCGGATCCGTTATCTCTGAGAATTCCAGTGAAAGAACCATTGATATTCCACCTTCAGCGGTGGTTATCAGAACAGAATCTCCTGCGCGGTGTTCCTCTACAACCTCCTCAACCGCAGATGTCCATCTTCACAGATGTGTCGATGACGGGTTGGGAAGCGGCATGGGACGATCAGTCAGTGTCGGGTGAATGGGATCGGAGCAATGTTCTCGAATTATTAGCGGTTGCATTAGCACTTCGAAAATTCGAGAGCTTAATCCGAGACAAGATTGTCCTAGTCAGGATGTACAACTCAACAGTGGTGTCTTATTTGAACCACCAGAGCGTGACAAGATCACTAGAGTTGTGTATGATGATTTGGAACCTTCTGCTGTGGTGCCAAGGGAGGAATATTATTCTTCGGGCAGCACACATTCCAGGAAGATTGAACATCCTAGCAGATGCTCTCAGTCGAAGGACGGTTTGTCGTCCGATGGAATGGCAGCTCAACCTATCGGTAGCGGGGGTTCTATTCAAACATTGGGGCAAGCCAGATGTGGACCTATTTGCGATGAAACAAAATGCAAAGATGGTCACATACGTGTCACCGATCCAGGACCCACTAGCCTTAGCAGTATATGCACTGGCGATAAGTTGGAAGGGAATGTACGTGTATGCGTATCCTCCAATGATTTTCATCCCAAAAGTTCTGGCAAAGATAAGAGAGGGTGTGTGCCAAGTACTTCTGATCGCCCCTCATTGGCCAGGCCGATCATGGTTTACAGATCTGCTGGACCTTCTGGTCTGCAATCCAAGCCCTCTTCCAGACAGAAGAGATCTAATCTCTCAGAACAAGGGTCTGTATTTCCACGACAGACTGCAAATGTTCAAATTGACTGCATGGATGTTATCAAGCAGCGTGCAATTGAGGGTGGCTTTTCTGAGCAAGCAGCAAAGTTTGTCGCTTCTGCCAGAAGAGGGTCAACCACAAGAACATATAATTATAGAATCAACAAATTTGCAGAGTGGTGTAAGGGAAGAGATATTGATTCCTTTTCTGCATCTGTTCAACACGTAGCAGATTTTATCTGTCATTTATACGAAGTTGACAAACTTGTACCTTCAACCCTAGCAGCATATAAGTCTGCATTAGCTTAAGTCATTCCCAGTCTGGCCATTGAAGGAGTGGAGAATGACACTTTAAATGAAGTTATTAAAGGAATGAGCAATTTGCGACCTAGATAGCCAATTCCTATCCCAGCATGGAATCTATCTCTTGTTCTACAGGTTTTAGGGCATGCTCCCTTTGAACCGATTAGATCTATAGATAGTAAACTGTTAACTATTAAATCAGTTTTCTTGGTTGCAGCAGTGTCGGCAAGAAGGAGAAGCGAAATACATGCGGTTTCTGCCGAACAAGACCGTTTTGTCGTCACGGGTGAAGGTTTAAGACTACTTCCACATCTTTGTTTCCTGGCAAAGAATCAGTCACTTAAATATCCAGGACAGCCGATCAATTTGCCAAGTTTAATTAGACATGACCCAAACTCTTCTGCTTGGTTTCCTGTCAGATGTCTGAAAATGTATAAGAAACGTACTGAGGAGTGGAGAGATGACCCGAAGTCTCTGTGGTTATGTCTCAAAGCTCCTCATTTGCACGCCTCGAAAGATACCATTTCTCGTTGGATAGTCGATGCTATTCAGATGTCGCACTAAATCGCTACAGGAAAGCAGATTGATAGTGCGAATGCCAATCAGGTCCGAGCACTAGCAGCAGCATCGTCCCCTTATAAGGGTGTCTCATTAGAGGAGGTGATGTCTGTAGCACAATGGCATGCCGAGTCGTCATTCACTGATTTCTACCTTCGCGACATCTCCAGCACACTTAATCTGGTAGCCGTCGCCAATTTGTCGAATCTGAACTAAAGCCACATCCGACCACTATTTCGCACACATCGCAAGGTTCTTCCGCATGCACTCAACATTCCACATGCACTGAACAATGGCTATGCACATGATCCGAGAATGACCGTGGATTGGGCCGAGCTCCTGTGATGAACAAGATAAGACTAAGCACTCAAAATGGTGAGTGTTTACATTAATTAAGAGACTAATATTAGTTTACTTACAGTCGATTTACCAGACTGAATAAGTAAATAGTCTGGCCAAGAATATCTTATTCTTTCAACAGACATTAGACGCATTCCAATTTGAAATCTATTCGATATACGGATAGTGTTTTTCAAAATTAGAAGTTGTAGTAGCTTCTTTGCACTCTACTGGAATGCCCTAGCTAAGATTTGGGGCTGACACGGGTCTGGTGGGTGTTGCTCCCCTTTTTGACAGCCGTCTGGAATTTGTGCGGACAAATGGGGGGGGGGGGGGGGAGCGCGGTCTAGACCATGGAAGTTTGGCACTCTATGAGTCAGATAGCGGAACCCAAGCATATGCCAGGGTTCTAGTCTCTTCACAACCTTCTCTGTCGGATGGTAGATGAGTGCTGGTTCAAGCTTCACCTCCTCCCACCGGTATTTCTTGGCTGTCGAAATCCGGAGTTTATCTTAATAGTACATCTGGTAAGTATTATTCGAAGTAGAATAAAAAAAGCATCCGCTTTTGTTTCTATGAGAATTGTTAATACTTACCAGATGTACTATGGCCCTGCCTCAGCTGCCCCGCTGAGGTGAGGCTGAGCTGCTTTCGCTGTTTGTCAAGGCAAACATAAGACGAATCTGTCTGTGATTGGGAATTGACTCGGTACCTGGAGCTATGGTAATTCCTGGACACAGTATGGGCAGGACCAGGAGAGTGCGGAGTTTTTAATTGTTTATTTTAAGCTAGACTGGATAATAGACATTATCATAATAGTACATCTAGTAAGTATTAACAATTCTCGTAGAAACAAAAGCGGATGCTTTTTTGAGACTCAATTTCCCAAAAACTACATAGGTAAGCTGTTGAATATTTTGAAACTAATTTGACTGGGTGCTGTTGCTGCCTAAGGCAGCAACAGCGCCCAGTCAAATTAGTTTCAAATTATTCAACAGCATGTCTATTAAAAAGCAATGAATACAGAGACATTCAATTCATACAACGTGTCGGACCATTTGAGATGTGGTGACGGTCTATATGGAACCCTTTGTGATGTAATGATTGTGACGTCATCATACACGCGCTGAGCTGATTATGACATCATACGAGGTCTGATGATGGATGGATACTCTGGAAAGGTGAATTCAGGTTTCATTGTTTCAACTCGATTACAACACACGTACAAAGTGAGTGACTATTAACTAGAAATGAGGATCACAATATTGAGGATTAACGGGTTAACCCTTTCACTGCTGAATTCTCAATGTATCATTTTCAGGGCAACCATACAGGAAAGCTGTTGAAAATTTGGCAGCAATGTCTTCCAGTCAAATTAATTTCAAAGTATTCAACAGAATAAGTTTTATATCATTAAGAATTTACTTTTTCATGGATTTGCCAGTGAAAGGGTTAGTCATCAATATCGCTATGTTCTTCTGTTCTTTTAACTTTCAATGACAATTCCATGAAAAGGTAAATTCTTTACGATGTATTGAAGTATTCTGTTGAATATTTTGAAATTAATATGACTGGAAGCCATTGTTGCCCAAGGCTGCAATGGCTCCCATTGATCTTATTAAAAAAATATTCATCAGCTTTTTTGTTTGCTTGCTTTGAAAATAAGATACAGGGATTTCATTGGTGAAAGGGTTAACGCAGATTTAATATTGATTTATCGTCAAGCTACTTGTTTTGCAGAATTTCAGTGTCCACAGTTTGGACTTATTTGCACGATTTCTGTTCACGGAGATTCTAGAATTGATCGATCTCAATTTAAAGGGAGCTAACTGTGCTAACGGGTGTGAACGATTTCACATTATGCCGCGGTTTGCCAGAACTATTCCAGGTATGATAGAACTCAAAGTTATGCTGAGAATCAGTTTTGTTTAGTATACATTATCAGAATCTCCTAGAACAGCGAGCCACATACATTATCAGAATCTCCTAGAGCAGTGAGCCACATACATTATCAGAATCTCCTAGAACAGCGAGCCACATACATTATCAGAATCTCGTAGAACAGCTAGTCACATACATTATCAGAATCTCCTAGAACAGCGAGCCACATACATTATCAGAATCTCCTAGAACAGCTAGCTACATTATCAGAATCTCCTAGAACAGTGAGTCGCATACATTATCAGAATCTCCTAGAACAGCGAGCCACATACATTATCAGAATCTCCTAGAACAGCGGGCCACATACATTATCAGAATCTCCTAGAACAGCTAGTCACATACATTATCAGAATCTCCTAGAACAGCGAGCCACATACATTATCAGAATCTCCTAGAACAGCTAGCTACATACATTATCAGAATCTCCTAGAACAGCGAGCCACATACATTATCAGAATCTCCTAGAACAGCGAGCCACATACATTATCAGAATCTCCTAGAAGTAGAACAGCTAGTCACATACATTATCAGAATCTCCTAGAACAGCGAGCCACATACATTATCAAAATCTCCTAGAACAGCTCGCTACATACATTATCAGAATCTCCTAGAACAGTGAGTCACATACATTATCAGAATCTCCTAGAACAGCGAGCTACATACATTATCAGAATCTCCTAGAGCAGCGAGCCACATACATTATCAGAATCTCCTAGAACAGCGAGCCACATACATTATCAGAATCTCCTAGAACAGCGAGCCACATACATTATCAGAATCTCCTAGTACAGTGAGTCACATACATTATCAGAATCTCCTAGAACAGCGAGCCACATACATTATCAGAATCTCCTAGAGCAGCTAGCCACATACATTATCAGAATCTCCTAGAGCAGCTAGTCACATACATTATCAGAATGTCCTAGAGCAGCAAGCCACATACATTATCAGAATCTCCTAGAGCAGCGAGCCACATACATTATCAGAATCTCCTAGAGCAGCGAGCCACATACATTATCAGAATCTCCTAGAGCAGCTAGTCACATACATTATCAGAATCTCCTAGAGCAGCGAGCCACATACATTATCAGAATCTCCTAGAGCAGCGAGCCACATACATTATCAGAATCTCCTAGAACAGCGAGCCACATACATTATCAGAATCTCCTAGAACAGCGAGCCACATATATTATCAGAATCTCCTAGAACAGCGAGCCACATACATTATCAGAATCTCCTAGAACAGCGAGCCACATACATTATCAGAATCTCCTAGAACAGCGAGCTACATACATTATCAGAATCTCCTAGAACAGCGAGCCACATACATTATCAGAATCTCCTAGAACAGCGAGCCACATACATTATCAGAATCTCCTAGAACAGCGAGCCAAATACATTATCAGAATCTCCTAGAACAGCGAGCCACATACATTATCAGAATCTCCTAGAACAGCGAGCCACATACATTATCAGAATCTCCTAGAACAGTGAGCTACATACATTATCAGAATCTCCTAGAACAGTGAGTCACATACATTATCAGAATCTCCTAGAACAGCGAGCCACATACATTATCAGAATCTCCTAGAGCAGTGAGCCACATACATTATCAGAATCTCCTAGAACAGCGAGCCACATACATTATCAGAATCTCCTAGAACAGTGAGTCACATACATTATCAGAATCTCCTAGAACAGCTAGTCACATACATTATCAGAATCTCCTAGAACAGCTCGCTACATACATTATCAGAATCTCCTAGAACAGCGAGCCACATACATTATCAGAATCTCCTAGAACAGTGAGTCACATACATTATCAGAATCTCCTAGAACAGCTAGTCACATACATTATCAGAATCTCCTAGAACAGTGAGTCACATACATTATCAGAATCTCCTAGAACAGCGAGCTACATACATTATCAGAATCTCCTAGAACAGTGAGTCACATACATTATCAGAATCTCCTAGAACAGTGAGTCACATACATTATCAGAATCTCCTAGAACAGCTAGTCACATACATTATCAGAATCTCCTAGAACAGCGAGCTACATACATTATCAGAATCTCCTAGAACAGTGAGTCACATACATTATCAGAATCTCCTAGAACAGCGAGCTACATACATTATCAGAATCTCCTAGAACAGTGAGTCACATACATTCAGAATCTCCTAGAACAGCGAGCCACATACATTATCAGAATCTCCTAGAACAGTGAGCCACATACATTATCAGAATCTCCTAGTACAGCGAGCCACATACATTATCAGAATCTAGAACAGCGAGCCACATACATTATCAAAATCTCCTAGAACAGCGAGCCACATACATTATCAGAATCTCCTAGAGCAGCGAGCCACATACATTATCAGAATCTCCTAGAGCAGTGAGTCACATACATTATCAGAATCTCCTAGAACAGCTAGTCACATACATTATCAGAATCTCCTAGAACAGCGAGCCACATACATTATCAGAATCTCCTAGAACAGCTAGTCACATACATTATCAGAATCTCCTAGAACAGCGAGCCACATACATTATCAGAATCTCCTAGAACAGCTAGTCACATACATTATCAGAATCTCCTAGAACAGCGAGCCACATACATTATCAGAATCTCCTAGAGCAGCGAGCCACATACATTATCAGAATCTCCTAGAGCAGTGAGTCACATACATTATCAGAATCTCCTAGAACAGCTAGTCACATACATTATCAGAATCTCCTAGAACAGCGAGCCACATACATTATCAGAATCTCCTAGAACAGCTAGTCACATACATTATCAGAATCTCCTAGAACAGCGAGCCACATACATTATCAGAATCTCCTAGAACAGCTAGTCACATACATTATCAGCATCTCCTAGAACAGCGAGCTACATACATTATCAGAATCTCCTAGAACAGCGAGTCACATACATTATCAGAATCTCCTAGAGCAGTGAGCCACATACATTATCAGAATTTCCTAGAACAGCGAGCCACATGGTAGACCTTTATTATACCTTTAATGGCTAAATTTGGTCAAGAATATTAAAATATTTGCTAATTTGGTGTTCAATTTCATGCCAAGAGAAGACTTTTTTTGAAAATTTACCACTGGAATGACTGGCTCGGTTATAGAGCCAGTCATTCCAGTGACAACTTTTCAAAAATAGTTATCTCTTGGCCTGCAAATGGACATTTGTAAAGCAAATTTTTAGATTTTTATGTAAATGCTAGGACATTTAACTCATCAAGGACTTGTCCAAGCTTAATGAAATTTGAGAGATTTGATCTGTACCATCATAGCATCTGGTCTCCGTCATAATTGAAATGATTTTATAAATTTACAGGCTTTGGACTTTGTTTGAACTAATAATTAAGTAAATGTTAAAGTATTTTAATAAACATTGAATTCATCAATGGCTTATCCGATGTCAATAAAACTTTACAGATTGTTCTATGCCATCATTTGCAATCATTTCATCCGACTCAATCATAATAAATGTGATTTTCAAATTTGATGTGGCTTGGACTTAGTTTATTTCTGCATGATTTGTCTCCTTTTAAAGAATTAGAAGAATGTTAGAGATTTTCAGTAGACATTTGATTTATCAAGGGGTTTGTACTATTTTAAGAAATCCTTATTTTGCTATACTGACACACATGGTGTGTGATATGCGGAAAAACTAAAGAGCTCAACATGCTGGACGCAGTTCATCCTGTTAAAAAATACTCTTCTCTTGGTCTGCAAATGTACATTTCTCCAGGTCACTAGATAAGCCAATTTTGGCAGGCCTCGAAAATTAGAAGAATATTGTGTTGCCCCCCCCCCCCCCTGGGGCAAGTACACCATTTAAATTAGGTTGTCTGACTACACTTCCAGGTTGTCCCATTTCTGTAAATTCCTTTGAAAATATGTATTGTTCCATTTGCAGACCAAGAGAAGACTATATTTGAAAATTTACCACTGGAATGACTGGATCGATAACCGAGCCAGTCATTCCAGTGGTAAATTTTCAAAAACAGTCTTCTCTTGGTCTGCAAATGGACATTTTCAATGTGAGAATTGAAATTTTCTTGAAAAAATGTGTGTGTTAAACATATTACAGGCCCTGAAAATAACAAATTAGCTAGGTTGTCCCCCCCCCCCTCCCCCCCCCCTGGGCAGCCAGTGTATTAAAATTTGGTTGCCCTGCATTAAAAGGTGGTTGCGCCGGACCACAGGAACGTGTAATTTTCATGGCCTGTTTGGCTGTCTTGGCCAGCAGAATGTTACTGTCCTATAATTTCAATTTTAAGATCTAGTAACTATTTCTACAAAAATGTGTATAGAGTAATATAACTGGGAGGTTGAGAGCTGTGTCAGCTATCACTTTTGGACACACATTTTTTAGCAGATGAAGAGAAGACTATTTTAAAGAATTGACCATTGGAATTACTGGCTCGGTTATCGGTCATTCCAGTAGTAACTTTTCAGAAATACTGTTCTCTTGGTCCATGGGAGGGTGAGGACACAGGATTTTAGTCCTGAATAGTTGGCTGGGCTTTACCAACTGTTTGACTATAATTTACAGTACAGCTCATAAATAAGTGTAAACGTTTCCAGAGCAAAAACGGAAACATGTCAGTTAGTCAGAAATGTTGTGTTGAATATTTTGAACATAATTGGATTGGAAGACATCGCTGCTTTAGGCAGCAATCTGCTTTAGGCAGCAATGTCTTCCAATCCAATTATGTTCAAAATATTCAACAGTTTGTTTTATTTTTTTTCCGAAACATTTAAAGTTTTTTTCTAGCTGTATGGTAGGTGTTGTTTACCTGTACGTGTTGTTTACCTGTATGTGTTTGTTTACCTGTAGGTGTTGTTTACCTGTAGGTCTTGTTTACCAATAGGTGTTGTTTACCTGTAGCTGTTGTTTACCTGTAGCTGTTGTTTACCTGTAGGAGTTTTTACCCGTACATGTTGTTTACCTGTAGGGATTGTTTACCTGTAGGTGTTGTTTACCTGTCAGAGCTTTTACCTATAGGTGTTGTTTACCTGTAGGTGTTGTTTACTTGTAGGAGTTTTTAGCTCACCTGGCCTGAAAGGCCAAGTGAGCTTATGTCGTGGCGACCGTCCATCGTGTGTCCATCCGTCATCCGTCCGTCCATCAACTTTTCCTTTAAAACGACTTCTTCTCAAGAACCACAGGGCCGATTTCAATTATATTTGGCAGGAAGCATCCCTAGGGCATAAAGATTCAAGTTTGTTCAAATGAAGCCGATTGGCCAAAATCCAAGATAGCCGCCTGCCAAAATAGCCGATTTTTAGAAACACTAAAAAATCTTCTCCGAAACCGCTGGAGAAATTGATTCAATACTCATAACACATCATCTATTGCAATGGTAGACCTAACTTTGTTCAAGGCAACCTGATTAGCCTATTTGCCCAGCGGCCATCTTGGATGACCTAGTTTTCGCAAAAATGACTTCTCCCGAACTGCTGAAGGGATAGGTCTGAAATTTGGTAAATATGCTTAGGGACCAAGGCCCATTCAAGTTTGTTCAAGGGAAGTTCGTAGGTGATAAACATGGTCGCCATCAACCAATCAAAATTTAGCGTTTGTTGGTCATATTGGCTTTTTTGTATTTGATGTATTTTGATGGCGAAAATTGCTTTATATATACTTATCAGTGTGGCGAGTTCAAATATGGCACTTTCGAGACTATCTGATAAACGATTTGGCTACCATCTTGGTTTGTTTTCCCGCCATAGGCTCCCATAGTAAAGCAATGGGCCCACAGTAAAGCAATGGGGAATTCTTTAAACGACTTCTTCTCAAAAACCACTGGGCCAATTTCAATTATATTTTATAGGAAGCATTCATAGAGCATAGAGATCTAAGTTTGTTTAAACGAAGCGGATCGGTCAAAATCCAAGATGGCCGTCGGCCAAAATGGCTGATTTTTAGAAACTCTAAAAAATCTTCTCCGAAACCGCTGGAGGAATTGATTCAAACCTCATAACACATCATCTGTGGCAGCGGTAGACCCATTGTTCAAGGCAACCTGATTGGCCGATTTGCTTGGCAGCCATCTTGGATGACCTAGTTTTCGCGAAAACGACTTCTCCCGAACCGCTGAAATATGCTTAGGGACCCAGCGCCTTTCAAGTTTGTTCACGGGAAGTTTGTTCATTAAAAAACATGGCCGCCATCAACCAATCAAAATTCAGCGTTTCTTGGTCATATAGTTTTTTTTGTATTTGATGTATTTTGGGGGCGAAAATTGCTTATATATGCTTATCAGTGTGGCGAGTTCAAATATGCCACTTTTGAGACTGTCGGATAAATGGTTTGGCTGCCATCTTGGTTTGTTTTCCTGCCATAGGCTCCCATAGTAAAGCAATGGGCCCATAGTAAAGCAATGGGGAATTCTTTAAACGACTTCTTCTCAAGAACCACTGGGACAATTTCAAGTATATTTGGGAGGAAGCATTCATAGGGCATATAAAGATCTAAGTTTGTTCAAATGAACCCGATCCGCCAATTTGGCCGGCGGCCATCTTTGACTTAGGCCGATTTTGGGAAACGTCTAAAAATCTCCGAAATGGCTAGGGGGATTGATGCAAACCTCATGAAATATGATTTATGGCAAGGGAACTTGATTGGTCAAATGGTTCGGGAGGGGGGGGGGGTGCATCTTGGTTGACCTAGTTGTAGAGAAAATGATTTATTCTCCAGAAATTTGGCAGATACGATTAGGGCCTAAGGGCCATTAAAGTTGCTTCAAGAGAAGTTAATCCATCAAAAAACATGGGCGCCGTGGACCAATCAAAATATAGCATGTTTGGTGGCCATATTGGATTCTTTTATTTTGATGGATTTTGAGGCCAAAATTGGTTTTATATGTGATTTTGGGTATTCTGATCTAAATTTGCAATTTTCGAAACTGTCGGATAAACGGTTTGCTGGCCATCTTGTTGATAAAGAGCATTCTAGTTGAAATGCCTATTGTCCAGGTGAGCGATACAGGCCCCTTGGGCCTCTTGTTACCTATAGGTGTTGTTTACCTGTAGCTGTTGTTTACCTGTAGGCATTGTTTACCTGTAGGTGTTGTTTGCCTGTAGGCGTTGTTTACCTGTAGGTGTTTTTACCTGTTGCTGTTGTTTGCTTGTAAGTGTTGTTTACCTGTAGGTGTTGTTTACCTGTAGGTGTTGTTTACCTGTAAGTGTTGTTTACCTGTAAGTTGTTTACCTGTAGGTATTGTTTATGTGTAGGTGTTTTTTAGCTGTGGGTGGTGTTTACCTGTATCTACGTGTTTCAGATAATGGCAAAGAGATCCTATCAATGAATGAGGTGTTGTCCTATCTGCTGAACAGCTCTAAGCCTTTGCTGAATCCAGAACAACTAGCCACCTCATTACATTCTCCCGAGCACGAATGGCAGGACTTGATTACAGAGATACGAGGAATGATCGTCACCGCGCCTGGAAGGGTAGAAACTTAACTTCTTAGTTTGCGAGTGTGAGAGCGTGCATGTGTGCGTGCGTGTGTATGCGCACACATCTATGTACGTGTGTGAAGGCGTGTGAGCTTGAGTGTGTGTGTGTCCATGCCTTTCTGCCTATGCATGCGGGCGTGCATGTATATATTGTGTGTATATCATTTTTGTATGCGTTATTTTGTGAGTGCATTCGTAATTCAGGGATGGGGTCAATTGCATTGTATCTATTACTATTACTATTATAATTACTCAAGATTTGTAGTAGACATGTAATAGGATATTACCTGTTACATTTCAATCTATTACTATTACATTATAAAATTTATGTTCTAAAATTTCTATTGTTATTACTATTACAGGGAAATCGCTGTAATAGCCTATTACTATTACATATTACTATTACCTCATCCCTGATTTGTATATGCACAATTTTTAATGGTCTGTGTTTATTGCGCGTGGGTGTGTCTGGTCATGCGTGCACACTGTGTGTGTGTGTGTGTGTGTGTGTGTGTGTGTGTGTGTGTGTGTGTGTGTGTGTGTGGTGGGCGTGCGTGTGTGCGTGCATGCATGTGTGTGAATGGTTCACGCTTTCGATTGATTGAGAGAAAAATCCACGCAATAATATACAGACTGATGTAGTTTTCTTGTAAGCAAAATTTTCAAAATTTCTGTTTTAAGAAGAAAGGATTCAAATTTAATCACTGACTTTATGCGACATATTGTTGATATGAGTTGCTTCAGATTTGCAGGATTAAATCCTGTGTGAGGCAGCACTGTACTAAGTGAGAACAGATATCACATTCTTGTATATAAGCCCTGTAAATATTTCACTTGTTGGCTCAATACAGCACATTTATCAGCTAAAACTTGTTGAAGATTGGTACAGTTTATCTAAAGCAAGTGTGACGTGCTTTGAAGCCTTGTCATAAATTGGAAATTTGAACGACGAATGGACTAACCAACAACTTGAAATATAATAGTTGAGAGTGACTGAGTCGGAGCTAGAGACATGTGAATCTCTGGTAGTCCAGTACAGCTCAGAAATAACTTAGAATGTAATCAAATTATGTTCAAGATAATCAACAGTACATTTCTTACATCATGTTTAAACATGTTTCTGTTTTTGCTTTGCAAACATGTTAATTTATTAGCTCACCTGGCCTGAAAGGCCAAGTGAGCTTATGTTGTGGCGACTGTCCGTCGTGTGTCCGTCATCCGTCCGTCAACTTTTCCTTTAAAATGACTTCTCAAGAACAGCTAGGACGATTTCAATTATATTTGACAAGAAGTCTCCTTAGGGCATAGGGATCCAAGTTTGTTCAAACGAAGCTGATCGGCCAATTTGGCCGCAGGCCATCTTGGATTTTGGCTGATATTTAGAAATGTTTTAAAAATCTCCTAAACCGCTTGAGGGATTGAAGGAAACCTCATGAAATATAATCCAGGGCAAAAGCTCAACCAAGTTTGTTATGGGGAACTTGATTGGTCAAATGGTTCGGCGGCCATCTTGGTTGACCTAGTTTTAGCGAAAATGACTTCTCCAGAACCGCTGAAGAGATCAGGCCAAAATTTGGCAGATATGATTAGGGCCTAAGGGCCAGTAAAGTTTGTTCAAGAGAAGTTGATCCATCAAAAAACATGGCCGCCGTGGGCCAATCAAAATATAGCATGTTTGGCGGCCATATTGGATTTTTTTATTTGATGGACTTTGAGGCTGAAATTGTTTTTATATAGGTTTTTGGGTATTCTGATCTGAAATTTGCAATTTTCGAAACTGTCGGATAAATGGTTTGGTGGCCATCTTGGATTATTTTCCCGCCAAAAGCTCCGATATTAAAGCAATGGGAAATCTAAAATGTCTTCTTTTCGAGAACTACTGGGCCGATTTTAATTATATTTGGCAGGAAGCATCTTTAAGGCATAGAGATTCAAGTTTGATCAAAAAAAGCTAATCGGCCAATTTGGCCGGTGGCCATCTTGGATTTCTTTAAAAATCTTCTCCAAAACTGTTTGAGGGATCAATTCAGATCTCATGAAATATGATCTATGGTAAGAGCTGACCCAAGTTTGTTCAAGGGAACTGGATTGACTAAATGGTTCAGCGGCCATCTTGGATGACCTCGTTTTCGCAAAAATGACTTCTTCCCCAGAACCGCTGAAGCGATCAGGCCGAAATTGGTGATATATGATTAAGGACTATAAGGGTCATTAAGGTTTGTTCAAGAGAAGTTGATTCGTAAAAAAACCTGGCCACTTTAAAATGTCTTTAAAAATCTTCTCCAAAACAGCTTGTGGGATCTATTCAAAATGCATGAAATATCATCTAGGGCAAGAGCTGCACCAAGTTTGTTTCAAGGGAACTTGATTGGCCAAATGGTTTGGTGGCCATCTTGGAAAACCTAATTTTTGCCAAAATGACTCCAGAACCACTGAGCGGATTGGGCTGAAATCTGGGAGATATGATTAGGCACTGAGTGCCATTAAGGTTATGTCAATGAAGGCGCTACGTCAGAAACATGGCTGCAGTGGACCAATCAAAATGTAGCGTGTTTGGTGGCCATATTGGACTTGCAAAAATGTCCACAAACTCATTTAGAAGACTACTCCTAAACCACCCACCAACAATTGTGACAAAAAAGCATAATGCTCCAGGTGAGTGACACAGGCCCTTGTTTATGAATTGTACTATAAGCTGGGCTTGTGCGGTTATGGTGTTGAGTGATCGCGTTCGATTATTAAAAAATAATCGTGATTACTCAATTAATCAGCTTGGATACAAATTACCAAGACATAACAACAAAAGAATATCAATGACGAAAACTGCAATGGTGTTTAGAAAACAGGGCAAGAGAAGACGATTTTTGAACCAGTAATACATGTTCAAAGATAGTCTTCTCTTGCCCTGCAAATGGGCATACATTCACTAAGCAAAATGTCATTTTTCATGACCAATCACATTAAAAAGTAATTGAAAGTTAGGTTTTGAAATATTTTATGCAATAGAAAATGTTGACGATTATTCGATTATTTAATTTTTAATCATATAAATTCACGATTTAAAACATAATCGCGATTTTCGATTTAATTGTGTAATCGCGCAAGCCTACTGTAAGCTAAGATTGCTAAGCAGGCATCAGTTTTTAACCCACCTGCTCAGAATACTAATTAAATTAACAATTTCCAAACCTTTGCATTACGACATGAAATCTATGCCTGTGTGTTGCAGAAGCCGTGTTCTATCCGTGTAGATCAGTTGGATCGACAACATGTGACGCCAGAATCGTACACCGTCCCGCTGATCATCCATTTTGGTATACGACCAGCTCAACTCAGTTATGTCGGTGACCCTTTGTGAGTTATTGTTTTAGCCTTTACCACACTGATGGCAATATTCTATCTTTTACTGTGTGTCAATAGCAAAGAAATTGGTGTACATTTTTATACACCTTGAAAAATGAAAACCAGTTTATCTTTTAATTTAATTTGAAAATTTAAAATTTTGACAGAGTGTGAAGGGCTAAAATTTAAAATTTATTAGCATGTAAACTCAATTGATGTAATGTCTGTGGCCTTGTCAAATGTTTGAATGATGGTCTGACTTATATATTGGCAGTGTACTTGTTGTTTAATAGTTATATCTATTAAACATAGTTAGCAGATGCACAGATAACTCAGCCAGTCTGTAAAGTATACAGAGTTACATCCCTTGCAAGGCATGGCCAGACAAGTGGTCATGCTTTTAGCCATACACTGATGCAGTGTAAACTGGTCATGTTAAAGCAACATTCCAATTAACTGCTGCTTATGAATAACTATACACAGCATTGCCTTATTAGGGCTCTGAATACCTGCTCGATCAGCACACCGCTAGGCCATAAGCACATGACTATATATAGCATCCAATCAATATATTACTATAAAATTCCATCGGGTGACATAGGGTAATGTAATTAGCACCGGCGTCATTCGCGCATAGCAGGCAGAATCAGAAGTTTCATTCTTGGCCACGGTTCATGTACAATAGTTTAAAAGTTTCTCATTGCGTCCAAATCTAAACAAAGAAAATAAGATTCTCAAGAAAATTTCAGCTTGGAATGGGAAATAATCCCACCATGAAATGGATATCGCCTGTGTAATAGAATGGTGGAATCCAATTTTAGCTATGCCCCGTCCATTTTTAGCTAAGCTCCATCCAAACTTTGTCCATGTTGGGATCGATCGATCCCATAACTCCCTGACTATCCATTTCTAGAAAACTACAGGTGAGTTGTTGGATATTTTGAAACTAAGTTGACTGTATCGCCCAGTCAAATTAGTTTCAAAATATTCAACAGCATGTTATTAAATAGTAAAGACATACAATTCATACAACCTCGCATAGTCAGTCATCAATTAAGTGGTGGTGACAAATTTAGCTACGTCATTTGTGATGTAATTGAATATTACATCATCCTACACATCATATAGTTGATTATGACATCATGAAATTCACTTTTCCAGAGCATCCATCCCTCATCAGACCTCGTATGAGATCATAATCAGCTCATCTCGTGTATGATGATGTCATAATCATTATGTCACAAAGGGTTCCATATAGACTGTCATAAAACTCAAAAAGTTTGACACGTATTAATTGTATGGCTTTGTAATTCTTTGCTATTTAATAAATATGCTGTTGAATATTTTGAAACTAATTTGACGGGGCGCTGTTGCTGCCTTAGGCAGCAACAGCACTAAGGCAGCAACAGCACCTAGTCAAATTAGTTTCAAAATATTCAACTGCTTACCTGGGTAGTTTTTTGGAAATTGATAGTCAGGGTGTTCAGAGATCGATCCCTACACAAGCGAGGTGTTGGTGAAGCTTAGCTAGAGAAGGGCGGGGCATAGCTAAAACCGGAAAGATCCATTGATTGATGAACTGGAATCCTCCATTACTACATCTGAGTATCTAGCCAGCCATTACAGATTTACATTAGAAAGTTTTCGTTGCCTGTAAATGGACGATATTTCTCATGACCATCGCAGGACGATGTTTCTCATGACCATCGCAGGACGATGTTTCTCATGACCATCGCAGGACGATGTTTCTCATGACCATCGCAGGACGATGTTTCTCATGACCATCGCAGGACGATGTTTCTCATGACCATCGCAGGACGATGTTTCTCATGACCATCGCAGGACGATGTTTCTCATGACCATCGCAGGACGATGTTTCTCATGACCATCGCAGGACGATGTTTCTCATGACCATCGCAGGACGATGTTTCTCATGACCATCGCAGGACGATGTTTCTCATGACCATCGCAGGACGATGTTTCTCATGACCATCGCAGGACGATGTTTCTCATGACCATCGCAGGACGGCGTTTCTCATGACCATCGCAGGGATGATATTTCTCATAACCATAACTACTGCTACTACTACTGCTGCTACTACTACTACTACTACTACTACTACCTACTACTACTACTACTGCTGCTACTGCTGCTGCTGCTACTACTACTACTGCTACTGCTACTACTGCTTCTACTACTGCTGCTGCTGCTGCTGCTGCTGCTGCTGCTACTACTACTACTACTACTACTACTACTACTACTACTACTCCCCATGGCCATTTTGAGCCGACTACTGCTACTGCTGTGGCTACTTCTGCTACTACTGCTACTGCTGCGGCTACTTCTGCTACTACTGCTACTGCTTCTACTACTACTACTACTACTACTACTACTACTACTACTACTACTACTACTACTACTACTACTACTGCTACTACTACTACTACTGCTACTACTACTACTACTCCCCATTGCCATTTTGAGCCGACTACTGCTACTGCTAGTGCTGCTACTGCTGCGGCTACTTCTGCTACTGCTACTAACTACTGCTGCTGCTGCTGCTACTACTACTACTCCCCATGGCCTGAGAGAATAAAGAAAACTGAGTGTTTTTCTGTCCATGCCAGGTACCAAAGGGCATGGCGTCATTATGTGAAGTTTAAGCGGCTGTTGTACAGTAAGCCGAAGATATCCTACAGTTACAAGATGAAGCTCATGGAGATGGAGGAGTACCTGCAGGAATTCAAGCAGAAAAGGTGAGACATTCCAGGGTTACCACATATGCTAGTTTCCATAGCAAAAACAGAAACATGTTAGCTTAGTAAGAAATGCTCTGTTGAATATTCGAAACATAATGTACCTTTCCAGTTATATGCCCCGCCCATCTCTATCTAAGCTCCACCCACACTTCGCCGTGTTGATCCCCGAATGCCCTAACTATCAATTTTCTGAAAACTACGTGTAAGCTGTTGAATATTTTGTAATTAATTTGACTATGGCAGCAACAGCGCCCAGTCAAATTAGATTCAAAATATTCAACAGAATATTTATTAAATAGTAAAGACATACAATTCTATTTTGTTTTGGGAAGATGTTAGGTTATTTCTGCTCTGCACTGTACCATGGGTCTGTTCTATGATGTATTTCTGCTCTGTACTGTACCATGAGTCTGTTCTATGATGTATTTCTGCTCTGCACTGTACCATGGGTCTGGTCTATGATGTATTTCTGCTCTGCACTGTACCATGGGTCTGGTCTATGATGTATTTCTGCTCTGTACTGTACCATGGGTCTGGTCTATGATGTATTTCTGCTCTGCACTGTACCATGGGTCTGTTCTATGATGTATTTCTGCTCTGTACTGTACCATGAGTCTGTTCTATGATGTATTTCTGCTCTGCACTGTACCATGGGTCTGTTCTATGATGTATTTCTGCTCTGTACTGTACCATGGGTCTGGTCTATGATGTATTTCTGCTCTGTACTGTACCATGAGTCTGTTCTATGATGTATTTCTGCTCTGCACTGTACCATGGGTCTGGTCTATGATGTATTTCTGCTCTGTACTGTACCATGGGTCTGTTCTATGATGTATTTTCAGTTTAGATAGTTTCTTTACTGATGTACAGATTATGATTCTATTTCCCCTTGAATTCCTTCATTGACAAATCCCAGAAAAAGTATATTCTTTATGATAATAAGCTTAATCTGTTGAATATTTTGAAATTAATTTGACTGGAAACCATTGGTGCCTAAGGCAGCAACGGTCTCCAGTTAAATTAATTTCAAAATATTCAACACTTCTTGTATTCCTAGCTTCCATACACCCTTTAACCCTCAAATCTGGTCTCATTTTTAGGCCCTGTTTAAAATTGACCACTGGTACTTGTATGACTGGCTAGATTAGTGAGCCAGTCCTCTCATAAATTTTAGAAAAATGCTCTTCTCTTAGCCCGCAAATCTCAATTTATCAAGACCACTACTTTTTTTGCCGACTTGGTTGTAAAAGGGTTAAAGATAGTGTTTCATCTAACCGTCATCCCAAAGATGCTAGCTAGTGGGGGGTGAATATCTTATCCTTCAGTGATAATAAATTAAGTATTTATAATTACAGGTTCATGCTTTGTGCTGTTTTATTTAAAGAAATGGCAACAATAGCGTGCAGTTGAATTAATTTCAAAATATTTGACATAATTTGTATTAAATAGTAAACCCATAAATGACATACAATTTGTACACTTGACGGATGATGGAGCGATGTCATAAATGACGTATTTGAATTGTAACATCAGCCTACATGTGACGTAATTGATTATAACGTTATATGCTTGAGTGGCGGATCATAGCCATCCATTAGCATTTGTGAGTAGGCTTACGTGAATATGTGATGAAATAAAAAATCGCGATTATTTTTAAAATCTTGAATTTATATTTAAATCTACCTTTTTATTGCTCTTTAATGCAATCGGCCACAAAAATTTTATTTTGCTCAGCGAATGCATGTCCATTTGCAGGCCAAGAGAAGACTATTTTTGAAAATGTATCATTGGAATGCCTGGCTCGATGCTTGAGCCAGTCATTCCAGTGATACATTTTCAAAAATAGTATTCTTTTGGCCTGCAAATTGACATATCTAAACACTGATGTTCCTTTCATCATTAATATGCCCTTGTTGTTATGTCGGTGTAATTTGTAAACAGGCCGATTAATCGAGTAATCACGATTATTCTTAAATAATCGATTGCGATCGCTCAAAGTAATAATCGCACAAGCCTATTTGTGAGAACTGTGTGTTTGTGTGTTATGTATTGCAGTTCAATGAAGCGTGAGGTAACGATAGAGGTGAGCTGTGATGGCTTCCTCAGGACAGGAATTAAATCTGATATCTGTCAGGTTTGTTACATCAGTTACTTATACTTATCAAAATACTTATTATTTGATAATAGACTATTTTTTGAAAATTTACCACTAAATGACTGGATCTGAATTACCAGATTCCCAGTTAAATTAATTTTTTTAACATACAATTCGTACATTTGACACACTTCGATTTTCATACTGAGCTATAGACGTTATTATGATTGTGACGTCAGCTAACTTATTGATGTAATTTATTATGACGTCAGATATTTGAGTGACAGATCATATGCCTCCATTATATAATATACGTGTTCTTTGTTTTAGCATGCATTGCTGTTGCCTGTCTTGTTGGCACACATGCGCTTCCATCGATGTCTCGGCGTCCTCGAGGACATTCTCCGGTATTCATTCGCAGATAGATCCCTCTTACAGGTAAACTCACGCTGAACCCGAAAGACTGAATTCGCAAACTCCTCTGTCTACTGAATTTCTGCAGACTACATTTATTGTCGGATTAAACTTTGGATATGCTGATTATTATGAAAACAATTTGACTGAAAGTTGTTGGTGGCTAAGCCACCAACAACTTTCAGTCAAATTGTTCTCAAAATATTCAGCATCTACAGCGTTATTTATTGCCCATTGAAATTGTTGTCTGGCTGCTTGTAGCAGTGAAATAGTTAATATTTAAATATTCTGTTGAATATTTTGAAACTAATTTAACTGGAAGCTTACATTGGAATTTAGAATACGGAATCCAGGCTTTTCAGGGTTAAATATATTTGAAACAAAGCGCATGAAATGTCAGATTTATTTTCAATTATGTGTCTTGCTTAGTCTTTCGTTACAGTGAAAAACATCCATATTTGCCACAGAGTTATCTCCCATTAAATACATAATATTTGTTTACAGATCATTTGTAGTTAGAAATCATTATAGATTTCACATATTTCAAGGAAGATAACTGTGTTGAAATATTTTGCAAAAGTGTTTAAGCTTCTTAAAATTCAGGCATGTACATGGATGCACTGTAACTGTGACTTACATTATATGTGGTTTGCTCAGACAGACTGGCAGGCAGACAGAGACAGGCAGGCAGGCAGGCAGAGAGACAGGCAGACGGATAGACAGACAGGCAGACGGATAGACAGACAGGCAGAGAGAGAGAGACAGACAGACAGACTGACAGGCAGGCTGGCAGGCAGGCTAAGGAAGCGATGGCATCCAATCAGATTAACCCTTTAATCCTAAAATTTATTCAAGAAAATTTAAATTTTCTGTAGAAAATGTCCATTTCACATCATGCGATCATACTTACCTCCCTAACACTCTTGATATACTAGTATATCGGCTCTAAATTCAATAATATTCAGAATTATAAAAAGTTATGTGCCCCTAATGGGCAGGTGGAAGTACACAGTCATGCACATGACAAACACCACCCACTGCGCATGCGCACACCGGTGCTTCCATTTTCTAATATATCGGCTGAAAGCAACTTGTGGAAAATCTTCACAGGCTCTTTATCGAGAATTTCTCTATTTAAAATCATCTTATTCCATCATGGCTGATGCAAAACTGTTGGAGGAGTCCTCCTCGTCATCATCTAAGGTGACATTGTTCCGGGCTTTTATTTAAGACTTGTAACTTTTGTGTGTTACCGGTTTTCGTCGCGGCCGTTTCGGCGGTACCACGTTTTCAGGCGCTGGGAATCCTTGTAAATTTTTTCCCAGCGCCTAGGGCTATTAATCTCTTGTTTTTTATGCTTACAGGTTTGTCTTGTGACTAAACAAGGATGCCTGGTCTTCTCTAGAAGGTTGTTCACATCCCAGGGTGACTTATCATCATGATATGTCTAAAGGGTGGAGATATATTAAATTAATAAATAAAATATCTCCTTCCTTTTGTCCCATCCCCCTCATCAGTTCTTCTGGAAGAGGAGTCTCGGCGGATGGAGGGACGTGTTTTCCTGTACAAGAGGATGGTTGCCTGTGCTCAGGCTAAGGAAGTTTATTAATTATGGCGCATAATTATTTGAAAATAATTAAAATTTTTTGCTGCCTTTTGCTATTGCACTATATTCTCTCTTGCGTGTGCATGGGTTCTCGAGTATATATAATTTAATATTATATTATTCGGGAGGTATGAATGTCTGTAATATCTAGATATTTCTTGCATTCTTTCTGACGTCCCCTCTCCCTGAAGGAGCTTTTGCATTGAGGTTTGATGTCATAATCAACCAGAGTTTTTTCTCTTTCCTTGATGTCATAATCTTAGTTTAGAGAAGTCTGTGATGTGTTCATCTCCCTGTTTATTAGGAGTGTGGAGAGATATCTAGATAGTCATAATCTTTCTCTCTCTCTCTATCTCTTAATTTGGGGTTCTGGTTGTGATTGGTTTTTATTAACTAGAGAAGTCACCTGTCCCATCAGGGTTGTCTGTCATAAAAGTGGATGTCTTCTCTTGAGTTTGTTTTGGTTTCTACTAAATAGTCAATTAACAAGGCTTTGAAACTATCATACTCATTGTCTTCGTATCCCTTCCCTTTTCAGAAGTGTCCATCATGTCTGAAGACCATGAAGGCTAGATTCTTCCCCCACCCTTGCCATCTGTGTTCAGCTTGTAGGCTGTCTAACAAATGTGTTATTTGTAAAGAGTGGGGGGGGGTGGTGGATCTAACCTCTGAATTCTTCTCTTTGCAGGCGAAGATGATGGCAGAGGAGGGTAAGAAGTCGAAGAAGGAGGGTAAGAAGAAGGCCTCTGAGAAGGGTGGGCTCGAGGCCTTCAAGGTTGAGTTAGTGAGTGAGATGCGCAGGACTTTGAAAGACCTGATGCCTGACATGCTTCGCGGCATGTTGCCTGGCACAGGTGTTTCAACTTCCTGCGCATCGACCTCAGTGCAGGTAGCCCCCGTCCCTGGATCATGGCCTATTAGCTCGGACAAAGTGTTTAGAGATCCAGGGGCGGCCGTCTTGGACCCAGGCTTGATGGTGGCATCGCCTGGTGTGCCAGCGGCGCGAGAAGCATCAGGTGGGACCCGACCAGCGGGCCTGACCACGATCACTCGCGGAGTACATTCATCATCTGCTTTCGAGCAGTCTCCTGGTCAGTCTGGATTAGTTTTCTTTACTAATCCATAGTTTTCTTTACTAATCCAGAGTCTAACTTTCCTGACCTGGAAGATGATGAGGACTACCTGCTCGGTCCACAGGTTGACCATGAAGACATGGATGTGAACGTCTACACTCCTCTCATGGGGAGCGTGAACGCTCGCACCTATGGCACTGTTCCCTCGGGAGCAGGTTTCATGGTTCAGCCTGTGGCCTGCTTTGGAGCAGACGGCCGGCCGTATAAGATTCCATGTTTGGACGTGGAATCTCATACGGACGTTCCGGGCCGCGCTGGTGTGCATGAACCCCCTCACACAAGCGCGGCCTTGGTGCCTGGTTTGCCTATGGAGAATGCTATGCCAGACCTCGCGGGCCTGTATACATTCCCTGGGCAGCCAGGTTCATCTATAGCCTCCTGCGAATGCCATTGAGGATGACGAGGGCCCGCTGCTCGTCGGCAATTCGCAGGTAGCCACGGATGAAGACTGGTCAGAAGCGTGTGCGTGGCTCCTCGCTGTAAGCCCAGAGCTCGCCGTGGACGAGACGGCCGCCGGTAACCCTCGGGCATGGTTACAGGCGAAGCCGTTGGCCAGCATGGCTCTGTCTCTGCCGTACACTGAACATATCTTAGATACGTTCTCGGCGGCAGAGGAGTCGATCAGACCGAGAGGTCGCCTCGCGAAGGCCCCCCGCGAGGTAGCTAGGCGATGTCGAGTTACTGCTAGTCAGTATGCTCGATATGGCCTAGCACCCAGACCGAGCGCGGACGACCGCACCGCTCTGGGGGAAGATACGCGGCCGGGTTCCCGTGCTGACACGGGAGCGTTGTGCATGGGCGCTATGCGCTCGGCGAATGCCGCCTTGCGCGACACCGAGGAGAGCTCGCGAGCGGCGATTAGTGCGCTGTCGCATGTCTCTCAGCTGCTATCGGGGGTGGTAGCAGCGTCGGTACAGTAACAGCCTAGTCCCGTGACAGTCCAATGAGCCATCCAGGATGGCATCAACCTGGCATTGGACTGTCTGACTAGGTCGGTCACAAAGTCACTGAGAACGAGGCACACTTTTGCATTGGACAATTTGTGCCCATCTCAGGAGCTCAAGTCGCGCTTGTTGCAAGCGCCGATGGCAGGCCCTGGACTCTTTGGAGGTGAAGGTTGACTTTGGTGAACAACCAGAGGGCGCTGCGTGCACAGTTTGAAGTGCTGCGCAGAGAACACGTGCGTGTTCAGCCCTCGGCTGCTCGACAGCAGTACGCTTGTGGCGGTGCTGGCAGTGTCAGAGGCCAGCAGGCCGACCGGTTTCAGAGACCGCGTCGGCTACGCCAGCAGCAGCGTGCTGTTGTACGACAGCCAGCGCCTCAAGCGCAGCCAGCCAGACAGCAGCCCACGCACCGTGGTGCACGTGGCGCTGGTCGCGGCGCGCAAGGAGCGGCGCGTGGTAACCGGGCCTGATGCAAGAAAATATTTTCCGGTTATCACAAGTAGTACTCGGGTGTTGTCACTCGTACCAGAGACACACCCACTTCTAAAATTTATGGGCACCCCGTCAACCCTAGGTGCACCAGTGGGAGGTCGTTTGACTTGTCAAATTCAGAAGTGGGCGCGGTTAATTCAGGGCCACTTAGTCTTGCAATGGCTTTCGCACGGATACAGTCCAGAATGGATAAGAGGTCCGCTGTTGCATTTGTCTCTGGTACCGGTCTGGACTCAAATTCCAAGAGATCCAGACAAGCGGTTGTGCATAGAAGAGGAGATAGAATCTCTAATTCTAAAAGAAGCAATTCAACTGGCGCAGGATTTCCCGGGCTTCTATTCAACCGTGTTTCTTGTGGCAAAGAACACCAGAGGGGTGGAGACCAATTCTCAACCTCAAACCTCTAAACAAGTTTTTAGACACACCGAGTTTCAAAATGGAAACAGTAGTAAGATCGGTGTTGTTGGGGTTAGAGAAGGGGATGTGGACAGCATCTATAGATCTCAAGGATGCTTATTTCCACATTCCAATTGCAAGGAGTTTTCATCGGTTCCTGAGGTTTTCTTTTCAGGGACGCCAATGGGAATTCAAGGTTCTTCCATTCGGTATCTCGACGGCTCCAAGCGTCTTCACTTGAGTGGTACTTACTAACACGGCATACCTCCGCAGGAGAAATATAGCTGTTCACACTTACATAGACGACTGGTTGCTGAAGCACACAACCCAGAAAGTGTGACAGCAAATCTGGAGATAGTTTTGAAAACTCTCACAGATTTAGGCTGGATAATAAACTTACAGAAATCAGGGCTGACTCCATCCCAGAAGTTTGTTTACCTGGGTATGTTCTTCGATCTGGAGATAGGATATGTTTATCCGTCCCAGGAGAGAGTGGAAGGTCTCCTCTCGTGCACTTAGTTGGTTTGCAACAGTCGTTATATTCTAGCACGGGTCTATCTGAGAATGTTAGGTCTGATGGTTTCAATGGAACCAGTCATTCCTCAGGCGGCCTTACGCAGGCGGCCGATTCAATTGTTTCTCATGACTCAGTGGACGCAGAGTTCAGGATCACTGGACTCGCGCATTCAAGTGTTGGACCCTCTCATTCATCACCTTCATTGGTGGATGGAGAGAGGAAATCTGGCGGGGTTCATGCTGACCCCTCCCCACCCTCAAGTAATGATGTTTATGGATGCATCGATGGAGGGTTGGGGAGCTTGCCTGGAAGAAGCCACTATATCAGGGCTTTGGAATCTGGAACAGTCAAAGGAACATATCAACATGCTAGAATTGCGGGCTGTAATTCTAGGCCTGGAACACTTCCTAAAGGAAGTGGAGGGAAAATTTGTGATGATACGTTCAGACAACTCTACAGTAGTGAGTTACATAAACCGCCAGGGCGGAACGAAGTCGCCCAGTCTCTGTATGATGACATGGAAGCTGCTTTGCTGGTGCATGGATCATATGATCACCTTGAAAGCAGTTCATATTCCGGGAAGGCTGCATCTGTTAGCAGACTCATTGAGCCGAAGGATGAGTATTCTGCCTATGGAATGGCAACTAAATCAATGTGTGGTGGATCACCTGTTCAATCATTGGGGAAAGCCCAACATAGATTTGTTTGCAATGAAGAAGAATGCGAAGATGACGACGTACGTTTCTCCCATTAGATGCGCTAGCTATCAGTTGGAATGGAATGTATGCATACGCCTACCCTCCAACAATCCTGATTCCAAGGATCCTTCAGAAGATCAGACAAGAGGAATGCCAAGTGCTTCTGATCGCCCCGAATTGGCCAAGCCGATCATGGTTTACGGATCTGCTGGACCTTCTGGTTTGCAATCCGGTTCCTCTGCCGCTGATGGACAATATTATCTTCCAGGGCAAGACCCTTCACAACAATCCATCAATGTTTCAATTGACTGCATGGATGTTGTCAAACAATCCGCGATTAAGGAGGGCTTTTCTGAGCAAGCAGCCAATTTCATGGCCAGAGCCAGAAGGGGGTCAACCTCCAGAGCTATAATTATAAAATCAACAGATTTGCAGAATGGTGCTCAAAGAGATGTATCAATCCGATGGAAGCATCTATTCAGGTAGTAGCTGATTTTCTCTGTCACCTGTATGATACCTATAGTCTTAAACCTAATTCTATTGCTGGATACAAATCAGCATTGATGACTGTTATCCCTTGCTTGGCAAAGAGGGGAAGTGATGAAGTAAGTGTTTTAAATACTCTTATTAAAGGTATGGGTAATCTCAGACCAAGAAATCCTCCACTGACACCGTCATGGAGTCTTTCTCTGGTTCTGCAGGTTTTGAGTGATAAACCTTTTGAACCACTTAGTGCTATATCTGTAAAATTATTGACACTTAAGACTGTATTTTAGTTGTGGCAGCATCAGCCGGACGCAGGAGTGAAATTCATGCCTTGTCTGCTGAGCCTGACCGTTATATAGTTACAGGTGAAGGCCTTAAGCTTCTACCAAGATTGAATTTCTTGGCTAAAAATCAATCTTTAAAGTATCCGGGTAAACCTATTATTTTACCTGCGGTAACCAGATATGATCCTGGTGCTAAAGTATGGTGTCCTCTCCGTGCTTTAAATAAGTACAAGAGAAGAACTCAGGTTTGGCGGACGGACCCATGTTCCCTATGGTTGTCATATATTGAACCCCATGGTAGGGTGTCAAGAGACACTATTTCCAGATGGATAGTAGAATGTATCCAATTCTGTCATAAGACAGCCACTGTAATCCAGGTAGATAGAGCCAAGGCTCATAGTGTCCGTGGTGTGGTAACTTCCACGGCTTTATTTAATGGTGTTTCTATTGAAGACATTATGTATCAAGTTTTACCAACCATTACCTTCGTGACACTTCTAACCCGCTCACCGTCTCAGTCCTCAGAAAATAAAATATTAATGCAGAGGTTTATGTTTGTAAATAGTTTTCCTCCTCTGCTATTTTCAAATATCACATTTGTTGGTAGGGTATCCCTACTATTAGCTGGTACATTTCTCTTCATCCGGTGGGGGAAGAGATGAGTGCAGCGTCCAAGACTTCAGAGGTCAGTGGTTATGACCATTTTTTTTTTTTTTTTGGCTTGGTGATTGTGTCATTTTTATTTTTTAATATGGTGATGGTTAATGTCTCTTAATTGTGTTTTTTTCAGAGTTTTTCGAAATAGAAGCAATTCTTCTTTTTCCAATGTCTAGTAATACTTTTCATTAAGTATTAGAGAATGTGCTAGTCATTTCGAGCAGTGTTTTTTCCTAACCTTCCTCAGAAAGAGAGGGGGGGGGGGGGAATGCATTTGCCTTTTGATCAATCTCTCTTCATCGGTCGATTATCCGATGCAAAATTCTATTCCTGGTTGTGGTTTCAGTCACAATTTCAGATGTTTTAAATCTCTTGAGAATTCAAAGAGCCTAGTCTCTTCGAGGGTGTGCTGGTTTTCAGGACCTTCCCTCCCTCCCACCAAAATTTACTTTCAAATTCTGGTTTTTATCAAGAGTGTTAGGGAGGTAAGTATGATCTCATGATGTGAAATAGGTAAATTTATCAAATTTCTTTTTCACGAGTGAGATGACATACTTACCTCCCTAACAGGATCCCGGCCTCGCCACGGAGGCCTGGTCCTTTGGCTATTGAATAGTTGCTTCTAGGTCAGCCAATATTTAGTAACGGAAGTACTGGTGTGCGCATGCGCAGTGGGTGGTGTTTGTCATGTGCATGACTGTGTACTTCCACCTACCCATTAGGGGCACCTAACTTTTTATAATTCTGAATGTTATTGAATTTAGAGTATATCAAGAGTGTTAGGGAGGTAAGTATGTCATCTCACTCGTGAAAAAGAAATTTGATAAATTTACTTATTTGCTGACGAAGAGAAGACAATTTTTGAAAATATACCACTGGAATGCCTGGCTGAGTTATCGAGCCAGTCATTCCAGTTGTAAATTTTCACAAAGATTGTCTTCTCTTGGTCTGCAAATGGACATTTCTCAAGACCACTGCAGAAGCCATTTTTGGCTGATATGAGTGTTAAAGGGTTAAGATCAAAATATCCAGCAATATTCTGTACTAAGCTGACATGTTTCTATTTTCTATGCATGTGTATATTGTATAAGGTATTTGTGCACAAGCGCATACTGGTTGGGTGTGGGGGATTTAAGGAGTACTAATGGATAAGCATGTCCCGTGATTCTTGGAGATCAAGCTTACATCCTGTTTGGTTGTTGTTTTCCAATCAGCTGTCACTGACGCATGATTCGCATCGAGTGACATTTGGAACAAATTCAGATCACGCTCGTAACTCCTTGTCAAACTGCGGTATCCGACAGCTGGAGTACGGAGACAAGAAAATACACAGCACTCATACAAGGAAAAGGGGTACGCATGTGTTTGTGTGTGCGTGCATGAGTGCATTCGTGGGTGGGTGTGTGTGTGTGTGTGTGTGTGTGTGCATGCATGCGTGTGTGTGTGTGTGTGTGCATGCATGCATGCGTGTGTGCGTGTGTGTGTGTGTGTGTGTGTGCATGCATGCGTGTGTGTGTGCATGCATGCGTGTGTGTGTGTGTGTGTGTGTGCGTGCGTGCGTGCATGCGTGCGTGCGTGCGTGCGTGCGTGCGTGCGTGTGTGCGTGTGTATGTTCATGTGCAGGGAATTAGATTTACTTAGTTTGTACACACCACCTCTTTTAGGTGTCGGCCTGTAGATGTGAGAGGAGGGAGGTGATGGGTCGGGGTGGAGGGGTGTGTTGCCTCTCGAGGGGCTTGGATACTGGAGATTTCTAAGATGTTTATGAATGCATACTTCAGAAGGGAATTAATATAAATGTATGATCAGATTGACAAAATTTATAATGAGCCATTAACCTTTTACCCCACATGACGGCCAAAAATGGCCTCTGCAGTGGTCTTGAGAAATGTCCATTCACAGACAAGAGATGACTATTTTCATAAATTTACCACTGAAATAACTGGCTCTATAACGACCCTGTCATTCCAGTGATAAAATTTCAAAGATAATCTCTTGGTCAGCAAATGGACATTTTCTGTGAGAAAATTGAAACAAATCAATCATTAAAGTGTTTAATTACACCAGGCGGGCGGCAGAGTGGTTTCCGCAGGATATCTTCACTTCTGTTTATCGGATCACTTTGATACTTCATAGGTTCCTCGGGAAGAAACCTATCGAAATCGATGATGATCCGAAATCCAAGATGGCTACCAGCCACTGGCAGCCATCTTGAAATTCAGATTCTGAATGATAACTTTGCTAACAAACATTGTATCATTTTGACACTTCATGATTCAAAATTAATCAAGGACGGTGCTGCATATATCAACAATGGATCTTTCCGGTTTTAACTATGCCACGCCCATCTCTAGCTAAGCTCCACCCACACCTAGCTCATGTTGGGATCGATCGATCCCTGAACACCCTGACTATCAATTTCCAAAATAATACACAGGTAAGCTATCGGCTATTTTGAAACTAATTCGACTGGGTGCTGTTGCTGAGCTGATTATAACAGCATACGAGGTCAGATGATGGATGGATACTCTGTAAAGGTGAATTAAGTGCAATATATTGAACAGAACATTTCTTACACAGTGTTCAAAATTGTTTCAGATTGTTTTGGAAACATGTCTTATTTCTGTATATAAGTTACAAGGTTAAATAATCAGCCATTGCTTTCTTGTAGGTATTAATATCCTGATACAGATTATGGCCAGAATGGGATGTCAATCGGAGACACATTCAAAGATCCCGCACAACGAGAGACTCGAGTTCCTCGGTGATTCCGTCATAGAGTTCCTGTCCAGGTACAATGAAGCCTGCTAGAGAGCACTTAAACCCGTTTAGGGTGAAACATCAAGCAGTCAAATTAGTTTCAAAGTATTCAACAGTTTATCTGTATATTTCTCTGGAAATTGAGTTTCAGAGAGTGCAGGGATCGATCCCAACATGGGTAAAATATGGGTGGGGCTTAGCTAGAGATGGGTGGGGCATAGCAAAAACTGGATTCCTCCATTAGATAGAATGTTAAATGTTTTTCAAAATGCTATGCTGGCTCTGCATGTGCAGGCACATGTTTCGATTTGTCTGTCATAAAACTAGATTTTCTTTGTTTTTTATACAAAGTGTTTTGTGTCTTGGAGTATATTTTGTTTTATTGTTTTTATCTGCGGGTAGCAGCTCAATAAACCACCGTGTCCCTCAGGCAGTTGGTTGGTCAGTCAGTCGGTTGGGACATGTTGAGTCGGGCAGTCACTTGCAAAAGCTTATTCTGTGCTATTGTGCTAATCAAACTTGGTATCCTAGTGACATCATTGCTTATTCACTGCTATTGACCTCACTACTTATTCACTTTAATATTGTTTATTTCTGTTTGTTTATAGTGTGCATTTGTACTTCATGTTTCCATGGCTGGATGAGGGAGGCCTAACTACCTACAGAGCAGCTATTGTTCAGAACCAGCATCTCGCTATCATCGCCAAGGTACGTGCATCTAGGACCATTGAGGGATACTCATGACACTGATAACATGTACTGACCAGTGTCAAGATCTAGTGGCGTGACACTAAGCTTGTGCGATTATTGCTTTGAGTAATCACGATTGATTATTTAAGGATAATTGTGATTACTCAATTAATCAGCATAGGTACAAATTACATAACAACAAATGCATCCTAATGATGAAAGCTGCAATGATGTTTAGAAAAATCTTTTTGCAGGCCATGAGAAAACTATTTTTGAAATTGTATCACTGTATTGAGCCAGTTATTTCAGTGATACATTTTCAAAAATAGTCTTCTGTTGGGCTGCAGATCGACATTTTTCGTGACCGATCGCATTTAAAAGTAATTAAAATGTTTGAATTTTATGCAGTAGAAATTATTCACGATTATTCAATTATTTAATTTTCAATTATATAAATTCACGATTTAAAAAATAATCGCGATTTTCGCTTTAATCACGTAATCGCGCAAGTTTAGTACAGGTGTCAAGATCCGGTAGCATGGTTGTGCTACTGGTGTGTGATGCCATTGTACATTTTTTGGGATGCTATAAGTGGCACAAAATTGTTGCCATTTTTAATCATAGCTTGGTACAAACCTTCAGCATAGCCATACATCTTGTCCTTGGCACTCGTTTTGGGCTGTTATCCTCGAAAAGTGTAATATAGTATACATATTATATCATTTAGGAATAATAGTATTATATAACTGCCTTATTTTTACCCATTTCTAAGCTAGACAAAGCTACTACTTTGAAGCATTCACTCTCATTATGTGGTTGTTGATGTCCAGTTATAAAATACCTAATTAACGCTTACCACTCTGGTGTTAAAATTAAAAAATTTTAAATTAAATTAACAGATGACCTGGTGTTCATTTTTGAACAAATTTGGTGGGAGATGGTGCTGTCGTAGACAGCAACATCTTCCACCAAAATTGTTTAAAAATGTACACCAGTTTCTTTGATATTGACAGGGTAAAAGATAGAATATTGACATCAGAGTGGTAAGGGTTACGGTTTAAGCAATATTTAGCCTAGTTTTCTCTTGACCTGCAAATGGACATTTCTACACAACATTCCACCCAGTTTTTCTCTTGGCATCTAAATTCGGGAGGTCCAAGTTACTCCACACCCTGAAATCTAGGGGTTCCCAGCTGAAATCTGAGGGTACCAAACTGATATAATCTGGTGTTACCAAGCAGTATTTCTCATCCATACTAACATTAAATGGTACGATGGACTCACAACTATGAATTATGGTGGACCTTTGCTAGATTGTGTAGGTATTTTTGTGCAAAAACCTCTAAAACTACTTTGTATAACACAATCATACAATATTTTAAGGGGATCCCATGGGACCCTCAGCCACTACTTTTGGGGGTCCCATGCTAGATTTTAGAGGGTATAGACCCTCAAAAGGACCCCTGATTGCACCTTTCATCATTAATATGCTTTTGGCGTTATGTTTGGATAATTTGTGCTCAGGCTGATTAATCGAGTAATCATGATTATTCTTAAATAATCGATCATGATCATTCAAATCAATAATCACACAAGCCTACCTGTAATCTCATATAATCAAGTCAGTACGCTATTGTGAAATTTATGGCTTAGTAATTTCTGTGTTCCATTTCAGTTTATCCATTGGTGGGTGTATGTGTCTGTCTATGTATGTGTAGGAGTGTGTGCATGCGTGCGTGTGTGTGTGCGTGCGTGTGCATATACACATGTTTGACTGCTTGATCTATTGGGAAACTCGGCTGTCTGTTAGTATTTCACATATCTGAGTTATGGGTATCACCAAGCAGAAGTTTATTCTACCTTGATTTCCCAATAAATTCATTTAGTCATAAAACTAGCTGTCGCTTAAGGTGGCTGGTTTACACCGCCTATGTGTATCATGTACATCTACGATGTGACTACGGTGCTACACCAAGGCGGCGGCCACTTGGCAGCTACACCCCTTCACTTCTCATAGCATCTACACTGTTCAGTGTACAAATGTTTTGCGGAGCGTCGGTGTGTATTCATGAGCTAAATGATACTGCTGAGCCGGTCACATTTATGCCAAATAATAGCTTATATTTATAGTGTATTAACCCTTTAACAGTTATATCAGCCAAAAAAACGCTTCTGCACTGGTCTTGAGAAATGCCCATTTGCAGACCAAGAGAAAACTATTTTTGAAAATTTATCACTGGAATGACTGGCTCGATAACCGAGCCGGTCATTCCAGCGGTAAATTTTCAAAAATATCCCTCTCTTGGTCTGCAAATGGACATTTTCTATGAGAAAATTGAAATCTTCTTGAACAAATTCAAGGGTTAAATAGTCAATAACTGACAAAAATCTCTGTTGTTTGTCGGCATAAATTGGAAGCTTAGTTTCTTTTGCGTGTGTTTGTCCTTACAGAAGCTTCACCTCGAGGACTTTATGCTGTACGCTCACGGCCCTGACCTCTGCCATGAATCTGACCTCAAACATGCCATGGCAAACTGCTTTGAAGCTCTCATGGGTAAGGTGTCAAACTTCCTGGATCAGTACATTGTGCCTTTAGGGTTACACAGATCTAGAAAGCTTGCCATGATTATCCTCACCCATCTCTGTCTGTCTGTCTGTCTGTCTGTCTGTCTGTCTGTCTGTCTGTCTGTCTGTCTGTCTGTCTGTGTGTCTGTCCCTGAAAAAATGCATTGGCACAGGAATTTAATTACAAATTTCTTAACCTAAATTTGTCCCATCGAGACCAAGTTGTGATTTACTTTGAGATTAGTGATAAAGTGTACTAAACAGTAGGCAACAGGTGAAGGATGTGATTAATCATATATGACTGAGAAACTGCACGCACAGATGCACACACATGCACGCACGCATGCATGCACAAATGGATGCGATAATACATGTATACATTTTAACTTACTTATGATCTGTACTGTGCGTCTGTTCTCAGGTGCCCTGTATCTGGATGGCGGGATTGAGCTGGCGGATTCGATATTTGCTCGTTGTTTGTTTGGTGACAGTGATGAGCATTACAATGTGTGGATGGAGCTCCCCGAGCATCCGCTACAGGAGGATGAGCCAGATGGTGACAGGCATTGGATCCAAACATCACCGGCACTACAGGTACATGTTAGGCTCATTTAGGAGTATAACTGGTCCAGAGTAGGCTTGTGTGATTATTGATTTGACTGATCGCGATCGATTATTTATTAATAATCGTGATTACTCGATTAATCAGCCTGAGTACAAATTATCCAGATGAACAACAAAAGCGTATCAATGATGAAAGACACAATAGTGTTTATATATGCAGGCCAAGAGAAAAGTATTTTTTTTAGATGTATGGCTGAAATGCCTAGCTCGATTCTCAAGCCAGTCATTCCAGTGATACATTTTCAAAAACAGTCTTCTTTTAGCCTTCAAATGGACATACTTTTGCTGAGCATTTTCTTAACCTATCGACTTAAAAACTAATTAAAAGGTAGATTTTGAAATATTTACTCAGTAGAGATTATTCACAATTATTCGATTATTTAATTTTTAATAATTTAAATTCGCGATTTAAAAAATAATCATGATTCTTTATTTAATCACATAATCACGCAAGCATAGTCTGATCAATTCTATGTTGTTCCGGCACTGATCCTAATGTGGATCATAATCTGAATGTCAGTGTTTTGCAGCTGCTTTTCTACTGCTTGGTCACTGGAATCTAAAGGCTCTTACTCATGTAACCGCTTCAAAATGTACAGTTACCATACATGTAACCACTTCAAGATGTCATGGTTACCATACATGTAACCACTTCAAGATGTCACGGTTACCATACATGTAACCACTTCAAGATGTCATGGTTACCATACGTGTAACCACTTCAAAATGTACAGTTACCATACATGTAACCACTTCAAGATTTCACAGTTACCATACATGTAACCACTTCAAGATTTCACAGTTACCATGCATGTAACCACTTCAAGATTTCACGGTTACCATACATGTAACCACTTCAAAATGTACAGTTACCATACATGTAACCACTTCAAGATTTCACAGTTACCATACATGTAACCACTTCAAGATGTGATGGTTACCATACATGTAGCCACTTCAAAATGTACAGTTACCATACATGTAACCACTTCAAGATGTCACGGTTACCATACATGTAACCACTTCAAAATGTACAGTTATCATACATGTAACCACTTCAGGATTTCACAGTTACCATACATGTAACCACTTCAAGATTTCACAGTTACCATACATGTAACCACTTCAAGATTTCACAGGGACCATACATGTAACCACTTCAAGATGTCACAGTTACCATACATGTAACCACTTCAAGATGTCGCAGTTACTATACATGTAACCGCTTTAAGATGTCACAGTTAACATACATGTAACCACTTCAAGATTTCACAGTTACCATACATGTAACCGCTTCAAGATTTCACAGTTACCATACATGTAACCACTTTAAGATGTCACAGTTACCATACATGTAACCAGAATGTAAATGGTTGTAAATGCTTTTATTGCTCTTGTAACTGTTAATGGCTGCCATGTCAAGTTTTTGTGTAACTGTTAAAAGAATTTACTCGATTACTGTAACTGGTAATTTGTTTTCACTTCAAGAGTATACTTACCTCCCTAATACTTTTGATATTGCTAAATATTGGCTTTCACTCAATAAACACTCAGATTTAAAACAGTTAGGTGCCCCTACTGGGCAGGGAGTCAGAGCGTAGTCTGGCGGATGCCAGCCCCACCACCGCGCATGCGCAGACTAGCACTTCCTCTTTGCTAGATTATTGGCAAAGAGATCACACATGTTTTTTTGTTCAATAGCTTTTTCGCTCTCTTAAACTGTTTAAGTGGTGTTTGTTTGGAGTGTTAGTCACTTTTTTGGATGGCGGATAGGAATACGTCGCCACAGGAGGACGGAGGACCTTTAAATCAGGTGACTTCTAGTAAAATTAGCGAGTTTTCTTCCCGGTGTATTGTGTTTCCGGGACTCGCGTTTACCGTGATAAGCGCCTTAGTTAGTTGGTTTAGGTCAACTCGGTGCTACCTAGGACTAATTTCTCTTTCTGTTTCTGTCCACAGGTCTGTATGACGCTAGGTTGTGACGTCACAGTACCAGAGAATTAGTATTCTCTCCACCATGGTTCCATTTCCTACTAACACTGTTAGGTTATCTAACCAAATGAAAAATTATGCCCAGTGAGTTGGAGGCCTGATATAAAGGTCTTCTCACTTTGCCCTCTTGTTCCAATTCCTTCCCCATGAGGTGGAGAGAGTTAAGAGGCGTGCAGATGGTGGAGTTTCCGGTTCGTCACGTTGGATGGTTTGTCTATACAAAGTGTCAGGTATCTAGTTATTGATAATGTGGTGATGTTAATTATTGTAAACAATCAAAGGGAGATAATTAACATTTTTGCCAGTAAAGAGTTATCTATATGTATCTGATGGTTGTGTAGTCAACTTATCCATTCAGCATACAATTCGTCTTTGCACTTGGATGTTTTGTTGGGATCGAATTTTTCCTGTCACGGGATTAATGACGTCATAATCAGCTGGCTATGTATTTATTAGCAATTCAAGCGCTAGGCTGGTTTTTGATGTATATTGATCTTTATGATCGTTTTCCTTCTCCTTGAGTTGGATTGAGTTTCTAAGCTTAACTAGTTGCTCATACTCCTTGTCCTTTGCCCTGTTTCAGGGACCGGGTTGCGCGTCCTGTGGACGTTTTATGCATGTGAAGTTCTGGCCGCATCTGTGTTATCGATGTAGCCCTTGTGGTCCATTGATTAATTGTGACATATGTAAGCACTGGGGGGGCGAGTTAATGTCCGAATTCTTGTGCTGCTTACAGGCAACGGACAAGGTGGTAGTGGAGGAGAAGAAGAAGAAGCGGAAACGAGAGGTTGTAAGTAAGAAGGGTAAGGGGAAGGTCTCGTCCGCGGTGGATATGGAGACCTTCCGGACCGAGATGTTGGGAGAGATGAAGGGGACAATAAAAGATTTGGTTCCAGGGTTGCTTCGTGGCATGCTTCCTGGACCAGATCCTTTATTGTCCTCATCATCGGCTTCGGAGCAGGTAATCCCCGCCTCTGGATCGATTTTCCTTAGTCCGCTTCCGTTGTCCGACGATTCAGAGGTGGCCCCATTAGAGGGGGCGTTCCACGGCCCTGGCAGCAGGCTTATTGCCGCGCCGATAGGGGACCGTGGACGGTTGTCGCTGGAACCCGCTGGCTGCTTATCAGTCCAGGGGTATCCGCACGCCGCGGTGGCCAGTACCTCCTATGGCACCGTTCCTGGTCAGCCCGGGTTAGCTCTCTTTGCTGACCCGGGGTCTAATCTTTCTGACCAGGGTGATGAGGATTACCTGCTAGGGTCGCCGTCTGACGACGTGGACGTGGATGAAGACGTTTGTGCACCCCTCGCGGGGAATACAGGCGCTTTTTTCCACGGTATTACTCACCCTGGAGTAAGGTCCGCGGTTCAGGTGGTGGCCCAGGGCGCTGCTGATGGCCAGCGGTACCGCATACCTCGGCTTGCCGAGAGTGTAGCTGGTGCTGGCCGGGCCCGTGGTAGGGCTATATATACCCCGCGCTCTACCGCGGTGCCTGCTCCTGGTCAAACCAGTGATATTCTCATGCCGGTGCTGTCAGGCCCGCATGTTTTCCCTGGCTTGCCAGGTGTATCAGCGTACCCGCCGTCAAGCTCTACTGCTTGCGCTCAGGAGGAAGACGAAGGACCCCGTCTTGTAGAGCGCTCGCAGTTAGCCACGGAGGAGGATTGGTATGACGCTTGCCAGTGGTTGGTGAGCGTTAGGCCTGATCTGCCCGTGGAGCAGTCGGCTAGCCACCGTGTTCACACGCCGTGGTTAGCTGGGAAACCAACTGCTAACGCTATGCCTTCTCTGCCGCTGGCGGAGCATGTCGTTGACATGTTCAAGGCGGCGGAGGCGTCCATTAACACGAGTGGACGTCTCGCGAAGGCCCCTCGCGAGGTGGCCAGGCGTTGTCGCATCGTGCCCCTGGACTACCAGCGGTACGGTGTGGTACCCAAGCCCAGCGTGGATGACCGCGCGGCTTTGGGTGAGGATACGCGGCCAGGATCCCGTTCTGACGCGGGGGTCTTGTGCGCGGACGCGTTGCGTTCGGCGAATACCGCGTTGCGTGATGCGGAGGAGAGTGGGAGGGCTTCGATTGCCGCTCTGTCCCACGTCTCCCAGCTGTTACAGGGGGTAGTAACGGCATCCGCATCGCGCCAGCCAGGCCCGCTCGCGGTCCAGCGAACCATCCAGGATGGTATTAACCTGGCGCTGGACTGTATGACGCGGGCGGTGACCAGGAGTGTCAGGGCAAGACGCACATTTGCCCTGGACAATCTGTGCCCGTCTCAGGACCTGTATAATAGGCTACTCCGTACGCCTATGACGGGTCCTGGTCTTTTTGGAGGTGAGGGATGTCGCCACCTCCAGGAGACGGTCACCCTGGTGAATAACCAGAGGGCGCTGCGCGAACAGTTTGAGGTACTGCGTCGTGCTAACGTTCGCGCCGCGGCCCCTGCGTATCGTCCCCTGCAGGCTCGAGGTGGTGCTGGCCAAGTCAGAGGCCAGCCGCCGTCGCAGCGCCGGCCTCGGCCGCGTGCGATTCGGCCAGCAGTGAGGGGGGCGCAGGCTCCTCAGCCGCCGTCAGCCAGGCAGCCGCCCGTGCACCGAGGTGCGCGCGGGGCGGGGCGGGTCGCGCGAGGATCTGGGCGTGGTTATCGTTCCTGACAGGGCGCTTACCGCGGTAAGGACCACGCCGGTGTGTATGGCGACGGAGACAGTGCCGCTCTTGCATGCCTTGTGTCCACCGCGGTCCCTAGGTGGACCGGTGGGAGGCCGGCTAGCCGACCACATGCAAGAGTGGGAACGGTTAACTCAGGACCGTTTAGTCTTGCGATGGCTTTCCGTGGGGTATCATCCAGAGTGGATGACAGGCCCGCCGTCGCGACTGTCTCTGGTGCCAGTCTGGACTCCCATTCCGAGAGATCCAGATCAAAGGTTGTGTATCGAGGAGGAGATAAATTCCCTCGTACAAAAAGGAGCTATTCAGCCGGCACAAAGGTGTCCGGGCTTCTATTCAACCCTGTTCTTGGTAACAAAACGCACCGGTGGGTGGAGACCGATTCTCAACCTCAAGCCATTGAACAAGTTCATCGAGACGCCCAGTTTCAAGATGGAAACGGTGCGCTCGGTGTTGGCGGGGTTGGAGAGGGGGATGTGGACGGCGTCGATAGATTTGAAGGACGCTTATTTCCACATCCCCATCCACAGGAGTTTCTGTCGCTTCCTGAGATTTGCATTCCAGGGCAGACAGTGGGAATTCAGGGTGTTGCCCTTCGGAATTTCCACGGCTCCTCGGGTTTTCACCCGTGTGGTTCTTGCGATCACAGCATACCTCCGCAGGAGAAGCATAGCAGTCCACACGTACATAGACGACTGGCTGTTGAAAGCGCACACCCGGGAAAGTTTGTCCGCCAATCTGGAGATTGTTTTGAAAATTCTCACAGACTTGGGCTGGATGATCAATTTCCCCAAATCAGAGCTGACTCCATCCCAGAAGTTTGTTTACCTGGGGATGTTCTTCGATCTGGAGACAGGATATGTTTATCCTACTCAGGAGAGAGTTCAAATACTCATCTCGTTGATTCAGTCAGTGTGCGACAGTCGTCATGTCCTGGCACGGGTTTACTTGAGAATGCTGGGGTTGATGGTTTCGTTGGAACCAGTCATTCCTCAGGCCGCCTTACGCAGGCGGCCGATCCAGTTGTTTCTCATGACACAATGGACCCAGAGTACAGGTTCGCTGGACTCGAATGTGTCAGTGTTGGCGCCTCTGATTCACCACCTGCAATGGTGGTTGAATACAGAGAATCTCTTACCGGGGGTTTTGCTAACCCCTCCCCACCCTCAGGTGACTGTGTATACAGATGCATCGATGGAGGGCTGGGGAGCTTGCCTGGAAGAATCCACGATATCAGGGCTTTGGAATCTGGAACAGTCACAGGAACATATAAATCTACTGGAGCTAAGAGCAGTAGTCCTGGGCCTGGAACATTTCTTACAGAAAGTTCAGGGCAAGATTGTTCTTATTCGTTCAGACAACTCAACAGTTGTGACTTACATAAACCGCCAGGGCGGAACGAAGTCGCCCAGTCTCTGTATGATGACATGGAAACTGCTTTGTTGGTGTCTGGATCACCAGATTACCTTGAAAGCAGTTCATATTCCGGGAAGGTTAAACCTGCTAGCAGACTCATTGAGCCGAAGGATGAGTGTTTTACCCACGGAATGGCAACTAAATCAATGTGTGGCGGATCGTCTGTTCGACCATTGGGGGAAACCCAACATCGATTTGTTCGCAACGAAGAAGAATGCGAAGATGACGACGTACGTCTCTCCGATTCCGGATCCAAGCGCTTTCGCAACAGATGCGTTAGCTATCAGCTGGGGGAGAATGTATGCATACGCATTCCCTCCAGCAATCCTGATTCCAAAAATTCTTCAGAAAATCAGACAAGAGGAATGCCAAGTGCTTCTGATCGCCCCGGATTGGCCAAGCCGATCATGGTATACGGATCTGCTGGACCTTCTGGTCTGCAATCCGGTTCCTCTGCCTCTGATGGACGATATTATCTTCCAGGGCAAGGCCCTTCACAACAATCCGTCAATGTTCAGATTGACTGCGTGGATGTTGTCAAGGAATCTAGAATTAAGGAGGGCTTTTCTGAGCAAGCAGCCATGTTTATGGCCAAAGCCAGGAGGGGGTCAACCTCCAGAGCATATAATTATAAAATCAACAGATTTGCAGAATGGTGCTCAAAAAGATGTATTGATCCAATGGATTCATCTATTCAAGTAGTAGCTGATTTCCTCTGTCACCTCTATGATGCCTATAGCCTCAAGCCTAACTCTATTGCTGGTTATAAGTCAGCATTAATGTCTGGTATTCCTTGCTTGGCTAAGAGGGGAAGTGATGAAGTAAATACATTGAATGTATTAATTAAAGGCATGGGCAATCTAAGACCAAGGAATCCTCCTGTGATTCCGTCTTGGAGTTTATCGCTAGTGCTTCAAGTACTAGGTGATAAGCCTTTTGAACCACTTAGTTCCATTTCTATGAAACTATTAACACTGAAGACTGTGTTTTTAATTGCTGCGGCCTCGGCTAGGCGTAGGAGTGAGATTCATGCCTTATCAGCCGAGGATGACCGTTTTGTGGTTTCAGGGGAAGGCCTTAAGCTGCTACCTAGGATTAATTTCTTGGCTAAAAATCAGTCGTTGAAATATCCAGGTCAACCTATTATTTTGCCTGCTTTAACTAGATATGATCCTAATTCTAAAGCATGGTGTCCCGTCCGGGCGCTGCGCCGGTACAAACAACGTACGGCGGCATGGCGCACCGACCAGTCAGCGTTATGGTTGTCATATATTGAACCCCATGGGAGGGCTTCTAAGGACACCATTTCCAGGTGGATGGTGGAATGCATTCAGTTTTGCCATAAATCCGCCACCGGGAAGCAGGTTGACGTGGCCAAGGCTCACAGTGTCCGCGGCGTAGTGACATCCACGGCCCTATTTAATGGGGTCCCTGTGGATGATATTATGTCGGTGGCTCAGTGGCACTGTGAGTCAAGTTTTACAGACCATTATCTCCGTGACACCTCTAATCCTCTCGCCTTGTCGGTTTTGAAAAAATAAATCGGTTTATATTTTTTGAGGTGTTTCCTCATTACTTATATATATCACAATTAATTGATGGAAACACCCACTTTTTTGGGCCTGCATCAGTCTTTACCGATGGGAAGATGATGTCAGCAGCCTTTTCAACAAGGTCAGTCTTGTTCATGTGTTGTCCGTTGTTGATTGTATTGTCACGATTACCCGTTATTGATATGGTGATGGTTTGTGTATTTGTGTGGTTCATTGTTGAGAGTTACGAAAATGGAGCTTTTTCGTCTCTGTCCTGTAGTACATGGCACTTGTACGTAGAGAGCGTATAGGACATTGAGGTCAGTCGACTCTTCCTCCCAGGAAGGAGGGGGGGGAGCGCATATGACATTCGGTCATCTCTCATACATCGGTCGTGTTATCCGATGGTTAGTCAAATCCTGACTGTTTTTTCTTACAGTTTCAGAAGTTTAAGTGCCTTAAACGCAGAAAAGCGTATTGGGATGAGCTGGTCTTTTGACCTCGCCTCCCTCCCGCCAGATTCACTTTCGAATTCTGGCAATATCAAAAGTATTAGGGAGGTAAGTATACTCTTGAAGTGAAATAAACGAAATCTAGGATTTCTTTTTTCACGAGAGAGTTGATACTTACCTCCCTAGATACGGACCCGGCCTCTCCACCCCACAGAGGCTCGGTCTTCAGGCTCTTAATAGTTGCATGTGTGTCAGCCAATAATCTAGTCAGAGGAAGTGCTAGTCTGCGCATGCGCGGTGGTGGGGCTGGCATCCGCCAGACTACGCTCTGACTCCCTGCCCAGTAGGGGCACCTAACTGTTTTAAATCTGAGTGTTTATTGAGTGAAAGCCAATATTTAGCAATATCAAAAGTATTAGGGAGGTAAGTATCAACTCTCTCGTGAAAAAAGAAATCCTAGATTTCGTTTATTTTCTCTGTAGCCCTCAATGTTAGGTTGAGAGATTGTGTGTAACCAGGGATTTTTTATGTAACCTTTAAACAACAATATTTCTGCGGGTGGGGGGAGGCGGGGTGTTTGTGTGCGTGTTTTACGGAGTGTAGCTCAATTTATTATTCTCATTTGTACCTCGATGGAGGAATCGAGTTTTAGCAATGCCCCGTGACAATACCTGTATTGGCAGCTATAATCCTTATAATCACATGTATTGTCTGGCGAAAGCGCAGGTGCAAATGCATGCGTCATGACAAAGTTGAAGACGGTAGGTTAGAACATTGCTGCATAAAATTATTAAATAATAATAATAATAATAATAATAATAATAATAATAATAATAATAAACACATACGAGTACTCAAATGGACCTTTCCAGTTTTCGCTATGCCCCACCCATATCTATCCAGGCTCCATCCACACTTCTCCCCTGTTGGGATCGATTGATCCCTGAACTCATTGACTGTCAATTTCCAGAAATTATACAGGTAAGCTGTATGCTGTTGCTAACCCTATGGAAGCAACAGTGGCCAGTCAAATTAGTTTCAAAATATTCAACAACATGTTTAGTAAATAGTAAAAACATACAATTCGATCATTTATGCCATCATTAATTATGACATCATCTACTTGTCATGTAGTTGATTATAACATCATATGATTGATGGATAAACTGGAAAGGTCCATTGTCGATAGTTAACACAGTTGAAGTCCATCTCGCATATAAAATGACATGTTCGCATGAATGCATATATCAAGTATGAGTTTTTGTGTTTTTTTCTGTAGAAATTGTTGCTGTTTGAGGAGAAGACAGGCATTGAGTTTGATCATATCCGCCTATTGGCGAGGGCCTTCACACTCAGGAATGTGGGCATGAGTAATCTCTCCTTGTGAGTACCAAGTTACTGTACAGAGATAACTTAACCCTATAACACGTGAATTTGTTCAAGAAAATATAAATTTTTTAAAAGAAAAAGTCTATTTGCAGACGAAAAGAAGACTATTTTTTTTAATTTAGCAGATATTTAATTTTTTTTCTTAATTTCATCATTAAAGTGTTAAAATAGATCTGAAATGAGAATTAGATTTCAATAAAAACACTAACAATTAAATTTTTTGTTATATTTTATGAATTAAAAAAAATGTAATAAATTTTCATAAACTCTGATGATTTAAAAAATTTTGGTTAATGTCAAGAATTTTAAATTCATGATCTCAACATGTGAGTCGTCAATCATGTGGAGTCTGATTACACCGCACATGCACTCAGAATAGCCTAAACCATGTGGAGTCTGATTACACCGCACATGCACTCAGAATAGACTAAACCATGTGGAGACTGATTACACCGCACATGCCCTCAGAATAGACTAAACCATGTGGAGTCTGATTACACCGCACACGCACACTGAGAATAGACTAAACCATGTTTCTACTTCGAATAATACTTACCAGATGTACTATTATGATAATGTCTATTATCTAGTCTGGCTCAAAATAAACAATTAAAACGCCGCACTCTCCTGGTCCTGCCCATACTGTGTCCAGGAATTACCATAGCCGCAGGTACCGAGTCAATTCTCAATCACAGACTGATTCGTCTATTTTGCTCGACCTGAAAGTAGCGCTTTTTAGTCGGCTTAAAATTTGCTAATTTCTGCGCAGTTTAGCTGTTTCGCAGTGGTTCATTGTTGGAAACATGGAAGGAAAAGGAAAATCATCACAGGGGCAGGTTGTATCAATCTAGAATTTATACATTCGTGCCGTAATGACTGTTTGAATTTTCTTAAATTGGCACATTGTTTTAAAATGGTAGCCATTGTTGGAGTCGCTCCGGTACTCGTTAACCGTTTAATCTTATCTGACTACTCGGTTAATTTCTCTTGCGACTCGGTTCCTTCCAAGATAGATGCGCCCTTAGCCAAGATGGCGGCGCCCATGATTAATGTTTGTTTTGGGTTGGCGTGTCTATGCACTCTGTTTTTAAGTCGATCTTTTGCTCTCGCTTCATTGTCGAGGGTGTTTGTAGCGATCGGTCTTATTTCTTGGCTATTTTAACGATTAGTTAAATACCAAGTCGTGTTTATAAAATTTTCACTCAAAAAAGTTTCAAATGTTTCCTGCCTAAAGACTTGATTATCATTAATTTAAAAGAAAGTTAATGTTTCTAAGTAATTCTAAGTTACAGTCAAGTCAATTGTGCGTGTTGCTCATCATCATATGCCATGTGCAGCATTTTAATTCTTATTCTGTGTTCGCAGAAAGCCAAAAACCAGGAGACGCTGTGTCAGAAGTGCAACCGGTTTTAGAAGCGCAAATATTCGGGTCATCACTGTGTAGCTTGCGCGAAGTGCAAGGTTGGAAGTCCTTGTGATGTGTGTGTGTGAAGTGGTCGTCGGAGTTGGTGGCGGAGTTCGATCGTGATCGACGTGCGCGTTTGGGGGGGATCGCGAGGGATAAGGCGGCCAAGCTGGATCAGGCATCAGTAAAAGGTCTTGAAGAGCTTCTGAACGAGCGTATGGACTCAGCATTGGGTGTATGGGCGGCCCAGTTCAAGGCGATGTTTGAGTTCTTCCAGTCCACGGTCCCGGCGATGCAGGTGGGTGCATGGCAACCTATCGGTCCGGCCAATTCTGTGGAGGGACAAGCACCTATCCTTCCTTCGGTCATGGCTCAAGAGCCGACAGCGGAGGAGGAAGATCTCCTGCTTATGGAAGATTCCGGCATGCCGGATCTTTCAGTAGTGGTAGAACCGAGTACGTCACAAGGGTCTCCTTCGGGTTTTGTACGAGTCCGCCAGCCGGGTGGTGATGTTGACGTTCCGTCGGGCATATTTCAACCGGACTTCGCTCAACCCGTGTTGTCGGTGGAGCCGTGTTTTACGGCTCCCTTCGACATCCCGGCGGCGGTAGGTGTGGCTCCGAGATGTCTGGCGCGGTAAAAGCGGCTGTGGTCCCAGCTCCTGTGCTGGAGTCGATGGACTGCGGTGAATCCGTGTCCGGCGACTCGCTAGATACTGGTGCCGCAAGTAGTCGGGCTATGGACTCACTTCATGTTGGAAGGAATGAGGTCCATGGTTCTCAGCATGGGTCGTTGGTGACCTACTCATCTAAGGGTGAGAATGAAAATGAGAATGGTAGTCCATTGATGGACAAATCCTCATTCTGCACCGAAGATGAATGGGTGCAGGTCCTTGGCTGGATGTCCAATCGTCTCGGGTTGGAATCAGATCAAGGATCTCAGCGCAATCCGGCGATGGAGCGGATGTCAGAGCGAGCGGCTAGCACTCTGTCAAGTGGCTCTTCGGCCATGCCGACGCTCCCTTTGGACACACAGACTTCTGACATGTTGGAAGTTGCGGCGTATCGTCTGATTCAGCCAGATTATTCATTGCCCAAGACCCCAAAGGGGATAAGGAGCAAGGTCCGCTTTCCAGAGCAGGCCTATCATCAATATGCCCGGGTTCCACGGCTTTCCGTCGGGGAGAGAGAGGCATTGAATAGGCCGTTGGCTGTTAAATCGAAGGGTCGTTCTCGTCCCTTAGTTTCCCAGGCCAGTAAGGATCCTTTTAATGAGTTAACGCTCATTGAGGATGCGGCGAGGGCAGTTATGGCTGCACTCTCGCATGGCTGTACAATCCTGCAGGGTATGCTGACCTGTGCGGCAGAAGGTGGGGAAGTGCCAAAGGCTGCTCCCTGGGTTGTCCGGGACACCATGCGCTTATCCCAAGATTGCCTGGCCAGGGTGATCACCAGATCATTGGTGGAGCGTAGGAGAATGGTTCTCAATTGTGTTGAACCAGGACCTGAGATGAGGGCGGTGTTATCTTCTGCGCCTTTCATTGGTCCAGGTTTGTTCGGCGGTTTGGCACGACAAGCCTTATTTATCCAAGGTCGCGTCAATGGTCGCAGAGCAGGAAGTAGTCGGCAAGTCGTGGAAATCGACGAAGAGGACTCAGCCGCAGCAGTCCTATAAGCAGCATCGGCAGGAGCAACTGAGGCAGCGCCAGAGATCGCCCTTCCATCTGTCTGGCTGTGATGCCCATCGGGCATCCGGATCACAGGAACCTGGCCGTTCATCCTCATATAAGTCCTCTAATAAGAGGCCGTATGAGGAGGACAGGAAGGGTGGCGGTTCGGGTCGCAGCGGTTATCGTAAGGATAGCCGTGGTGGTGGTCCAGGACCGTCATTTTCCAAGAAACCGCGGGGCAGCCGTGGAGGACTGTCCTGATGCGTTTCCGGAGGGATCCATTCTGGTGATGTCAGGAACGAAGGGAGTCAAGAATTTTCACCTAAGCGAATTAGCGTCTTATCGCGCAATTTCGTCCGCCAGCTGTGTGCAGATTCCTACCGTCGGAGGCAGACTTCAACTGTTCTCAAGCCAATGGGAACAGATCGTGCAAGATTGTTTAGTCTGTCAGTGGTTAAGAAACAGCTACGAACCGGACTGGCTCATCCGTCAATCGTTAGTTCCGTTAACATCGACTCCAGTTTGGACCCCCGTTCCAAGGGAATCAGGTCGTCTAAATGCCATTTGCTCAGAAATCAAAGATCTTCAGCAGAAGAACGCGATTCATCTAGTCCGCAATCAGTCCGAAATGTACCGGAGGTTGGAGACCAATTCTCAATCTCAAACCGTTGAGCAAATTTATTCTGTCTCCAAAGTTTCAGATGGAGACTGTAGCAGCGGTGATGACGGGGCTGAGAAAAGGCATGTGGGCAGTATCGATAGATCTGAAGGATGCATATTTTTATATTCCAATGTCAATTCCTTTTCAGAAATACCTTCGCTTTGCATTTCAAGACAATGTCTGGGAATTCAATGCGATTCCGCTCGGTCTGACCAAAGTGGTTCTCGCCATGACTTCTTATCTTCGCAGGAGAAACATAGCTGTTCACACTTACATAGACGACTGGTTGCTGAAGGCAGGGAATCCAGTCACTCTGCGCAACAATCTTCAGGTAGTCCTAGCCTTACTAAAGGACCTAGGATGGATTGTGAATCGAGAGAAATCAGAATTGACTCCATCCCAGGAGTTTGTTTATCTGGGAATATTTTCAATCTCAGGGACGGCGTAGCTTTTCCGGCGGAGAGCAGAGTCAAGAGCTTGATTGCGGTACTGGAGTCAGTTTCTCTAGGAGCCTTTCTGACGGCGCACCAATTTCTCAGAGTACTGGGTTTACTAGTATCTCTAGAGAAAGTGGTTCCTTATGCAGCACTCAGGCGCAGGCCGATTCAGATGTATCTAATGTCATTCTGGTCTCAGAGAACGGATCCGTTATCTCTGAAAATCCCAGTAAAAGAACCATTGATATTCCACCTTCAGCGGTGGTTATCAGAACAGAATCTCCTGCGAGGTGTTCCTCTACAACCTCCTCAACCGCAAATGTCCATCTTCACAGATGCGTCGACGACAGGTTGGGGAGCAGTATCGGACCAATGTGCAGAAACATATCAATGTTCTCGAATTATTAGCGGTGGCATTAGCACTTCGAAAATTCGAGAGCTTAATCCGAGACAAGATTGACAGACAACTCAACAGTGGTGTCTTATTTGAACCGCCAGGGCGGGACGAGATCACCAGAGTTGTGTATGATGATTTGGAACCTTCTGCTGTGGTGCCAAAACAGGAATATAATTCTTCGGGCAGCACACATTCCAGGAAGACTGAACATCTTAGCAGATGCGCTCAGTCGAAGGACGGTTTGTCATCCGACGGAATGGCAGCTCAACCAATCGGTAGCAGAGGTTCTATTCAAACATTGGGGCAAGCCAAATGTGGATCTATTTGCGATGAAACAAAATGCAAAGATGGTCACATACGTGTCACCGATCCCGGACCCGCTAGCCTTAGCAATAGATGCACTGGCGATAAGTTGGAAAGGAATGTTCGCGTATGCGTATCCTCCAACGATTCTTATCCCGAAAGTTCTGCCAAAAATAAGAGAGGGCATATGCCAAGTGCTACTGATCGTTGGCCAGGCCGATCATGGTTTACGGATCTGCTGGACCTTCTGGTTTGCAATCCAATCCCTCTTCCAGACAGAAGAGATCTGATCTCTCAGAAAAAGGGTCTGTATCTCCATGACAGACCAGAAATGTTCAAATTGACTGCATGGATGTTATCAAGAGGCGTGCAATTAACGGTGGCTTTTCTGAGCAAGCAGCGAGGTTTGTCGCTTCAGCTAGAAGGGGGTCAACCACCAAGACATATAATTATAGAATCAACAAATTTGCAGAGTGGTGTAAGGGAAGAGATATTGATCCCTTTTCTGCATCTGTTCAACACGTAGCAGATTTTATCGGTCATTTATACGAAGTTGACAAACTTGTACCTTCCACCCTAGCAGCATATAAGTCTGCATTAGCGTCAGTCGTTCCCAGTCTGGCCATTGTAGGAGTGGAGAATGACACTTTAAATGACGTTATTAAAGGAATGAGCAATTTGTGACCTAGACAGCCAATTCCTATCCCAGCATGGAATCTATCTCTTGCTCCCTTTGAACCAATTAGATTTATAGATATTAAACTGTTAACTATTAAGTCAGTTTTCTTGGTTGCAGCAGCATCGGCAAGAAGGAGAAGCGAAATACATGCGCTTTCTGCCGAACAAGTCCGTTTTGTCGTCACGGGTGAAGGTTTAAGACTACTTCCACGTCTTTGTTTCCTGGCAAAGAATCAGTTACTTAAATATCCAGGACAACCGATCAATTTGCCAAGTTTAATTAGACATGACCCAAACTCTTCTGCTTGGTGTCCTGTCAGATGTCTGAAAATGTATAAGAAACATACTGAGGAGTGGAGAGATGACCCGAAATCTCTGGTTATGTCTCAAAGCTCCTCATTTGCGCGCCTCGAAAGACACCATTTCTCGTTGGATAGTCAATGCTATTCAGATGTCGCACAAAATCGCTACAGGAAAGCAGATTGATCGTGCAAATGCCCATCAGGTCCGAGCACTAGCAGCATCATCGGCCCTTTATAAGGGTGTCTCATTAGAGAAGGTGATGTCTGTAGCACAATGGCATGCCAAGTCGTCATTCACTGTTTTCTACCTTCGCGACATCTCCAGCGCACTTAATCCGGTAGCCGTCACCAATTTATCGAATCCTAACTAAAGCCACATCCGACCACTATTTCGCACACATCGCAAGGTTCTTCCACATGCACTGAACAATGGCTATGCACATGATCCGAGAAGGACCGTGGATTGGGCCAAGCTCCTGTGATGAACAAGAAAGATCAAGCACTCAAAATGGTGAGTGTTTGTCATTAATTAAGTGACTAATATTAGTTTACTTAGTCGATTTACCAGACTGACTAAGTAAATAGTCTGGTTCAAGAGTATCTTATTCTTTACAACAGACATTAGACTCATTCCAATTTGAAAATCTAATCGATGTACTGATAGTTTTTTTCAAAAGTAGAAGTTGTAGTAGCTTCTTTGCACTCTACTGGACTGCCCTAGCTGAGACTTGGGGCTGGTGGGTGTTGCTTCCCCTTTTGACAGCCCTCTGGCGTATGCCAGGGTTCTAGTCTCTTTACTACCTTCTCTGTCGGGTGGTAGATGAGTGCTGGTTCGAGCCTCACCTCCTCCCACCAGTATTTCCTGGCTGTCGAAATCCGGAGTTTATCATTATAGGACATCTGGTAAGTATTATTCGAAGTAGAATAAAAAAAGCGGATAAAGGACAAGCTACCATTATACAAGATACAGACAGCTATCACAGATATGGTTTTAATTGGTGAAATTTCGACTGAGATAGCCAATGGATTAAGAATCGACAATCCAAAGACAGCCAGATTCTATCTATTACCAAAAATACACAAACAATTATTTGGCCCACTAACACCTGACAGACCAATCATTAGTGGTAATGGAAGTCCCACTGAACATCTCGGCAGCTTCATTGATGAACATATCAAAATACATTTGCCACAAATCAAGTCTTATGTACGTGACACCACCGATTTTATCAATAATCTTGAGAATTTTGGACCGGTACCCCCACACGCAATACTAGTCACTATGGACGTCACATCACTCTACACCAATATTCCACACAATGAAGGGCTTAGAGCAGTCGCAAAGTTTTTAAGACAACATGGCTGCCCCGGCACGGTAACAGTAAGAAGACCTAAAAATTGTGCTAACTTGCAACAATTTTGAATTTAACAACAAACATTACCTCCAAATTGAAGGCACCGCTATGGGGACAAAAGTCGCCCCAAGCTGTGCCGTTCAGCGTTATGGCAATGCTTGAAGAAAAACTCTTGAATAATAGCCCGACCAAACCGGCCCTTTGCCTCCGCTATATTGATGACATCTTCATGATTTGGACCTCCGGCCTGGAATCATTGAATCAGTTCATCCACATGATGAACAACTCACATCATTCAATCAAATTTACGGCCGAAAATTCACAAATGTCAATCAACTTTCTAGACACCAAAGTATTCCTATTACCTAATAGACACTTGGGATTTGACCTATACACTAAACCTACCAACACTCATGGTTACCTACATTTTTCCTTAGCACATCCTGATTCTACCAAAAGGCCCAACCCCTTTGGCCAATTGTTAAGAATCAAGAGAATTTGTAGCAGAAATGAAGACTTCCTCAAACATGCGCATGACGTAATACACTATTATATCATACGCAGATACCCAGAAAACTATCTGGAAAACTGTCTCAACAGAACCCTTGAAAAAACAAGGAAAAATCTACTCTTACCCAACACACGAAAACAAATTTCAACTCGCATCCCATGCATCATGGATTTCCACCCACATAGCAAACTAGCTAAAAATGTCATCCTACGCCACTGGGACCAACTACAGAGCAGCCCTAAATGTAGGGCAACATTCCAGGAACCGCCACTGTTTGGTCACAGAAGGAACCCTTCCTTCAAAGATACGCTAATAACCGCCAAATTCACGGATGCAAAAACTTGGCATTCAAGGCAGAAACATCACCAACCCGGTCATTCCATGCAACAAACACAACTGCGCATTCTGCCGACAAATGGACGAAAAACGCACATTCAAATGCTCACACACAGGGCTTAACTATCATACCAAAACAAAAACATTTTGTAACACCACAAATGTTGTATATTTAATCATGTGTAACACATGTTGAGACCACCGACACCCACACCATTTGCAGAACGCTGCGACAGCCCACCCACCACACCCAGAGCCATCCCACAAAGCGACGAGTTCAGCAACCACTCTCAACTAGACTCTCCTCCAGCATGAATCATCAATTATTCAGCAGCTTTGTCCAGCCCAGAACTAGACAGTTCCACCAAAGGGCCATCCACATCAGCCACTGCCACACCAGTATTTAGCCCAGGGAGAAACAGCCCATACAACGGCGTCTCCGGTCCCAGCGCAGAGGAGGATTTCCAGGCAGACATCCTGAACGACTGCCTGGACGATTCCCCCCCCTGGACGAGGACGACATCTGGGAGAACGAGCTGGGGGCAATCGCCCTCCAACAAATTTTAGATGAATTATAAGGTAAGAAAAATGGCACACAGCCATCCCAACACCTCACGCATCCTTCTAAACTATAGATTGTTAAAACTTTAACATCTTAGCTACTATACAATGATTTTCGAATAACACATCCCAGTAAAAACTACTGTGACAAAGTGTCTACACATTTCCTCTGATGAGTATAACCCAAACAAGGGTATGCAACGCCAGGAGTCTGGATCAATTATGGAATGCCCATTAACAAATGGACCAATGCCTTTTTATAACCTTTTATTTAGAGATCTATCCCTTAAAACCCAATGTATAAAACTATACAATTCAGGTACATAATAATTCCCAAACCGGGTACAATTGGGTTCATGCACAATCGGGTACACCAACACATATTAAACAAACACTTGGGTACACCAAAACTCGGGTACAAAAAGTACACAGATTTTTGCCAAATTGGGTAAAAATACACATAAAGTCGGGTACAAAACCGAAAACAACAATGGGATGTATCTACCAAATCCGGGTACATACACAAAGGATGAGGTACAATCGGGTACAGGATTACTATAAAAGGAGCGCGCAAACAGTGCATCGGCATCCAGACTCAACGGACACTAACCATTAGCGTCAGGCCAAACCTAGCATCTTACAAGCTTTTCACAAATATATTTAGAATGAAAAAAGCCTCCGCTTTTGTTTCTACGAGAATTCTTAATACTTACCAGATGTACTATGGCCTTTCCTCAGCCACCCCGCTGAGGTGAGGCTGAGCTGCTTTCGCTGTTTGTCAAGGCAAATATAAGACGAATCTGACTGTGATTGGGAATTGACTCGGTACCTGCGGCTATGGTAATTCCCGGACACAGTATGGGCAGGACCAGGAGAGTGCGGGCTTTTTAATTGTTTATTTTGAGCCAGACTAGATAATAGACATTATCATAATAGTACATCTGGTAAGTATTAAGAATTCTCGTAGAAACAAAAGCGAATGCTTTTTTGATGCTGCAACATGTGTATGTTGTTGTGTATGTTTGAGTATAGTTTGTTTTTTACAGTGGACATAATCAGCGTATGGAGTTTCTTGGAGACACTGTCTTGCAGCTGATTGCGTCTGAGTACCTGTACAAACATTTCCCCGGCCACCACGAGGGGCATCTGTCTGTGAGTACCTGTACAAACTTTCTCCTAGTCACCACGAGGGCCATCTGTCTGTGAGTACCTGTACAAACTTTCCCCTGGTCACCACGAGTTCCCTCTGTGAGTACCTGTACAAACTTTCACCCGGTCACCACGAGGGCCATCTGTCTGTGAGTACCTGTACAAACTTTCCCCTGGTCACCACGAGTTCCCTCTGTCTGTGAGTACCTGTACAAACTTTCACCCGGTCACCACGAGGGCCATCTCTCTGTGAGTACCTGTACAAACTTTCCCCTGGTCACCACGAGTTCCCTCTGTGAGTACCTGTACAAACTTTCTCCTAGTCACCACGAGGGCCATCTGTCAGTGAGTACCCGTACAAACTCCCCCGGTCACCATGAGTTCCCTCTGTCTGTGAGTACCTGTACAAACTTTCCCCTGGTCACCACGAGGGCCATCTGTCTGTGAGTACCAGTAGAAACATTTCCCTGGTCACCATGATGGCCATCTGTCTGTGAGTACCAGTAGAAACATTTCCCTGGTCACCACGATGGCCATCTGTCTGTGAGTACCTGTGCAAACATATCCCTGGTCACGACGAGGGCCATCTGTCTGTGAGTACCTGTACAAACATTTCCCTGGTCACCACGAGGGCCATCTGTCTGTGAGTACCTGTATAAACATTTCCACAGATGAATCCAGTTTATTGATCAATCCTATAACATCATAATCAACAACATCACATGGTGGCTGATGTCGTAATCAATTATGTCATGAATGACGTAATTAAGTTCGTCATAAATGCTTAATAGTCCCTCAAGTTGTACGAATTGTAGATCTTTACTATTTAATAACATGCCCGTCAAATTAGTTTCAAAATATTCAACAGCTTACCTGTATAGTTTTCTGGAAATCGAGATTCAGGGATTGCATGGATCGATCGATCGTGACACGAGGAACGTGTGGGTGGAGCTTAGCTAGAAATGGGCGGGGAATAGATAAACCTGGACTTATCCATTGAGCGCTTGGTTGTGAAATTACTTTTGAAACCAAGTTAACCCTTTAACCATCGAATTTATTCAAGAAATTTTAATTTTCTCATAGAAAATGGCCATTTGCAGACCAAGAGAAGAATGTTTTTGAAAATTTACCACTGGAATGACTGGCTCGGTTATCGAGACAGTCATTTCACTGGTTAATTTTCAAAAATAGTTTTCTTTTGGTCTGCAAATGGACATTTCTCAGGGCCACTGCAGAAATCGTTTTTGGCTGATATGATGTTAAATGGTTAAAAATATCGATAAATTGTACCCTGTACTGTGGATGATTTGTAAGCGCTTGATTGTTGTTACATTTCAGCTGTTACGCAGCTCACTAGTGAACAGTAGGACCCAGTCTATTGTGTGTGATGATCTGGGTATGTGTGACTTTGTGATATATGGAGAGGGTCGGGGCTGTCAACTCGTCATGAAGACCAAAGAAAGAGCTGATCTGTTAGAAGGTATATCGTTATAACAACAGAGCAATCGGCAGATTTAGCAGAATCTTTTACAAACGATGTAGACTTGTGTGATTAAGTGATTAAATCGAAAATCAGGATTATTTCTTAAATCGTTAATTTATATGATTAAAGATTATATAATCGAATAATTGTAAATAATTTCTACTGCATAAAATATTTCAATTCCTAAATTTTCATTACTTTTTAACGTGATTGGTCACGAAAATTTACATTTTGCTCTGTCCATTTGCAGGTTAAGAGAAGACTATTTTTGAAAATGTATTACTTCATTAATCATATGCGAGGCGATCATTTCTTCAGTCATACATTGAAAAAAATAGTCTTCTCTTGGCCTGCAAATTGATTTTTCTAAGCACCATTGCAGCAACAGCACCCAGTCAACTTAGTTTCAAAATATTCAACAACTTACCTGACTGTATAGTTTCCTGGAAATTAATTGTCAGGCTGTTCAGGTATCGATCGATCCCAACATGGTGAAGTGTGTGTGTTTTTACAGCATTCCTGGGTGCACTGTTTGTTGACAAGGGTCTGGGACATTGTCTGGTGTTCTGTGAAGTCTGTTTCTTCCCCAGATTGAAGGTAAGTTGCACAATGAATGGCATCACTAGCAATGCTTATCACATAGCGAAACTATTATGTAAAATTGGTACTGCAAGATTACGTGATTAAATAAAAAATCACGATTATTTTTTTAAATCGTGAATTTATATGAAGAAAAATTAAATAATCCGATAATTGTAAATAATTCTTACTGCATAAAATATTTTATCGAGTAATCATGATTATTTTAAAATAATCGATCGTAATCATTCAAAGCAATAATCGTGCAAGGCTATGCAAAATGATAGGAATATGACCAGAATCAATGTTAATATTATAAATAATAGAGGGCTACATTTCTAGCTAAGCTCCGCCGGTATTTTGCATGTATTGGGATCGGTTTATATACCTGGAATATTAAATTCCCAGAATCCCATTCTCATTGTAATTATATGCTCGGGCATGCTGTTGCATATTTTCCCAGTCAAATTAGTTTCAAAATATTCAACAGAATGTTTATTAAAAATCAGATCCATCAAAGACATATATTCATACACTTGAAAGACATTTCAGTGTTCACGACAGAGCTAGATATGTCATTCATTATGTATTTTGATTGTGACATCAGCCTTCATATGACATAATTGTTAATGACATCATATACATGAGTGACAGATCATATCCAAATATTGAGGTGTACATTACATCGTTAATCGTATCTGAGGCGATCATTTCTTCATCTCTGAAATTCACATACAATGTTGTCATTTGATTAACTGATGTATGTATGATTACTGTATTCTGCGGCTGTAGTAATAGAAACATCCTACACCTGTAATCAGTCTTTCTTTGCTTTTGACCATGGTGTCTTGTCCTCAGCCAAAAATCCTTAGCTTCCTCAGGTCCATTCTTGACTTGAATGTACCGAGTCATACTTTCTTGCGGTCACCTTGTAGCACACTTATCAGATTCATGCAATGACGTCCCCTCCTGGCTTTATATGTGCTGGCTCCCAGTAAAGCGAATTCCAAGGCTCTGTGTGCTGGTGTGTGTTCTTGCATCCTTAGCACATGGCCAAACATGGACCATCCTTGTTGAACGACTTTTACGGACAGTGGCGATGTATTGCGCATCTTGTATAGTGCATCGTTGGAAATTACACTGTCTGGCCATCGGTGTCCAGTGATGGTGTGTTTCTGATGGCAGGCATCAAGTTTGTCTAGAGCTGCCTTTGGAGCTGCCCAGCTGTTACAGTAATACAGCATCAAGGATACGCAGGTTGCATTGTATAAACATAGTCTTTTTGTCAAGGGCATCTTTGATATACGAATCCATAGGTTCCAGAAGGACTGGAAAGCTATGTTCCCATGCATTGTATAAATGTAGATAATTAACACTTACCATTCTGATGTCAATATTCTATCTTTTACCTTGTCAATAGCAAAGAAACTGGTGTACAGTTTTCAACAATTTTGTTGGACGATGTTGCTGTCTTCAATTTGTTGAAAAATGAATAACAGGTCATCTTTTAATTTAATTTGAAAATTTTAAATTTTGACACCAGAGTGGTAAGGCTTAACAGATATGAGCCATTAATCCCCTTCTTCTTTCTTGTTTTAGGAGTTTATATTGAACCAGGATTGGAATGATCCAAAGTCGTTGTTGCAGCAGTGCTGTCTGACACTTCGTCAACTGGATGGCAGTGAGCCAGATATACCTGTATATAAGTAAGTACACCTCAGAAATAAGTTATCATATTTCTGGATGGCAGTGGGCCGGATATCCCTATACATACAGTACACCTCAGAAATAAGTTATCATATTTCTGGATGGCAGTGGGCCGGATATCCCTATACATACAATACACCTCAGAAATAAGTTATCATGTTTCCAAGCTACAATGGAGGAATCCAGGTTTAGCTACGCCCCTCCCATCTTTAACTAAGCTCCACCCACACTCCGCCCTTGTTGCCATCACTCGATCCCTGAACTCAATGACTATTAATGTCCAGAAAACTATACAGGTACATGTCAGCTGTTGAATAGTTTGAAACTAATTTAACTGGGTGCTGTTGCTGCCCAGTCAAATTAGTTTCAAAATATTCAACAGAATGTTTATTAAATAGTAAAGACATGCAATTCAAGCATTCGTGACAAACTTATCTATGTCATTCATGATATAATTGATTATGACGTCAGTCTACGCATCACATAGTTAATTATGATGTCATATGATTGATGGATAAACTGGAAAGGTACATTTTGAACTCGGGGTAAGAAATGTTCTGTTGAATATATTGGACTTAATTTAATTTGGAAGCCATGTGCGCCTTTTGCAGCAATGACTTCCAATCAAATTACGCCCAAATATTCAGCAGTGTTATTTTCTTTTGGAAGCATGTATTGTACAGCTGACGTCATCTTACAAGTGACGCCATCTTACAAGTGATGTCATCTAACAACTGACATCATTTAACAACCGACGCCATCTTTCCTCCTATGTTTTAAAACTTCGTAATTTGAGTATTGATCCTTTCAATCACTGAAAAACTACAACTCTATGATGTATAGCCTATTCTGTTCAATATTTCAAAATTAATGGCCTCCAGTCGTATTACTTTCAAATATTCAATGTCGTTTGTGTATGTTTGCCCTGAGATTGAGATATGTGGAATATATCAGTGAAATCATTAATGATCAAGCTGGCCTTTAAGTCTTGTGGGTTAAGACAAGAGTATTTTAGATAATTTACCAACGGAATGGCTGGCTCGATAACTGAATTCAGTGGTGAATTTTCTAAAATACTCTTGTCTTAGCCTGCAAATTCATTAAGAAATTAGATTCAGGCACTAATAGACAGTGGCCCATAAATGGACATTCAGTAAACAAGAATTTCAATTTTGGCAAATCCTGACCAGTAAAGAAAGTTTAACCATTTCACTGATGAGTTCCCCATATCTCGTGTCAAAAGGCAAGCATGCAGGAAAACCGTTAAATATTTTGAAATTAATTTAACTAGAAGCTGTTGCTGCCTTAGGCAGCAACAGCTTCCAATCAAATTAATTTCAAAATATTCAACAGAATAAGTTTTATATCGTTAAAAATATGCATTTTTGGGATTTGTCTATGAATGGGTTAAAATTAGGGCTGGGCGGTATACCGGTTTCACACCGTCTCACGGTTTTTTATGGCGACAGTTTAAAAACCATTAAGAAAATAAAAGATCGGCATTGCGCAAAATCTGGTGACTGTCCTAAACTAGTTTGTTCTTGACTTGCAGTTTTATATTATCATCTAGTGTAACCATTTGCTACTAGAGACATAAAATACAGTCATCTATAACTATTAGCCGTGGGAAAGCAAGGTTGTTGGTGAAATCCCAACAAATCGGCCGAGGACGACCTGCGGCAAATATGATTTGATTTGCCAGCAATGAATTTTACATGACGTAAGCTCTGCGGGTTCAATGTAAGATTGAATAATTTGAAAACCTAAATTTCTTTGCAACAAATAATCCTTTTTTCAATTCGAGTTTGTACTATGTTTAATTAGGATTCCAAATGTGACATGATACAAAAAAATCAAGAAACGCGCTGCGAAAACAACGACTATACAATGAACTCCGAATCCAAACAAATCATTATTTCCCTTAGATTTCGACAAACATAAAATGAGCCATCACAGACTAAAACATACGAGACAAATTGCTTGAACGCCCGAGAAATGAAAAGGATTAAGTCGCTTCTTACGTTGGCGGAGTAGTTACAAGTAAAATACACCTCTTAGCCTCTCAAATACGAGCAGGCGTAATGTGATTGGTTGTTAACAAATTCTTCTGCCGGGATATTCACTACTATTGATTTTATGAATGAAATTCGTAGTATTTTTTATCACGTGACTTTTCTGCTCGATAGGCGTTAGAATCACATCGTTTTGTTTTACGGCACGGTCTTTTTCGTCTTCGTATATCTTCAAGTACCGAGTGTTGATTTAAATAGATTTAAGTTAGATTCACGAATCATTGCGTTTATGGTGTCAAATTATCATAATCTCTTTATTATATGACATATGAACCTCGAAAAATAGTCAAACACATTTTTTGTGAGAATTCTTGAGGCACGATTTCCGGGAAATGACTACTCTTTAGTTATGTGCTGAATGACATTCACCCGCTTGAACGACAGTTTATTGAGGAGTATTACTAAATACTGAGTGCTCGAATACAAACACATGACTTACTAGACTAGATCATACTGTAGGTGGTTATACGAACTCTAACCGTATGTGCGGTACTCTACTAGGAGCCTAAACTCGCTATGATATCCGGGTTCCTACTTACACGCATTAGATTATACTGCGCTTTCGAAAATAGTTACCTAATAACAGTGTTGAAAATCAACATTTTAGTGGTTAGAGTGTTATTTTTATGACATCACATGAACCAGACTTTATTTATTTTAACTACTATTTTGAGATAGATAGCGTCGAAGTGAGCAGTGGTACGTAGTTACCGTTCTAATTTCGTGGCAATTTACGTCAGTTGTCAAATCGCAAAATACATGCACTGTAGCTAATGAAAACGGCATATTTTCATATTTCAAATTATTTTCGATCATTCTAACCCCTTAAACCAGTATTTCATTAATACCGGTTTAATTAGTGATGCCGTCACCGGTTTTCTTTTAGGCCAAACCGCCCAGCCCTAGTTAAAATGTTATCCCTTTAACCATCAAATCGGCCAAAAAACAGCTTCTGCCATAGTCTTACGAAATGTCTACTTGCAGATCAAGAGAAGACTATTTAAATAATTTTAGTAGTGGAAGGACTGACTCGATGAACCAGCCAGTCATTCTAGTGGTAAATATTAAAAAATTGTTTTCTCTTGGTCTGCAAATGGACATTTTCAGTGTGAAATTGCAATTTTCTTGGACAAATTTGAGGGTTCAGTGTTAAATGCTCATGGAGGTCAGTTAGCTTCCATATCATTTGACCTTTTCAAGGTCATATATATACCATTTCTATTCATACAATTCCAGGGTGTTGGAGAGCACAGGGCCTACGAACACACGCAAGTACACCGTTGCTGTGTATTTCCGTGGTGAACGCTTAGCGACGGGCACAGGCAGCAGCATCCAGGAGGCGGAGATGAAATCAGCGCTCAATGCAATGACGCGACGATCAGGAGGTAAATGAAGACCTCGAAATATTTGTGTCGAGTTTGTGTCCGGTTTGTTAGGGAAGTTTCATCCTCGTTTCGCATTGCAAAATTCAACAAGAGCAATCCGAGTTTGCAGATTTTGCCCGCCAGTTTTTGTCACATGATAAAATGTTTTCAGATTTTTAGTTCACCTGACCAGAATGGCCAAGTGAGCTTACGGTATGCCGACCATCCGTCATCCGTCTGTCTTGCCGTCCATTCATCCGGTGTCCAGCGTCTGTCCGGCCGTCAACTTTTTAAAAACGCTACTCATTAACTGCTTGGTGGATTTCAACCTAATTTGGCTGGAAGGACCCTATGGGGATATGCTTCAGAATTTGTATACAGAATTTTTATTGGTCATTTTTTTCGCCGCCCATCTTGAATTTTGCGACAAATGGCGGGAAATCGTTTAAAACACTACTCCTCATTAACTGCTTGTGCAATTTCAACTCGACTTGGCTGGGAGGATACTAGGCTGGTAGGGTTAAAAACTTGTATACAGAATTTTGATTGGCCCATTTTTCTGGTGGCCATCTTGGATTTTCTGAAAATTTCTGGAAATCACTTAAAAGCCTGCTCCTCAATAACCGCTGGGCTTATTTCAGTCAAACTTGGATGGGTGGGATACTAGGCTAGTAGGTTTTAGAACTTGTATATACAGAATTTTGATTGGTCAATTTTTCTGGCAGTCATCTTGGAGTTTATGAAAATTTTGGGAACTCAATTAAACGGCTACTTATTAACCGCTTGAACGAGTTCAAGCAAACTCGGCTCGAGGGACCCTAAAGTGGTGTGCTTCAGAGCTTGTGTACAGAATTTTGATTGGTCAATTTATTCAGTGGCCATCTTGAATTTTCTGAAAAAATGGCTGAAATCGTTTAAAACATTGCTCCTCATTAACTGCTTGAGGGATTTCAACCAGACTGGCTGGAACGAGCCTATAGCTTCAGAACTTGTATACAGAATTTTGATTGGTCAATTTTTGTGGCAGCCATCTTGGATTTTCTTAATATTTTGGGAAATCAGTTAAACGGCTACTCATTAACCGCTATGCCGATTTCAAACAAACTCAGCTGGATGAACCCTAGGTCGGTACGCTTCAGAACTTGTACATAGAATTTTGACGGCTTAATTTTGATGGTGGCCATCTTGGATTTTCCGAAAAATGGGAATTCATGTAAAATGCTACTCATTAATTGCTTGGGCAATTTCAACCAAATTTCGCTGGAAGGATCCTAGAAATTCTATTCAGAATTTTGAAAGATCAGTGTTTTGGCAGGAATCTGTGATTTTCTGAAAGTTTTCCGGAACCATTTAAAAACAGTACTCCTTCAATCAATAGCCTGATTTCAACAAAACTTGGGTGGAACGATCCTATGACAATAGGCTTCAACATATTAAACGAGTCTTGATTGGGGTTTTTTTTTGGAGGGGTGCCATCTTAGATTTTTAAATGCAAATGGTTTAAATACGAGTGACCCAGGTGGGCGCCACAGGCCTTTGAGCCTCTTGTTTTGATTATCAAGATTTTGTCTACTTTTCCAGATCTCCGATGATGCATAACGTTGTGGCATCCTAGTGTAGGGTCAGACCCTTTCGTGTGTTAAGATTTTAGCCAAAAACTAGTCTGCTCTGAACCAGTAGTGTCTGATATATCCACAGATCCAGAACTTGATCCAGCTTCTTTTATTCACATCATGAAAAAACTGGAATATCATCTTGCACGGCAACTTCCTCAAGTGGGTTACAATTTTAGCCAAATCAGATCAGCAGTTTTTGAAATACGGCTCCGGACACACTGACACGCGGACACGCAGACAAACCCGATCGTAATGCCCCGATCTGTTCACGGGGCGATGGTAATCACATTTCCCTGACTTCATAACATGACCTTGATGACGACCTTGATGATGACCTTTATAACGACCATGATGATGACCTTGATGAAAAATGAAGCAGTTCATACATAACAGTTTCTCTCTATGATTCTCTGCAATGGAAAGATCCATTTCAATGATGCAGCTCTCATCTCTAGCTCAGCTCCACCCACCTTTTTACGTGGGCTGGAATCGATTTATCAACTTTAAATCCCGAATTCCAGGAATCTCAATGGCGAAATCCAGTTTATCCATCAATCATATGGCGTCTTCAACAACTACGTGACGTGTTGGCTGATGTCATAATCAATTACATCATGAATGACTCGATTTAGTCCATCTTTTAGGAAGCAGTAGAATGTAGTGAAATTATTTTCAAAATATTCAACAGTCATTTGACTATGGCATGTACGATGAGTGTAGTCTCCAGAGATAGAGCTCATAAATAAGTACATTTCTGAAACAAAAACAGAAACATATTGCTTCATAAGAACATATGTGCCTTTAATGTCTTCCAATCCAATTGATGAATCCAGTTTCTCAATCAATCATATGATGTAATAATCAACTACATCATATGTAAGCTCACGTCATAATCAATTACGTCATGATTGAAGTGATTTAGTCCGCCATAAACGCTTAAAAGCCCATCAGGTTGTACACGTTTTATGTCTACTATTTAATAAACATTCTGTTGAATATTTTGAAAGTAATTTGACCGGGCGCTGTTCTGCCGTAGGCAGCAACAACACCCAGTCAAATTAGTTTCAAAATATTTAACTGCTTACATGTATAGTAATCTGGAAATTGAGATTGAGAGAGTTCAAGGGTCGATTGATCGTAACACGGACAAAGTGTGGGTGGAGCTTAGCCAGAGATGGGCGGGGCATAGCTAAAACTGGATTCATCCATTTCGATCAAAATATCTACCAGCACATTTTTAGCTCACCTGGCTGAAAGGCCAAGTGAGCTTATGCCGTGCCGACCATTCGTCCGTCCGTCAACCTTTGATTTAAAGCACTACACCTCATTAACCACTTGGCCGATTTCAACCAAATTTGGTTGTAGGACCCTATGGTTGTACGCTCCAGAAATTCCATTCGGAATTTTGTTTCATCAATTTTATGAAAAATTTATTGGAAATTATCAAATTGCTTCTTACTATTCTGAGTCATTTCAACCAAATTTGACTGAAAGAACCCTATGGTGGTAGGCGCTAGAATTTTATATTCGGAATTTTGATTGATCAATTTTTTTGGTGAAAATCTTAGATTTTATGAAAAATTTACTGGAAATGGTCCAAATCCTACTCCTGCATAGCTGCTTGACATATTTCAACAAAATTTGACTTTGGTGATCCTACAGTGGTAGACTCTAGAGCTTCTATTTAGAATTTTGATTTCAAATGCTAGTGGTCCAGATGAGCATCACAGGTCCTTGAGCCTCTTGTTTGTTTTGGAAACATGTTCATATTTCTGTATTCATCTTAATCGTCAAGGTTTCTTTTTTAGCTCACCTGGTCAGATTGGACAAGTGAGCTGATGCCATGGCAACCGTTCTTCCGTCAACTTCTTCTTTAACCATTTACTGGTCAAGCTGGCCAAAACCGGCCTCTTGAGGAATGTCCATCTGCAGGTAAAGAGAATACTTTTGAAAATTTACCACTGGAATGACTGGCGCGATAATCGAGCCAGTCATTCCAGTCGTACATTTTCAAAAATACTGTTCTCTTGACCTGCAGATTGACATTCAGTAAGGAAATGTTTTTATTTTCTTGACAAAATTTGACCAGTAAAGGGTTAAACAACTTCTCAAGAACCCCGGGCCGAGTTCAATTATTCTTGGATTTTAGCTGATTTATAGAATACCTTTGAAAGATTAAGTGGCTGGAGGATTGATTCAAAACTCATGAAGCTTCATCTAGGGCAACAGCTGAACCAAGTTCAAGGGAACTTGATTTGTTAAATGCTTTAGTTATCATCTTGGATGACCTAGTTTTTGTGAAAACGACTTCTCCAGAACCACTAAACGGATCGGGCTGAAATTTGGGAGATATTATGAGGCTCTACAGGCCATTAAAGTTTCTTTGAAGGAATTTGATACGTAGAAAAAACATGGCCACCGTGAACCAATCAAAATTTTGTGTGTTTGGCGACCATTTTTATTTGATGGATTTTAAATTCATTTTTATATAGGTTTTTATAACTTTTTTTAAATCTGCCACTTTCGACACTGTCGGATGAACTGTATGGTGACCATCTTGGAGCATTTTATTGCCAAAAACTGCCATACTAAAGCAATAGGAAATTTTAAATATCTTTTCGAGAATCAGCCGATTTGGCCAGCAGCCATCTTGGATTTTGGCAGATTTTTAGAAACGTCTTTAAAAATCTTCTCCGAAACCGCTTGCAGGATCTGTTCAATGCTTAACCTTTAACACTCATATCGGCCAAAAACAGCTTCAGCACTGCTCTTCAAAAATGTCCATTTGCAGACCAAGAAAAGCCTATTTTTAAAACTTCACCACTGGAATGACTGGCTCGATAATGAGCCAGTCATTCCAGTAGTAAATTTTCAAAAATAGTCTTCTCTTGGTCTGCAAATGGACATTTCACATCATGAGAACATACTTACCTCCCTAACACTCTTGATATACTAGTATATCGGCTCTAAGTTCAATAATATTCAGAATTATAAAAAGTTAGGTGCCCCTGATGGGCACGTGGATGTACACAGTCATGCACATGACAGACCCCACCCACTGCGCATGCGCACACTGGTACTTCCGTTTTCCAATATATTGGCTGAAATCAACTTGTGGAAAACATTAACATGCTCTCTATTGAGAATTTCACTATATTTATCATCTGGTTCCATCATGGCTGATGCTAAAGTGTTGGAGGAGGAGTCCTCTTCATCTGCTAAGGTGATATTGTTCCATATATTTATTTAAGACTTGTAACTTTTATTTGTTACCGGTTTTCATCGCAGCCATTTCGGCGGTACCGCATTTTCAGGCGCTGGGAATCCTTGTTAAATTTTTCCCAGCGCCTAGGGCTATTTATTAATCTCTTGTGCTTTGTGTTCACAGGTTCGACTTATGTATGTGTAAGGGTTCCTGTTCTTCTCTCGAAGGTTGTTCACGTCTCTTTTTTTGTACTTATCATGATGATATGTCTACGGGTTGGAGATATATTAAATTAATAAAAGAAATATCTCCTTCCTTTTGTCCCATCCCCCTCATCAGTTCTTCTGGAAGAGGAGTCTCGGCGGATGGATGGACGTGTTCTGCACAAGAGGATGGTTTGCCTGTGCTCAGGCTAAGGGAGTTTATTAGTTATGGCACTTAATTATTTGAGAATATTCACAAATTTCTGCTGCCATTTGTTATTGCACTGTATTTTCTCTTGTATGTGCATGGGTTCTCGAATATATATATTTAATATAAAGTATATTATACGGGAGTAATGAATGTCTTTAGTCTCTAAATGTTTCTTGCATTCGTTTCTGATGTCCCCTCTCCTTGAAGGAGCTGTTGCATTGAGGCTTGATGTCATAATCAGCCAGAGTTTTTGGCTCTTTCTTGATGTCATAATCCTAGTTTAGGGAAAATCCTTGATGTTTATCTCCCTTTATTATGAAGGTGGAGAGATATCTAGTTAGTCATTACTCCTTTTCTCTCTCTTTCTTAATTTGGGATCCTGGTTGTGATTGGTTATTATTAACTAGAGTAGTCATCTGTCCCGTCAGGGTAGTCTGTATAAAAAAGGTGGATGTCTTCTCGAGTTTGTTCTTGTTTGTACTAATAGTCTATTAACAAGGTTTTGCAAACTATAATACTCATTGTCTTCGTATCCATTCCCTTTCAGAAGTCATGTCCATCCTGTCTTAAGCTTATGAAGGCTAGATTCTCCCCCCACCCTTGCCATCTTTGCTCAGTTTGTAGGCTGTCCAACAAATGTGTCATCTTAAAGAGTGGGGGGGGGGGGGATCTAACCTCTGAATTCTTCTGTTCCAAGGCTAAGCTGATGGCTGAGGAGGGCAAGAAGGCTAAGAAAGAGGGTAAGAAGAAGGCCTCTGAGAAGGGTGAGCTCGAGGCCTTCAAGGTTGAGTTGGTGAGTGAGATGCGCAGGACTTTGAAAGATCTGATGCCTGACATGCTTCGCAGCATGTTTCTGGGCACAACAGGTGTTTCAACTTCCTGCGCATCGACCTCAGTGCAGGTAGCCCCCGTCCCTGGATCATGCCCTACTAGCTCGGACAAAGTGTTTAGTGATCCAGGGGCGGCCGTCTTGGACCCAGGCTTGATGTTCGCATCGCCTGGTGTTCCAGCGGCGCAAGCAGCATCAGGCGGGACCCGACCAGCGGGCCTGACCACTATCACTCGCGGAGTAACCTCATCATCGGCTTTCGAGCATTCTCCTGGTCAGTCTGGGTTAGTTTTCCTTACTAATCCAGAGTCTAACTTTCCTGACCAGGAAGATGATGAAGACTTCCTGCTCGGCCCACAGGATAAGCATGAAGACATGAATGCGAGCGTCTGCACTCGTCTCATGGGGAGTGCGGTCGCTCGCACCTATGGCACTGTTCCCTCGGGAGCAAGTTTCATGATTCAGCCTATGGGCCGGTTCGGAGCGGACGGCCGCCCGTATAAGATTCCACGCTTAAGCGTGAAATCTCATACGGACGTTCCGGGCCACGCTGGTGTGCATGATTCTCCACACACAAGCGCGGCCTTGGTGCCTGGTCAGCCTATGGAGACTGTTATGCCAGCCCTCGCGGGCCCGTATACATTCCCTGGGCAGCCAGGTTCGTCTATATAGCCTCCTCGGCCTTACCTGCGAATGCCATTGAAGATGACGAGGGCCCACTGCTCGTCGGCAATTCGCAGGTAGCCACGGATGAAGACTGGTGAGAAGCATGTGCGTGGCTCCTCGCTGTCAGACCAGAGCTCCGTGGATGAGACGGCCGCCGGTAACCCTCGGGCATGGTTACAGGCAAAGCCGTTGGCCAGCACGACTGTCTCTACCGTATGCTGAACATATCTTAGATATGTTCTCAGCGGCAGAGGAGTCGATCAGACGGAAAGGTCGCCTCGCGAAGGCCCCCCCCCCCCCACGAGGTTGCTAGGCGATTTTGGGTTACTGCTATTCAGTATGCTCGATATGGCCTAGCGCCCAGACCGAGCGCGGATGGCTGCGCTGCTCTGGGGGAAGATATGCGGCCGGGTTCCCCTGCTGACACGGGAGCGTTGTGCGCTATGCGCGACACCGAGGAGATCTCACGAGCGGCGATTAGTGCGCTGTCCCATGTCTCTCAACTGCTATCTGGGGTAGTAGCAGCCTCGGTGCAGCAACAACCTAGCCCTGTGACAGTCCAGCGAGCCATCCAGGATGGCATCAACCTGGCGCTAGACTGTCTGACTAGGTCGGTCACAAAGTCACTGAGAACGAGGCACACTTTTGCTTTGGACAATTTGTGCCCGTCTCAGGAGCTCAAGTCGCGCTTGTTGCAAGCGCCGATGGCGGGCCCTAGTCTTTTTGGAGGTGAAGGTTGTTGGCACCTGAGACAGTGACTTTAGTGAACAACCAGAGGGCGCTGCACGCACAGTTTAAAGTGCTGCGCAGAGAACACGTGCGTGTTCAGCCCTCGGCTGCTCGACAGCAGTACGCTCGTGGCGGTGCTGGCATTGTTAGAGGCCAGCAGGCCGGCCGGGTTCAGAGACCGCATGGGCCGTGCCAGCAGCAGCGTGCTGTTGTACGTCAGCCAGCACCTCAAGCGCAGCCAGCCAGACAGCAGCCCGCGCACCGTGGTGTACGTGGCGCTGGTCGCGGTGCGTGGTAACTGGGCCTGATGGGCTAAAAAATTTTCCGGTTACCACAGGTACCACTTGGGTGTTGTCACTCGTACCAGAGACACTCCCACTTCTAAAATTTATGGGCACCCCGTCAACCCTAGGTGCACCAGAGGGAGGTCGTTTGACTTGCCACATTCAGAAGTGGGAGCGGTTAATTCAGGACCGCTTAGTCTTGCAATGGCTTTCGCACGGATACAGTCCAGAATGGATAAGAGGTCCGCCGTTGCATCTGTCTGGTACCGGTCTGGACTCAAATTCCAAGAGATCCAGACAAGCGGTTGTGCATAGAAGAGGAGATAGAATCTCTAATTCTAAAGAAAGCAATTCAACCGGCGCAAGATTGCCCGAGCTTCTATTCAACCGTGTTTCTTGTGACAAAGAACACCGGGGGGTGGAGACCAATTCTCAACCTCAAACCTCTAAACAAGTTTATAGATACACAGAGTTCCAAAATGGAAACAGTCAGATCGGTGTTGTAGGGGTTAGAGAAGGGGATGTGGACAGCATCAGTAGATCTCAAGGATGCTTATTTCCACATTCCAATTGCAAGGAGTTTTTGTCGGTTCCTGAGATTTGCTTTTCAGGGATGCCAATGGGAATTCAAGGTTCTTCCATTCAGCATCTCGACAGCTCCAAGGGTCTTCACTCGAGTGGTACTTGCTATCACGGCATACCTCCGCAGGAGAAATATAGCTGTTCACACTTACATAGACGACTGGTTGCTGAAAGCACACAACCCAGAATGTTTGACAGCAAATCTGGAGATAGTTTTGAAAACTCTCACAGATTTAGGCTGGATAATCAACTTTCAGAAATCAGAGCTGACTCCATCCCAGAAGTTTGTTTACCTGGGTATGTTCTTCGATCTGGAGATAGGATATGTTTATCCATCCCAGGAGAGAGTGGAAAATCTCCTCTCGTGCATTCAGTTGGTTTGCAACAGTCATTATATTCTAGCACGGGTCTATATGAGAATGTTAGGTCTGATGGTTTCAATGGAATCAGTCATTCCTCAGGCGGCCGACTCAATTGTTTCTCATGGCTCAGTGGACGCAGAGTTCAGGATCACTGGACTCGCACATTCAAGTGTTGGACCCTCTCATTCATCACCTTCATTGGTGGATGGAGAGAGGAAATCTCCTGGCGGGGGTCATGCTGACCCCTCCCCACCCTCAAGTAACGATGTTTACGGATGTATCGATGGAGGGATGGGGAGCTTGCCTGGAAGAAGCCACTATATCAGGGCTTTGGAATCTGGAACAGTCAAAGGAACATATCAACATGCTAGAATTGCGGGCTGTAATTCTAGGCCTGGAACACTTCTTAAAAGTGGAGGGAAAATTTGTGATGATACGTTCAGACAACTGTACAGTAGTGAGTTACATAAACCGCCAGGGCGGAACGAAGTCACCCAGTCTCTGTATGATGACATGGAAGCTGCTTTGCTGGTGCATGGATCATATGATCACCTTGAAAGCAGGTCATATTCCGGGAAGGCTGAATCTGTTAGCAGACTCATTGAGCCGAAGGATGAGCATTGTGCCTACGGAATGGCAACTAAATCAATGTGTGGCGGATCACCTGCTCAATCATTGGGGAAAGCTCAACATAGATTTGTTCGCAATGAAGAAGAATGCGAAGATGATGACATACGTTTCTACGATTCCAGATCCAAGCGCTATCGCAATAGATGCGCTAGCTATCAGTTGGAAGGGAATGTATGCATACGCATACCCTCCAACAATCCTGATTCCAAGGATTCTTCAGAAGATCAAACAAGAGGAATACCAAGTGCTTCTGATTGCCCCGAATTGGCCAAGCCGATCATGGTTTACGGATCTGCTGGACGTTCTGGTTTGCAATCCGGTTCCTCTGCCTCTGATGGACAATATTATCTTCCAGGGCATGACCCTTCACAACAATCCGTCAATGTTTCAATTGACTGCATGGATGGTGTCAAAAAGTCCGCGATTAAGGAGGGCTTTTCTGAGCAAGCAGCCAATTTCATGGACAGAGCCAGAAGGGGATCAACCTCCAGAGCCTATAATTATAAAATCAACAGATTTGCAGAATGGTACTCAAAGAGATGTATCAATCCGATGGAAGCATCTATTCAGGTAGTAGCTGATTTTCTCTGTCACCTGTATGATGCCTATAGTCTTAAGCCTAATTCTATTGCTGGATACAAATCAGCATTAATGACTGTTATCCCTTGCTTGGCAAAGAGGGGAAGTGATGAAGTAAGTGTTTTAAATACTCTTATTAAAGGTATGGGCAATCTCAGACCAAGAAATCCTCCACTGACACCATCATGGAGTCTTTCTCTGGTTCTGCAGGTTTTGAGTGATAAACCTTTTGAACCACTTAGTGCTATATCTGTAAAATTATTGACACTTAAAACTGTATTTTTAGTTGCGGCAGCATCAGCCAGACGCAGGAGTGAAATTCATGCCTTGTCTGCTGAACCTGACCGTTATATAGTTACAGGTGAAGGCCTTAAGCTTCTACCAAGATTGAATTTCTTGGCTAAGAATCAATCTTTAAAATATCCGGGTACGCCTATTATTTTACCTGCCATAACCAGATATGATCCTGGTGCTAAAGTATGGTGTCCTGTCCGTGCTTTAAATAAGTACAAGAGAAGAACTCAGGTTTGGCGAATGGACCCATGTTCCCTATGGTTGTCATATATTGAACCCCATGGTAGGGCGTCAGCAGACACTATTTCCAGATGGATAGTAGAATGTATCCAATTCTGTCATAAGACAGCCGCTGTAATCCAGGTAGATAGAGCCAAGGCTCATAGTGTCCGTGGTGTGGTAACTTCCACGGCATTATTTAATGGTGTTTCTATTGAAGACATTATGTCAGTAGCCCAGTGGCACTGTGAATCAAGTTTTACCGACCATTACCTTCGTGACACTTCTAACCCGCTCGCCGTCTCAGTCCTCAGAAAATAAAATAATGTAGAGGTTTATGTTTGTAATTAGTTTCCTCCTCTGCTATTTACAAATATCACATTTGTTGGTAGGGTATCCCTACTATTAGCTGATACAATTCTCTTCATCCAGTGGGGGAAGAGATGAGTGCCGCGTCAAAGACATCTGACGTCAGAATATATGACCATTTTTGTTTTTTGTCTTGTTGATGGTGTCATTTTTTATTTAATATGGTGATGGTTAATGTCTCTTAATTGTGGTTCTGTCAGAGAGTTTTGAAATTGAAGCAATTCTTCTTTTTTCCAATGTCTAGTAATACTTTCACTAAGTATTAGAGAACGTGCTAGTCATTTAGAGCAGCGTTATTTCCTAACCTTCCTCAGAAAGAGGGGGGGCGGGGGGAGCGCGTGTTTCAGTCACAATTTCAGATGTTTTAAATCTCTTGAAAGTTCAAAGAGCCTAGTCTCATCGAGGGTGTGCTGGTTTTCAGGACCTTGCCTCCCTCCCCACCAAATTTACTTTCAAATTCTGGTTTTTATCAAGAGTGTTGGGGAGGTAAGTATGTTCTCATGATGTGAAATAAGAAAATTTATCAAATTTCTTTTTCACGAGTGAGATGACATACTTACCTCCCTAACAGGATCCCAGCCTCTCCACCCCACGGAGGCCTGGGCCTTTGGTTATTTGAATAGTTGCTTCTATGTCAGCCAATATTTAGTAACGGAAGTACCAGTATGCGCATACGCAGTAGGTGGGGTCTGTCATGTGCATGACTGTGTACATCCACCTGCCCATTAGGGGCACCTAACTTTTTATAATTCTGAATATTATTGAACTTAGAACCGATATACTAGTATATCAAGAGTGTTAGGGAGTTAAGTATGTCATTTCACTCGTGAAAAAGAAATTTGATAAATGTTCTTATTTTCTATAAGAAAAGTTAAATTTTCTTGAACAAATTCGAGGGATAAATGGTTAAGAAAGATCATCTAGCTAGGGCAGGAGCGGAACCAAGTTTGTTCGAGGGAACTTGTTTGGCCAAATACTTCGACGGGCATGTAAGCGGCATTAAAATTTGTTCAATGAAAGTTGGTATGTAAAGGAACATGGCCACCATAGACCAAAAAAATGTAGTGTGTTTTGGCAGAAAGCGAGGCATATGTGTCACTTTTTTTACGTTAAGTCTGCGTTTAGCAAAACTTCTCCGCTTATATTTCAAGATCAGTTAATCCTATTGCAACTAAACTTTGCTATGTCGTTACCTATACTGTTAGGAAGCAGCATGATGATACTGAGGTCACAATGTCAAGGTCATTGTGACTTTGATACAAAACTATGTTTTTTCAATGTTAAGGTCAATGCCACTTTGACAAACAGGAGACAGGCAAGACATTTAATTCCGTGAATTCTTGTTTATATATTTTTTATGGTATGCTGAACTCAAATTTGCCACTTTTGGAAATGTTGGATAAATGGTTTCATTGCCATCTTCGATTTATTTTCCCGCCAAAAAACTCATAGTAATGCAAACAGCAAATTTAAAATGTCTTCTTGAGAACCACTTTACGGATTTTAACCAAATTTGGTGGGCCACATCCTTGTTCTTGCTGCAGTTCTGGTAAAATCTTTGCACGATTACGTGATTAAATCGAAAATCGCGATTATGTTTTAAATCATGAATTTATATGATTAAAAATTAAATAATCGAATAAACGAGAATATTTTCAAGTGCATAAAATATTTCAAAGCCTAACTTTCAATTAATTTTTAATGCGATCAGTCATGAAAAATTACAATTTGCTTGGTGAATGCATGTCCATTGGGAGGGCAAGAGAAGACTAGTTAAAAAAATGTATTACTGGAATGCCTGGCTCGAGGATCGAGTCAAGCATTCTAGTAATACATTTTCAAAAATAGTCTTCTCCTGCCCTGTAAATGGACTTTTCTAAACACCATTGCAATTTTCGTCATTGACATTCTTTTGTTGTTATTTCTTGGTAATTTGTATCTAAGCTGATTAATCGAGTAATCGCGATTATTTTTTAATAATCGATCGTGATCACTCAGGGCAATAATCGCACAAGCGTAGCTAGACTTATAGGTGATGATAACCTGTCTAGGTGAAACACCTATGTTCCTTGGGCCTCTTCTTTCTTAGAAACCACTCACCTCGTGTGCGTGTATATGACCGTCAAGTTATTATTATACATACTCTAAGATATCCAAGATTTCATTTAGTCACATTTTATTTTCAGATTTATTCCCGATTTTCAAACATCAGAAACGTTTTCTGGGTAACCTAGATGATGAGATGGAGAAGGAAAAGGCGCCGATGATGGGTAGGAAGAAGCATCACTTCACTTCAAAGTATCAACAAAGACAGCCAAGATTGACACATGTGCGACAACATCAACAACAACCAAGGCAAAGACAACGCGCACGACAGCAACAAAATCCTAGGCAATCAAGGCAAGGACAAAGTCCTCATCAAACAAGGCAAGGACAAAGTCCTAGACAATCAAGGCAAGGACAAAGTCCTCGTCAAACAAGCCAAGGACAAAGTCCTAGGCAATCAAGGCAAGGACAAGGTTCTTCTCAAACAAAACAGCAACATAGTCCGCATCTAGTAAGAAAACAACAAAGTCCCACTCAACCAAGAACACAACAACGTGCTAATCAAACAAAACAACAGCAAAGTCCTCGTCAAAATAGACAACAGCAAAGTCCTCGTCAAAACAGACAACAACAAAGTCCCAGCCAAATAAGCCAACAACAAAACTTGAGATAATGTCAGACAAACAGCACTGAAGTACACTTCATAAAATAACATAACCTGTTTGCAAAACAAAACAATTTTGAACACGATATAAGAAATGTTCTGTTGAATAATTTGAACATAATTGGATTGGAAGACATTGCTGCCTCCAGTTTGTGTTCAAACTGTTCAATGATACATTTCTTACCTCGTGTTCAAAATTGTTTTGTTTTGGAAACATGTTACGTTATTTCTACGGTGAACTGTATGACAGATGACTCCTCCTCCCCCCCCCCAAATCCCCCCCCCCCACTTCCTTCCCCACCCCTGGGAAACGAGCAGACAAGATAACCTGAGAGAGGTGATGGACTGGCGAGGATAGGATTATGTTTGAAAACTGTGATTTCACTGTTACGCTAAAATAGACTGGGTAATCTACATTTATAAAGCTTACCACTGGAATGGCTAGCCTGATAACAGATCCAGTCATTCCAGTAGTAAACCTGACAAATAGTCCTTCTTTTGGCCAGCAAAGGCTCATTCAGTCGTTCAACCATTAGATTTTTTTGGGAATTCTTGTGTTGCGATCTGAGTGCAATAGAATTTTATCGTGCATCACTGATTGTAAAAAATTAAGATTCTTTTTCATGTATAGTTAGCTTGAAATTGGGTATTCAGTGTACAAAGTATATAAATCGATCTTAACACATGCAAAACATGGGCAGATCTTGGCTAGAAATTGGCTGGTCATAGCGAGAAATTGATCGCTCTCTTATCATCGAGCCTAATAACTGCAATGAATAGTTATTGTTAACCTTTCCAAATAAAGACAGGTGTGTCAGACTACTGAAAGAATAAACAAACCCATTTCTGGCTATAATTCGCCCATTTCTAGCTAACCTCCACCCATTTCTAGCTATGCTCCACCCATTTCTAGCTAAACTCTGCACATTTGTAGCCATGATCTGCCCATTTCTAGCTAAGCTCTGACCATTTCTAGCTATGGACAAGGCATTGCTAGCAGTGCCCGGTCCATATTTAGCTATAGCCTGCCCATTTCTAGCTATTCTCCGCCCATTCCTAGCTATGGCCTGCCCATTCCTAGCTATAGCCTGCCCATTTTGAGCTATACCCGACCTATTACTAGCTATGTTCCGCCCATTTCTAGCTAAGCTCTGACCATTTCTACCTAAGCTCTGGCCATTTCTAGCTATGTTCAACCCATTTATAGCTAAGCTCAGCTCATTTCTAACTATGCTCCACCCATTTGTAGATACCAAGCACTGCCCATCTCTAGCTAAGCGAGCTGCCCATCTCTAACTAAGCTCTACCAATTTCTAGTTAAGCTCTGCCCATTCCTCGGTAGGGTCTGCTCATTCCTAGCTAGGCTCCACCCATTTCTACCTATGATCCGCCCATTTCTACCTAGGTTCCACCATTTATAGTTAAGCTCTACCCATTTCTAGTTAAGCTCCACCCATTTCTAGCTAAGCCCAGCCTATTTCTAGCTATACTCCACCCATTTCTAGCTATGCTCCACCCCTTTGTAGCCATGCTCCACCCATTTCTAGCTAAGCTGTGCCCAGTTCTAGCCAAGCTCTACAATTTCTAGCTATGCCCCGCCCATTCCTAACTATGCTGCATCCATTTCTAGCTATGTCGCACGCATTTTTAGATAAGCTCACTCCATTTCTAGCTATACTCCCATTTCTAGCTATGGTCCACCCATTTGTAGCCATGCTCCACCAATTTCTAGCTACGCTCTGCCCAATTCTAGCTAATCTCTGTCCATTTCTAGCTAAGCTCCACCAATTTCTAGCTTAGCTCCAATTTCTATCTCAGCTCCGCCAATTTCTAACTAGGGCCCCACCCATTTATAGCTACGCTCCGTCCATTTATATTTAAGCTCAGCCCATTTTTGGCCAAGCTCTGCCCATTTCTATTTTTCTCTTCCAATTTCTAGCTAAGCTCCACCTATTTATAGCTAGGTTCCACCCATTTCTATCTATACTCGGTTTCTTTTCCAGCTAAACTGCCCATTTCTATCGAAGCTCTACCCATTTCTAGCTATGCTCCGCCCATTTCTAGCTAAGTTCCGCCCATTTATAGACATGCTCCACCCATTTATAGCTAAGGTCTGCCCATTTCTAGCTATGCTCCGCCCCTTCTAGCTAAGCTCCGCCTACTGAGATATGTGTTTTGGAATCAACTTGTATAATTTGAACTCTGAATTATCAAAATCCCAATTTTAAAGTAGCTTCAGTTAAGCTGTTGAAGATGTTCAAAACAATTTGACTATGGGCTGTTGCTGTCTGTGGCAGCAAAAGCTCCCAGTCAAATTATTTGAAAAAAATTCTACAGAATGTTTGTTAAATTCATCAGACTTACAAGTCTTACAGGAGAGACAAACCTTTCAATTTTCCTAACAGAATTGTATAATACATCACTATGATAGTGACATCAGCTTATAGCTAGTCATGTACTTGATTATGATGCAGGCTTATAGCTAGTGATGTAATGGATTATGATGTCAGCTTATAGCTAATGACATAATGGATTATGATGTCAGCTTATACCTAGTGATGTAATTGATTATGATGCTGGCTTATAGCTAGTGATGTAATTGATTATGGTGCAGGCTTATAGCTATTGACGTAATTGATTATGATGCAGGCTTATAGCTATTTACGTAATTGATTATGATGCAGGCTTATAGCTATTGACGTAATTGATTATGATGCAGGCTTATAGCTATTGACGTAATTGATTATGATGCAGGCTTATAGCTAGTGATGTAATTGATTATGGTGCAGGCTTATAGTAGTGATGTAATTGATTATGATACAGGCTTATAGCTAGTGATGTAATTGATTATGATGCAGGCTTATAGCTATTGATGTAATTGATTATGGTGCAGGCTTATAGCTATTGACGTAATTGATTATGATGCAGGCTTATAGCTATTGACGTAATTGATTATGATGCAGGCTTATAGCTATTTACGTAATTGATTATGATGCTGGCTTATAGCTAGTGATGTAATGCATTATGATGTCAGCTTATAGCTAAGGACGTAATGGATTATGATGTCAGCTTATAGCTGGTGATGTAATGGATTATGATGTCAGCTTATAGCTGGTGATGTAATGGATTATGATGTCAGCTTATAGCTGGTGATGTAATGGATTATGATGTCAGCTTATGGCAAGTGATGTAATAGATTATGACATCAGCTTATAGCTAATGACATAATGGATTATGATGTCCGCGTATAGCTGGTGACATAATGGATTATGATGTCAGCTTATAGCTAGTGACGTAATGGATTATGACGTCAGCTTATGGCAAGTGACATAATGGATTATGACGTCAGCTTATAGCTAGTGATGTAATTGATTATGATGCAGGCTTATAGCTAGTGATGTAATTGATTATGGTGCAGGCTTATAGCTATTGACGTAATTGATTATGATGCAGGCTTATAGCTATTGACGTAATTGATTATGATGCAGGCTTATAGCTATTGACGTAATTGATTATGATGCAGGCTTATAGCTAGTGATGTAATTTATTATGATACAGGCTTATAGCTAGTGATGTAATTGATTATGATGCAGGCTTATAGCTAGTGATGTAATTGATTATGATGCAGGCTTATAGCTAGTGATGTAATTGATTATGATGCAGGCTTATAGCTATTGACGTAATTGATTATGATGCAGGCTTATAGCTAGTGATGTAATTGATTATGATACAGGCTTATAGCTAGTGATGTAATTGATTATGATACAGGCTTATAGCTAGTGGTGTAATTGATTATGATGCAGGCTTATAGCTAGTGATGTAATTGATTATGATGCAGGCTTATAGCTAGTGATGTAATTGATTATGATGCAGGCTTATAGCTATTGACGTAATTGATTATGACGCCGGCTTATAGCTATTGACGTAATTGATTATGATGCCGCCTTATAGCTATTGACGTAATTGATTATGACGTCAACTTATAGCTATTGACATAATTGACTATGACATCGGCTTATAGCTATTGACTTAATTGATTATGACATCAGCTTATAGCCATTGACATAATTGATTATGACATCAGCTTATAGCTATTGATGTAATGGATTATGACGCCGCCTTATAGCTATTGACGTAATTGATTATGACGTCAACTTATAGCTATTGACGTAATTGATTATGACATCAGCTTATAGCTATTGACGTAATTGATTATGACATCGGCTTATAGCTATTGACGTAATTGATTATGACATAAGCTTATAGCCATTGACATAATTGATTATGACATCAGCTTATAGCTATTGACGTAATGGATTATGACGCCGCCTTATAGCTAGCGACGTAATTGATTATGACATCAGCTTATAGCTATTGACGTAATGGATTATGACGCCGCCTTATAGCTAGCGACGTAATTGATTATGACATCAGCTTATAGCTAGTGACGTAATTGATTATGACGCCGGCTGAAAGCTAGTGACATAATTGATTATGACGCCGGCTTATAGCTAGTGACATAATTGATTTTCCAGTCAAAGTAATTTCAAAATATTCACCATATCACTATTCTTATTTTTTCACTCTATCTTTAAAAAATATGTATTTTAATTGAATCAAGATTACAGTCAAACCTGCGCTAAAGGCCACCTCTAAATTAAGGATAATTTTACTACATTACAAAATCCATTATAACAATCCATTATAAAGCCCACCTCTCTAAAAAGGTCACTTGTCTGGTCCCCAGTGGCCTTTTTAGATACGTTTTATTGTATATCAAAACAACATTCACCCTATGCATCGAATCATCATAAACGCTTAATAGTTGTACAAATTCTATGTCTATTTAATAAGCATTCTGTCGAATATTTTGAAACTAATTTGCTTGGGCGCTGTTGCTGCCTAAAACAACATCCGGTCAAATTAGTTTCAAAATATTTAACAGCTGACCTGTTTAGTTTTCAGGAATGTGAAATTCTGATCGTGTAGGCAAAGCTAGAGATGGGCGGGACATAGCTAAAACTGGATCCATCCATTGGATTAATGGAATTATTTTTTATTTACTACTAAATCTTAAAAGATAACTGCTCAATTTTAACTGTTTTTTAAAAACAATTTGACTGAAAGTTGTTGTTAGCTTAGCCACCAACAACTTTCAGTCAAATTGTTTTCTAAATATTCAGGATAACCAGAGCTAAACCACGTGAAAAATGTATTGATTCTGAAAGGTTTGTAAGATGCTTCGTGTCCTGACGCTAACGGTTAGTATCCGTTGAGTCTGGATTGGTAACAAATTCTACCTGAAAGTAGTAAAATAAATACACATGAAAAATGTAGTGTACATAAATAGAATACATAGAGAGACAGTTAACCCTTTAACACTTGAATCTGTTCAAGAAAATTTCAATATTCTCATAGAAAATGCCTATTTGCAGACCAAGAAATTACTATTTTTGAAAATTTAGCCAGTCATTCCTGTGGTAAATTTTCAAAAATAGTCTTCTCTTGGTATGCAAATGGATATTTCTCAAGACTACTGCAGAAGGCGTTTTTGGCTGATATGAGTGTTAAAGGGTTGTTAGATTTTTATCTGCTCATTAGTGCTATGTATCATCATGTGTGAGTTTGTTTATACTGTACAGTAAAACTTGAAATTATTATTATAATGCTCTTATAAATACTATTTGTTTGTTGTTACATCGAGGCCAGTGACTACAACATTGCCATGGAGACGGGTAGATGTCAATGTTAATGTGCCGATGCTCAGTGACCAGTTGGTAGCAGTCGAGGATTCCAGTTTATCCATCAATCATATGGCATCATAATCAACTATGTGACGTGTAGAATGATGTCATAATGAATGACATAACTAAGAGTGTCACGAACGCTTAGTTGATGATGAACTAAGAGTTGTAGGAATTGTTTATATTTACTATTTAATATTCTGAATATTTTGAAATTTATTTGATTGTCTCTAACAGCATCCTGTCAAATTAGTTTCAATTAACACATGCACAGATAACACAACACATGGATATGAATTACATATTTATTTTGGCATAAAAAGACAGGATTGAAGCTCCTGCACTTATATCCTATGTCCTGGTTAACAATCCTATGTCCTGGTTACCTAACATTGTTAGGCATCCTTGATACTTGAGTGACTAAGACCTTGAGTGTGCATTTCATTGATTTGATACATGGTAACTAGCGATTACCATGTGTTTGCGTTGCATTTGCCGTCTGGTAACACGCGATTACCACTTATGTATAAATACACTTAATACAGTCTTCTGTATTAATGTATGCTCTGCATTTAAGCACGGTAACAAACGGTTACTCAGTGTGTACATGGCACTTGATTTGACCCCAGGTAACTAATGGTTACCCTGTGTGTACACTGCATTAAGCCATGGTAACGATTGGTTAGCAAAATTTAAATAATAAACATTATATACAATAGATCAGAGTATTGATACTGTATTATGTACTTTCTATTCTATGATAAAGTCAGTAATTCATATTTGTACTCAATTATACTGTCAACTTTTGGAGGATACTGCCCAAAACTATGACTTGTAATCGAGGCGTACGCCAAGGGATCCCGTTTAACATCATCCACTCAAGCTGCAACATGACAAACTAAATTGTGATGGAACAACTTATGAGTGAAATTGTTTCAATGCCAATCATAAATGATCTCTGCACAAGTTAACTGGTCAATACTGCCTTCACGATACTGCACAATACTTCTTTATGTTCTTCACCATATTAATAGGTCGGATGGCGGGGCGGTGGTGGCAAAACTTAGCTGTTCACAGACTGGCATCTAGAATGGAATGAACTGGCCGATTCCGCTATCAACTAACATGGTTACATTCTTGGACCAATTATGGTATAATCTAACTTGATTGGCTGAAATAATCATGCGATTCTGCAGAAGTAGTAGGCTGGTCGCTATGTACCTTCATGCATCCTAATAAGGAGTGAAGACTGTTGCTTGACATCATCTTATTGGTATGCAGCTTGCACACCAAGAATTCCAAAGGTGTATGACTGATGCTATGATACCTACACCATCAGGGGAGCTAACTCTTCAACTAACCTGGTCCTTAGTCTGCATGAGACCTGATTGACTAGTACACAGAAGCATGTACTAGCTACTATTTATTTTTGTTATTAAAGAGGAATTGGCCGTATGAAATATGCCAGTAGCCCTGCAATGTGTGCATCTGTTAATCATGTTTAATGGGTGTTAATCATTAAACTCCAATTAACACATGCACAGATAACACAACACATGGATATGAATTATATATTTATTTTGGCATAAAAAGACATAGGATTGAAGCTCCTGCACTTATAGCCTATGTCCTGGTTAACAATCCTATGTCCTGGTTACCTAATATTGTTAGGCATCCTTGATACTTGAGTGACTAAGACCTTGAGTGTGCATTTCATTGATTTGATACATGGTAACTAGCGATTACCATGTGTTTGCGTTGCATTTGCCGTCTGGTAACACGCGATTACCACTTATGTATAAATACACTTAATACAGTCTTCTGTACGGTAACAAACGGTTACTCAGTGTGTACATGGCACTTGATTTGACCCCAGGTAACTAACGGTTACCCTGTGTGTACACTGCATTAAGTCATGGTAACGATTGGTTAGCAAAATTTAAATAATAAACATTGTATACAATAGATCAGAGTATTGATACTGCATTATGTACTTTCTATTCTATGCTAAAGTCAGTAATTCATATTTGTACTCAATTATACTGTCAACTTTTGGAGGATACTGCCCAAAACGAGTGGCCAGTTAGGACTTGTAATTGAGGCATATGCTAGAGGATTCCGTTTAACATTATCCATCCAAGCTGCAACGTGACAAACTAACTTGTGATGGAATAGCTTATGAGTGAAATTGTTTCAATGCCAATCATAAATGACCTCTGCACAAGTTAACTGGTCACGAGAGTCCCCCAAAAGTTAGCGGCCCCCATTAGCACCACTGTCAAAATTGTTCCCCCCGCCAGGACGAAAATACGGCCAGAATTCTAGAACCGAGGGACAAAATTTTGCTGTGTGATCATGTTGTTGACACAAGTCACAAGAGGTCAAAACCGACCCTGCCGTGACGGCCTGGATTATATCCCTGTCCTTAACCGACCAGTCAATTTTTCTGCCATGCTGTTGCAACCAGGCTGCTGCCTTGGCAGAAAATGCCCTATGGTATGCATAGAAAATCGATTTCCCAAACTGCGTATATAATTCGACAATCAACTGCAGATAACCATCAAGTTCCTGAATCCGTTGTGCTGGTCCCATCCCGTGTTATTGTTGTTGCTGTTCCATGATTGTTATGGAGGCACACATGATTTTTTTTGTATACAATAAATGCTGACAAAAATTCTGAAAGTGTCAAATTCTTCTGCAACCTCACATCTTTGCGCATTCTCACAGCCATGCCCGTTTTTGCATCCATTGAGATTATCTCCCCTGTATTTGCATCAGGCATCAACAGCAGGGCTAGATTGACATCTTTACCTGCAATTATCGCCTGCCTCAAATTAGGAGACACAATCTCAATGCGCGGCAAGCTCTCCATCGCATAACCTTGACCATGCTTGGTTGCTGTCGGAATCTCTACTCCCAGACGATTTCCCCCAGTCAAGCACCCAGAAATAGGACCAAATGCCCCATCATCCTGGTTAAAAGTACAGTTTGCATTCGTCGCACCATCAGATTGTTCATCATACAGATCCCTCAAAGTAAAACCTGATAAAAAAGGCAAATTACAGCCATTGTTACCTACACTTGGGCGTAGTCCCTCATGGTGAAGGTGTTGGTCTGTATTAGTACCAGGAACAGTTGGCGTCACGAACGAATGAGAGCATGGTGATGATGATGGTGTAACTCCATCCAGGCCGGCACCGACACTCCTCTCACGAAAACTAGTGCCGGGTGATTGTAGGCCTGCCAGCCTACGTTGGAACGCCTCCAACTGCCGTGACAGGGCCCGAACCTCGAAATCTGTGCACCCCGTGTCATAGTCATTGGGACCGAAATGATTACCTCCAGTGCTGGTCCCATCCCGTGTTATTGTTGTTGCTGTTCCATGATTGTTATGGTGGTTGTCATTTTGAAAGTCTATGTCATCGCTGCACCGTTCTGATTGGCTAAGTCCGCCACACCCTTCCTCCGCCTGGTTCCCTGCTTCGATGACGTCACTCACCGGCCTGTCATTCATAACAAACAACTGGACGAGTTGCGCTTTCCTAAAACTCGTCGGACAAACAATACCACGTTGTTTAAGTTTGTCACGCAAGGCCTTCGTACTCCAATTAACCGGTTCCGCATCGTCCCACACCGTCGAGCTTTCGGTACCTGCACTGCTCGATCGAGACGCAGTCAACACCCCCCCCCCCCCCGACTCCCGCTTGAGTTTGGCTGCACGCCCCTGCAACCCCACCTGCGGTCACGTGACGGAGAGCAGCTGTCAAAACTGACGTTTCTCAATGTTCCCGAAGCATTTGCTGCCAACCTCCGGATTGGAGATCGACTACGCGTCGTGGGTGCATTGCTAGCCCTATTGCGGTACATATCAATAACTAGTTTTGTAGAAATTAACTTCGAACCGAATTCCTACGCTTCTTCTCAACCTATGCGTTCTTCAAACAAACAGTAAACCCGCGTAAATAAAGCCACTTTATTAACTTATTAGGTCTGTTCCACGGCTCACTGTAGTCACAGACACAAATTGATTCGTTATTTTTGTCGGCTAATCAACAGGCTAACATTTTCTAAACATCTAGTAAACTATAACTTTCATAAACTGGAATTGTATTACTTTTCACGACTACGTTTCCCAGCTCACAGCAATTATTGAAAAACTGTCTTTATTTAACTATCTAAAACTTTGACTTAAAACACAACTTTTTTCTTTTTTTCTTTTCTTTTTTTTATCACAACATTTAACAATATAGCAAAACTTAGCTGTTCACAGACTGGCATCTAGAATGGAATGAACTGGCCGATTCTGCTATCAACTAACATGGTTACATTCTTGGACCAATTATGGTATAATCTAACTTGATTGGCTAAAATAATCATGCGATTCTGCAGAAGTAGTAGGCTGGTCGCTATGTACCTTCATGCATCCTAATAAGGAGTGAAGACTGTTGCTTGACATCATCTTATTGGTATGCAGCTTGCACACCAAGAATTCCAAAGGTGTATGACTGATGCTATGATACCTACAGCATCAGGGGAGCTAACTCTTCAACTAACCTTGTCCTTAGTCCGCATGAGACCTGATTGACTAGTACACAGAAGCATGTACTAGTTACTATTTATTTTTGTTATTAAAGAGGAATTGGCCGTATGAAATATGCCAGTAGCCCTGCAATGTGTGCATCTGTTAATCATGTTTAATGGGTGTTAATCATTAAACTCCAATATATTCACCAGCTTTCCGGTATAGTTTTGTGGAAATTGATAGCCAGAGAGTTCAGGGATCGATCGATACCAACACTGTCAAAGTGTGGTTGGAGCTAAGCTAACGATGGGCGTGGCACTGTATTCCTCCATTGCTAGGTCAATGATGATCTCTGAATGCCTTCACTCCTGCACACCATCTGAACTATCATAAACTTGTTTTAGGCTCACCTAGGCTATTGGCTTCAGTTCCCCCATCCTATTGCTCTGTTACGGTAGCGCCATATCCTTGTTAGATTTCCTGGCCTGATGGAAGTGAGCATATACCAACTATGTCAGGAAGCATCCTTGTAGCAGAGATCAATATTGTTTAAACCTATTTAATTGCTTGACAGCCATCTTAGATTTTTGGCTATTTATAGAAACAGATCTCCTAAAGCACATGGCCAATTGCCATGAAGCTCAAGAATACCTGAACCAGGTTTGTAGAACATAAACTAATTAGTCAATTGGATAACCTATCTTTATAAAAGCACATTTCGAAATGACTAGAAATTTTTTTCGTACAAATGAATGCCCGTCATCGATCAATCAATAGTAACCTTTTAGTATTTGGTCAGAAAACTGGTGATCCATGTAGTAATCCTTTAACCCTCATTTCAGCCACAGGTATGACTTTTTCAAAATTTTCAAAAATAGTGTTCTCTTGGCCTGCAAATAGACATTTCTCAAGACCCAACAGAGGCAGGTTTCCGGCGACTTCGTCGTGAAACTGTTAATAATAGTAAAATAGTGATATGATTGGAGAAATTGTCAACGCTCACCTTGGCACCTTTCTGGAGCAGCGCCTCCGCGATACCGTAACCGATTCCTTTAGCAGATCCAGTCACCACTCCTACCTTGCCTTCTAAACCCATGTCGAATGCGCTTTGGCGATCTCCTGGATACTATAAAACTGTAAAATATCTGTTGCCTATATCCTGTGGTACATTTAAAAAAAATAGTCTTCCCTTGGTCTGCAAATGGACATTTTCTATGAGAAATGAAATTTTTTTTTAACAAATTGAAGGGTTAAAAGGATATACAATATTTCTGATTAAAAAACGATGCTCCAGGTGAGTGATTTCTCCTCCTCTTGTTGAAATACATGAATTTACCACAAACAAATCCCCAGGTTATTATGATTGTACGCTTACGATTCAAGTGTTTGTCAGAATACCTCGGAGTCATGACTCAATGTATAAAATTGGCATAAGACTCGTTTTAATGGCACAATGCATCACAAAGCATACCTCTGCTTTCAGCTGAACCCCACCTTCTGATGAATGCATGCAATTAACCTCGAAGTTGGGTGAACCATGAATTGATAGTAGAAGGCATCCATATACCAAGATTGGTTAATGTATACAAAAGACTCATGAAACTAAAGCTCAGATAAGAATCTTTTATCATGCTCAGTGAACCATGAAAAGTAGGTAAGATGGACCTGCTTTTGATACATGACTAACCAGGGGCCGTATTCACGAAAATGGCTTAGGCCCTAATAGAGGCATAACTAGGGCTTGCCAGTAAGCCCCCAAAGTGGCGTAAGTCGGTATTCACGAAAAGGGCGTAGCTTACGCTCATCCATAAAATCGGGCGTAACTTATGCCCTACAACCATAAAATCGGGCGTAACTTATGCCCTACAACTACAAGGCGTAAATCATTATTGACATGGTCTCGAATTCTAGGCAAATTTTAGTCAAATTTCGGATATTGTGGATTTTATCAATTGAATTTGCATTTAGTTGACTTCTTGTAAATGTTAAGTGTTATTTAATGTGAGGTCATAGCAGCCGCTTTTAAAATTTTTGAGCTGAATGCTTTTGCTATTTCTGTATTCAAAGTACCAACAGTGCATTGAATGTGAAGCTGAAACAATTTGGTAAATATGGTAGAGCGATACGTCATTGCCTGGCAACGAGCGCACGTGAATGGCCTGAATGACGCGCTGCGCTTAAGTCAAGTTTGTCCAAAAATGCTTACCCTAGTATTTACGGTAGCAGAATGCTAAGTAAACGTAAGGTTATAAAAATTACATGTTTTCGCAGCATTTATTTTTTGTAATGACAAGCATTTACTAATGGATGGTTATATGCTAGGTTAGTCAGACTCAATACAACATCAGAAATTATTTATTTATTTATTAGTATTAGGCCTACATACTAAATTTGGAGTTGATGGTAATGAAGGCCACAAATTTTGACAGCTTTTGATGCATACAGACTACTACGTCAATAAGCAGCGTATGTGGCCAACGAATTCTGGCCTACATGCATTACAGTGACATTTATTTACACTATTTGTCGTGAATACGATGTAACTATGAGGCGTAACTCCAGGGCATAAGTTATGCCCTCTTCGTGAATACGGCCCTAGGCGGCTACAATACATCCATACACAAAGTTTGGTTAGTGTATGCAAAAAACTACAACCCAGACAAGAATAATCTATGATGTTCAGTGAACCATAAAAAGTTTACTATCCAATTACTATTGGATAAAAAGTGTTCACTAAAAAAAACTGCCATGCCACCACCCACTCTAAACATTGTCTTTGAAACCTTTTTCAAAGCAATCTGGTTCGAATTTAGCAGACATATACACAGCAGAATTCCCTGTAGTAACCTCTCAACACGAGAACAGAAAGCCCTGGCTAAACTACAAACTGACCACTCCGTCGTCATTAAATTACATAACTGAGGCCATCGGGCAACTTTCAGATGAGAAATTCTGTATGAAACTATCATCGGACTGCACAGAACTGTTCTCCAATCTTGTCTCAAAGAGACTGGATAAGATAGCATCCGAAGGAGAAATGGACACCATAACTGCCAGCAGATTAACACCCAAACCACCCAAAACCACCAGGTTCTATCTCCTACCAAAAGTACACAGAGAAGAAAAATGGTATTACCCCCGGCAGCCCTATCATCAGTGGCAATGAATGTCCGACTGAGTTAATCGGCAGCTTTGTGGATGAGCACATCAAAGGGCACATCACACGGATCAAATCATACGTGAAAGACACCAATGATTTCATCAACAAGGTAGAAGAGTTTGGAGGCACCAAAAAAGACTACTAGTAACCATGGATGTCACCTCTTTATACACCAATATACCCAACAACTAGATGATAAAAATCAAATAATCCCCCCCCCCCCTTCCCGCAACGCCAGCCATGTTCGTAGGATGACATAATCCCACTGATTTGGATAGACATATGGATAGATATACAGACAAATGGGAGCTAATAATTATAAACTAATCCAAAATTTATAAGAAGTTCTGTCATGATACTCCAAGGAAAAATAGTTATTGAACGAAAAATCCAAAACTTACACGGATGGACAGAAATTCAAAGATAAATGTATAGACGGACAGGCTGACTGACCCACAAAATAATGTACATTTCCCTCGTACCATAGCCAACGTTCCCCTGAAGTTTCATCACAATACTCCAAGCAAAAATAAGGTTATTGAATGAAAACCCAAACTTACACGGATGGACGGACACAAATTCAGAGACAAAGGGATGGATGGACGGAGGGATGGGCTGACTGACCCACAAAATAATGTACATTTCCCTAGTACCATAGCCAATGTTCCCCTGAAGTTTTGTCACAATACTCCAAGCAAAAATAAGGTTATTGAATGAAAACCCAAACTTACACGGATGGACGGACACAAATTCAGAGACAAAGGGATGGATGGACGGAGGGATGGGCTGACTGACCCACAAAATAATGTACATTTCCCTAGTACCATAGCCAATGTTCCCAGGAAGTTTCCTGACAATACTCCATGCAAAGATAAAGTTATTGAATGAAAACCCAAAATTTGCATGGATGGACAGACACAAATTCAGGGATAAGGGATGAATGGACGGAGGGACTGGCTGACTGACCCTCAAACTACGGTGCATTTGCCTACTACCATAGCCAACCTTCCCATGAAGTTTCCGTGCAGTGACCAAACACTGCATGAAACATGGCGTCCTAGGCACCATTTCCACCAGAAACATCCTGAACCTGCTGAGGCTAGTCCTAGAATGCAACAACTTTGAATTCAACGGTGACAACTACCTACAAATAGGAGGCACAGCCATGGGCAGCAAAGCGGCATGCACTTACGCATGCATCTTCATGGCAGATCTTGAAGAAAAGCTCCTATCCAATTCCCCCCCCCCCCCCCCCCCCCTTCTACCAGCACTATACGTTCGCTACATAGACGACATATTCATGATCTGGGAACACGGCCCCATGTCATTAACAGAATTTGTCACTAATATGAATTCTGGCCACCAGAGCATAAAATTCACAATGGAAAGTTCCAGAGAGAAAGTATCCTTCTTGGACACCATGGTCCAAAACATTGATGAACACCCGATCACATTCAATCTGTTTACTAAACCAACAGACACACACAGATACCTCCATTACACCTCCGGGCATCCTTCGACATGCAAGGATGCCAGCCGTTATGGACAATGCTTAAGGCTAAGGAGAATATGCACAAATGTCACAGACTTTGACACCAATAGCAAGTCCCTGAAACAATACTTCCAAGCCAGAGGATACCCATCCAAGATCCTCACTACGACAAAAGTCCGGGAAAAAGATCGAGCCCTCCTCCTAAAACCCGCAACCCAAACCCCACCACCACCAACCACCAAAACTACATTCACGTGCATGGGCACCTTTCTAAAAAAAGTGATAAACAAATACTGGCCAATCCTTCAAACCAGCCAAAGATGCAGGGACACTTTCCCAGAAAGACCACTCTTTGGCTACAGAAAGAACAAGACCACATAGTCTGTGTCAGACTTCCTGACACAAGCAACACCATCCGCCCACACCGAAACCCCTTTACAGAATGCAAGACCACGAACTGCATCATCTGTAACAGCATGGAGAAAACAAGATACTTCAAGAGCTACCACACCAGCTTGTCCTATAGATTCAAGATCATAGAAAACTGTCAGACACACAATGTCATTTATCTACTGAATTGCAAACTCTGCCACAAACAATATGTGAAGGAAACACTGAAAGCATTCAAAACCAGGATACAGGAGCACCTCCGATCCATAACAAATCTCCACAGAAAAGAAAGTTATGATACGCCAGTCTCACGCCACTTCAACAAGCGCAACCACACACAAGCGCATATGGGGACCCGCAATTTCCAGGTCCTCTCCTCAAACCCCTCGGACCCTGAATCAACATCATGGAGGAGATCAAAAGAATCACATTGGATCCACCAACTCCACACCATGGAACCATCAGGTATCAATCTGGCAGGGGGAGAATCCACCTTTACATGCAGGCTTCAGGTCCTAACCCGAAGCACCAGCATACGTAGTCATTCGCCGAACCATAAAAAGTAGGCTATGCTGACCTACTTTTGATTTGCAACATATAAGAGTAGCTGACAATGCACCCATACATCAAGTTTGGTTATAAACAAGAATGCTGAGCATACAATGTCTCACCTGTAAAGGCATGGATAGTGTGGATTGCCAAAATAAACTAGGCATGGTTCTAATACACATATTCAGTGATACACAAATATTCTAAGTTCAAAATGATGAAAAAGCTAGGCAAAATTTTCAAAAGTCCAACTGGTAATGATGCAAAAGCCTGAAAAAAGCAGAAACATAACCTGGATGAAAATCAGCCCTAAAATAAGTACAAGTGCTGGAAAAGTATGGAACAAATTTTGAAAACCAATTTCATTTTGATGCAGCATAGTTCTAAGGCTGATATAGAATGAATCTGTGAGGTTTTATTGAGATCTGATGAACCATTTTTAGCTCACCTGGCCTGAAAGGCCAAGTGAGCTTATGCCGTGGCGACCGTCCGTCGTCCATCTGTCCCTCAACTTTTGCTTTAAAACGCTACTCCTCCTTAACCAATACCCTAATATTAACTAAATTTTGGTCAACGGATGCTATTGTGCTCGCAACCGGAACCGCTATTTGGAATTTTGATTCATCAATTTTTTGGGTCAAGATCTTAGATTTTATTAAAAATTTACCAGAAATTGTTAAATTGATTCCTTACCCTTTTGACCGGTTTCAATCAAATTTGGCTGAAAGGATCCTATGGTCATAGGCTCTAGAACATCCATTCAGAATTTTGATTCATCAATTTTTTTGCATGAAAATCTGAGATTTTAGGAAAAATGTACCGGAAATTGTCAAATTGCTACCCCTCCTTAGCTACTTGACAAATTTCAACCAAATTTCACTAATGGATTCGATGGTGGTAGGCTCCAGAAATTCTATTCAGAATTTTGATTAATCATATTGTTGGGTGAAAATCTTAGACCAGAAATTGTCAAATCTCCTTAGTTGCTTGACATACTTCAAACAAATTTGGCTAGAGTGATCCTATCAAGGTAGACTAGAATTTCTATTCAGAATTTTGATTAGTAAATGTTTTTGGGTCGCCATCTTGGATTTTCCAAAAATTAACCATGATATCTATTTAAATGCAAATGGTTCAAATGCTAATGGTCTAGGTGAGCGCCACAGGCCCTCGGCCTCTTGTTAAGAAATAGCAATTAAAAAAAATGTTAACCAAAAAGACGGCCGCCGCCAGAAATAGTAACCCCTAAGTCTCGCTTCTGCTTCACAACTTGAACGAATAACCTATGATGTCCGGTGAACCATGAAAGCTATTTCATGCTGACCTACATTTGTACGCCTTCAGGCTAGTATGATGCATCCATATACCAGCCGAAATTGATTTTATATAGGTCTTAAGTATGCAGATTTCAAATTTCCACTTTCGAAACTGTCGGATAAACAGGTTTGGTGGCCGTCTTTGACCTTTTTCTGGACAAAAACCCTGATGCTAAAGCAATAGGAAATTTAAAATGTGTTTTCGAGAACCAGCAGGATGATTTCAATTATATTTGGCAGGAAGCATTGCTATGGCATAGCCAAGTCTGTCCAATGGACCTTTCCATTTTTAGCTATGCCCCGCCGATCACTAGCTAAGCTCGATCTCCAAATTCCCTAGATATCCATTTCCTGAAAACTATACAGGGAAGCTGTTGAATATTTTGTAACTAATTTGACTGGGTGCTGTAGGCAGCAACAGCGCCCAGTCAAATTAGTTTCAAAATATTCAACAGAATATTTATTAAATAGTAAAAGCAAACAATTTGTACAACAACGCATAGACCGTCTTCAAATATGCATTCATGATGTACTTATCGACGTCATTCATTATGATGTCATTCTACACATCACACAGTCCATTATGACATCATATGATGGGTGGGTACTCTGGAAAGGTGAATTTAGCTGGGGGCCATGTTGAATTTTGACCGATTTTTAGAAATGTCTTTAAAAATCTACTCTAACATGTCTGAAGCCGTTTATGGGCTCGATTCAAAATTTATGAAACATCATCTAAGGACACAACAAAAATTCTGTAGGTAGCAACAACTCTTAGTCAAATTAGTTTCAATTAATTAAACATAGTACAAACTCGAATTGACAAAAGGATTATTTGTTACAAAGAAATTTTGATTTTCAAATTATTCAATCTTACCTTGAACTCCCAGAGCTTACTTCATGTAAAACTCACTGCTGGCAAATCAAATTATATTTGCCGAGTGTCATTCTCGGCCATGGCTTTTAAACCGTCGCCATAAAAACTGAGATGGTGTGAAACCGATATACCGCCCAAACCTGGTTTCAAACAAGCTTAGTTCCGGGATACCAAAAACTTTTAAAGCTACAGCCCAGATAAACATTTTCTGTAAATGTTCAATGAACTGTGAAAATAGGTCCAGATGACCTACCCTTAATACACTTAATACACTTAATACACTGCACATCTCCCTAAAATGTATCCACGTATCAAGTTTGCTGAATATGTTAGTCTTGAGACTATGGCTCAGTCAAATTTGTGTTAGATGAATGGATAGATGGATGCAATAGGTGGAGAATTCTGGGAATTCAGGGTTCACAAATGTTACGATCGGTTCAAATATGTGTACAAGTGGAGCTTAGCTAATATGGGTGGAGCTTAGCTAATATGGGTGGAGCTTAGCTAATATGGGTGGAGCAGAGCTAGAAATGGCTACCTTAATTCTATAGACTTTTCAACCAATCAGACAAAACTAGCGTGCCCGCCTCGGTATATACGCTCGTTCATAGAGGTGCCAGCTATAGTTTGGCAATTTCATATAAAAGCAATCATACAGGTAAGCTGTTGAATATTTTGAAATTAATTTGACGAAGAAGCAGCAACAACTTCCAGTCAAATTAGTTTCCAAATATTCAACGGGATAAGTATTACCTAACAAGCATTCTGTAAGTATTGCTTTGCAATACATGTCCCCTACCTGGGGATATAAATCTTTAGAGATTGACAGTCAAAAATTTCATTAAAAGTTGTCAAAAGCAGCTGAAACTCAAACTTGATCTGTAACTTCTCATAACACAGCAATAAACCAAGTTTCAGTTATATATGGTGAAGGAGAAGGAAAAAGTCTGGAAAGCTGATATGTTTTTTTCATAAGTCGAAAGGGGACATAACTCCATCAAAAAATGATGCAAACGCCTGAAACTCGAACTTGGTCTGTAATTTCTCATAATAAAGTAATGTACCAATTCTCAGTTGAATATCTTGAGACTGCGAGAAAAATGCAGAAAACTAATATTTTTCATATTTCATAGGATGAAAGGGGGCATAACTCCATAAAAAATGTACGCATATGCCTGAAACTCCAACTTGGTTTGTAACTTCTCATAACAAAGCAATGTAGCAGTTCTCAGTATAATATCTTGAAAGACTGTGAAAAAAGTGCGGAAAACTAATATATTTTGTATTTCATAAGACGAAGGGGGGGGGGGGGGGGGCATAAATCCATGAAAAATTGACGAAAATGTCTGAAACTCGAACTTGCTCTGTAACCCCTTATACTAAAGCGACGTACCAATTTTTCCTTAAATATCTTGAAGGAGTGCGAAAAAAAGTGCAGAGAGCTGATATTTTTCGTATTTCTTAAGTCGAAAGGGGGCATAACTCCATAAAAAATTGACGCATACACCTGAAACTCGAACTTGGTCTGTAACTTCTCATGCCAAAGCAATGTAGCAATTCTCAATACAATATCTTGAATGAGTGCGTGAAAAAAATGCAGAAAGCTAATATTTTTTGTATTTCTTAAGTCAAAAGGGGGCATAACTCCATCAAAAATTGACGCATATGCCTGAAACTCGAACTTGGTCTGTAACTTCTCATACCAAAGCAATGTAGCAATTCTCAGTTGAATACCTTGAAGGACTGCGAAAAAAAGTGCGGGAAACCAACTGCGACAGACGGACAGACAGAGTGCAAACCTATAGTCCTCCCCCTCCCCCTTTTTACCGGTAGGGGACTAATAAATAATGTAATGCATTGGCACTTGCATGACATCACACACTATCGCTTGAGGAGACAAAATGGTGGCGGTCACTGTTCAACCTTTGCACGATATTACAAAGCAGATAATTGTGATACATATAAGGGAATGTGACAGAATATGAATGATATGGAATCTATAAACCATAATCTATCGGTACAATACATCTGCGATGAGATTAGCATCCCTACACGTCCCTATCGCCTCATTTGTGAATGGCAGTCATAAAAATTTAAAAAGTTAAATTTGTATTTGTGATTTTATTAACATTACAAAATAATTTCCTGATCACATACAATTGTGTCCAAGAAACAGATCTAAATCCTCCCTTATTCCATTACACCTCACACACACACACACCAAGGGAGATAACCCCTTACATGTCGCACACACCAAGGGAGATAACCATTACCACCTTACACAAACCAAGGGAGATAACCCTCTACAGTTCACATGCTTCGGCGGTAACTCATACCATATGATATATATATTCTTGCATAACCTAGGGTGGGGAGCATGTAAACGTTTACACCTGTACAAGTTCATCAATCGCTTAAACTGATATTAAAATTGTAACTGTTTTAGCAAAAAAATTAAAACAATTAAAATTAAGTTGTGAGATTCTGTAATTACTTTGTAGCACTTATACTAGTGACCATGGCTGCTGCATTAGGCAGTAATGATCATCAGTCATCCACAGATATTCAATGATAAACTGATTGCGATTAGACTCTATTAGAACATGAGTGAAAGTTAATATTAATGGGTGAATCCATCTGTAGCTATGCCCCGCCCATCTGTAGCTATGCCCCGCCCATCTGTAGCTATGCCCAGCCCATCTGTAGCTAAACTTCACCAACATTTCGCATGTGTTGGGATCGATCATTCCCTGACTATCAATTTCCAGAAAACAACGGATAAGCTGGTGAATGTTTTGAAACTAATTTAACTGGGTGCTATTGCTGCCTATGGCCGCAGTCAAAATAGTTTCAAAGTATTAAGCAGCATGAATATTAAACAATAAAGACATACAATTCGTACAACAACGCATAGCCCGTCATCAATTAAGCCATCGTGACGAACTTATCAATGTCATTTATGGCATAATTGATTATGACATCATCCTACATGTCACATAGTTGATGACATCGTATGATTGATGAATACACTGGAATCCTCCATTAATCACACGCCATGAGACTCATGCACTCCATGACCTGTCTCAGCATTTTGGGGAGCTGGAGTCGGATGCAGGATTCTGGGGTATGATTTCAACCAGAGCTGGATTAACACTTTAATGGTAAAATTTGGTCAAGAAAATTTGCCTATTGAATGTCTACTTAAAGGCGGAGAGAACACAACTCATGAAAATTTATCACTGGAACGACTGGCTTGGTTATCGAGCCAGTTATTCTACTGATAAATTTAACAAAATTGTATTCTGGCCTGTAAATGGATATGTGACAAGAACATTACAGAGGTCAGTTTTGGCTTGACCATTACACGGTTGAGGTAAGCGCTAATGTGGCTAGAGCCCTTGGACCTAAAAAAACAAGGGACCCAAATACAATTCCTACATTTTACACAATTTGAACCCGAAATCCAAGTACACATTTACATTCATGATATACGCAAGCCGTTGAATATTTAGAAAACTATATTTCTGGAAGCTGGTGCTGCCACAGCAGCAGCAGCCAGTCCCTCCTTAACCCACCTGATAAGAAATGAACGTTAAATCATTGTAGTCAGGTGGTGAAAGGCAAAACATTTTCCTAGACAGCTACTGATTACAGCAATACCATTTCCAAGGTTAAAATCAGATATGAAATGAAAGGAAACAAAAACTATGAACTTTCAGTGATCTATGAGTTAAAGATAATTTTGAAATTAATTTGACTGAAGCTGCAAAGATACAATTGTACTTACTCTTCTTTAAATAAAATATTTATAGGTCCTATAATCATCAAATTTATGTAAGAAAATAATTTGGGTAAGACGCTTCCAGTTTTCTCCTAGAATATGCCCTTTGTGGATCAAATGATTTTTTTAACTCTCACGGTAAAATTTGGTCAAGAAAATTTTAATTTTCTCTTAGAAAATGTCCATTTTGCAGGCCAAGCGAAGGCCATTTAAAAATAATTTACCACGTATGACTGGCTCGGTTATCGAGCCAGTCATTCCAGTGTTAAATTTTCAAAAATAGTCTTCTCTTGGTCTGCAAAATGGACATTTCTCAAGAGCCCTGCAGAAGGCATTTTTCGCCGGCTTGACCATTAAAGGGTTGATGTACTATTGAAATGTCTGGATCATTTATCAAGCTTGTCACATCAATGGTTAATATTCAATGATAGTTTTCCGTTGATCAGCCAATAATAGACATTTCTCAACGCCATGGCTGAAGACGATTTTGGCCAGTAACTATAGTTAACCATGAATCCCTCAAGTCACATGACCAGCTTGCTCTCTAACGAGTCAGTTAAACTTTTAGTTAACTTTTTAGCACGTCCATTTGCAGACAAAGAGAAGACTATTTTTGAAAATTTACCACTAGAATGACTGGCTCGGTAACCGAGCCAGTCATTCTAGTGGTAAATTTTCAAAAATAATTTCTCTTGGTCTGCAAATGGACATGTTCTATGAGAAAATTTAAATTTTTAAAAACAAATGCAAGGGTTAACTGGGGTTAACGATACAATATGGTGTTATGAATAAAGGTGATCATTTTCAATGTTACTAATACTCTGTCTGAGTTAACTAAACATTGGGAACACTATCAAACTTCATAAAATATGAACATGTAAGCGGTTACCCGACCAGTACAAAAAAACACAGTCCTAGTATAAACTAAATTTACTAACAATAATTATCCCGTCATGAATCTCGCTCGTGTGCGTGTGCGAGCGCATGCGTGTGCTTACATGTTTGTGCGTGCCTATGTCTGTGTGTCATACATATAAAATACACAAATCTTTTTTGGTGATTAAATAGAAATCTATATATGGCAATTCTTTAGCTGATATACATAAATATGACTGTACAATATTTCACCGTATCAAAAACAAATTACTGTACACATGTGACGTTAATCATTTAACCCTCGAATTTGTTCAATGAAATTTTAATTTTCTCTAAGAAAATGTCCATTTGCAGATCTAGAGAAGACTATTTTTTGAAAATTTATGACTGGCTCGGTTATTGAGCCAGTCATTCTAGTGGTAAATTTTCAAAAATATTCTCTAGGTCTGCAAATGGACATTTCTCAAGAGTACTGTAGAAGCTGTCTTTGGCTACTCTGTGTGTTAAAGCGTGACTATAATCCCCAACACATAATACCAAGATGCTGCAAAGTATTATAATTAACAAACCCATATCAGCTATGGAAATCTCAGAATTCATAAACGTTTCCAATTTCAGAAACTTTTTTTATGATGGTTTCCAAATTCAGATATGGGTTTCTGAATTTGGATACCACTAGAAGTTTTAAATTTTTTTTGCAAATTTATTGATCAATCACCCTAAGAGATACTCAGTGTGTGTTAGATATTTTATACATGAGTAAGCTAAAGACAAAATATACACGTGTGACGTTAACCCTCAAATTTGTTCAAGAAAATTTCAATTTTCTCATAGAAAATGTCAATTTGCAGACCAAGAGAAGAATATTTTCGAAAATTTACCACTGGAAAATCTACTCGATTATCGAGCCAGCCAATCCAGTGGTAAATTTTCAAAAAAGTCTTCTCTTGGTCTGCAAATGGACATTTTCTATGGGAAAAATTTTCTTGAACAAATTTGTTAAAGAATGAACCCATTTCCTCCTGAAAGCCCACTATCCCTATTTCAGAGAAACCTTCGATTCCGGTAATTGAAAATAATTTTACTGGGAACTGTCATTTCTGTAAAACAGTTAATGTATTGTATCCTTCATCCAATTACTGTGTCTAGAAAAATAATAATAATAATAATAATAATAATAATCATTAAAAATAATAATAATAATAATAATAATGATAATAATAATAATAATAATAATCATTAAAAATAATAATAATAATAATAATAATAATCATTAAAAATATTATTCAAGAGTACAAATAAAACAAACCATAAAAAACAAAAAATAACTGAGTAATAAAATAAAACGAGATTAGATCTGTGTCCTTCAAGGGTAACATAATAAAGAGAATATATTGCAGACGCGGAGACTAAATGATTCTTTATATTTTCAGCAATAGATATTTTTGGCAGTATATTTGTAAGCGTGATAATGCAGGTTACTGGCTGGGTACTGGGTCAATACCAGTCATATTGGCCCAGTAACCTTGGCTATCAGGGAACGTGATTGCTAAAGTGGCCTCAAAGACATCAGCATAACAATGTACAACAAAGCAGGCCAAGAGAAGACTATATTTTGAAAATTTATCACTGGAATGACTGGCTCGATAACCGTGACTGGCTCGATAACCGAGCCAGTCATTCCAGTAGTAAATTTTCATAATATTGGCCTGCAAATGGACATATATGGACACAAATATTTAGATTTTTTTTTGCGAAATTTGCTAAACTTGTAATCCACACACAACCAAAATAACAGCCTCTTTATGGTATATGGAGTAATCTTCTGAATATTTTGAAACTAATTTGACTATGGTCGCAACAGGTTCCAGTAAAATTAGTTTAAAAATATTCACCAGCTTTCCTGTGTAGCTGGTTTGTAATTGAGACTCTGGAATATAAAGGGTTAACCATTTCATGGTGACCTTCACAGGCATCTTGAGGAATATCCATTTGCAGGCCACGAGATTATTTTGAAAATTTACCACCGGAATGCTTGGATCGGTAACCGATCCAGTCATTCCAGTGGTAAATTTTCAAAGATAGTCTTTTCTTGGCCTGCAAATGGACATTCAACAAGCAAATATTTAGCTTTTCTTAACTCACAAAATGGTGAGTGTTAATAGTTAATCAAAAATGTGTTCTGCAGAGATCTAGAGGAACGTCAATTTGAAGGCCAACAGACTATTCCTGAAAATTTACCACTAGGCAAGCCAGTCGTTCCAGTGATAAATTTTCAAAAATAGCCATCCACTGGTCTGTAAGAGGACAATTCTTACCCATTAAATGGTTGACCTATTAATAACTGTAGACATGCAAGAAAACACTGATATAGTTACAAATCCCAGAATGCACCAAATAACCACGTAGAATATACAATGACCATACGAATTACAGTGTAACAGTAATTGACGTTATTATACTAGAACTAGTTTTCAGGGGAGACACACATTCAGGATGGTGATTTTGCACGCTCACTGGATAAAATATTACATTTGTAACCCAGTGCATTAGTGGTCAAACTGGCTACAAATGGTGTCAGCAATGATTGTGAGAAATGTCCATTTAGGACCAAGAGAATACTATTTTTGACAAATTTAGCCATCAGTCATATGACATCATAATCAACTACGTGACATGTAGGATGATGTCATAATCCATTACATCATGAATTGACGCGGATAAGTTTGTCATGAACGATTAATTGATGACGCTTAATATTTTGCCATAAGCAGCAACAGCAACCAGTCAATTTAGCTTCAAAATTCAAGAGCTTATCAGTATAGTTTTATGGAAATTTAAATTCACGGATTGCAGGGCAATTTTCAAACAATAGTCTTCTCATGGCGTACAAAATTACATTGAATGAGCAACAAATTGTAATTTCCTGATTAATCTGGACCACTAGTGGTTTAAAAGACCACCTGGGTTAAGTTCGACTCACTAACTATAGTCAGTTTCATGGTTTACTGAACATGTGCAGTCGCTATGACAAGCCGAACGCTGGATAGTGGGAGCATTGACATACTGTGGGAAAGCATAATTTCATTAAACCTAAGTTATTTAATGAAATATTTACACTTTTACGCATTTATTCATGACAATCGATCGGTGTCCGCCATTTTGAAACTTACGCAAATTTTTCACCAACCATCTGAACCGAGCTCGGGTGCTCAGTTGACTATAGTTGACTAGCTAGTTAACTATTTGAAGTTCAACTGGTATTCTAGTTAGCTATAGATAACTATGGTTAGGAGTCGAACTTGACCCTACTTTTAATGCTTACTAACACTCTGGTTGGCTGACAGATTTATATAGGTATGGTATAAATAATTCCGTAAATAAACTTCTTAAAACAATACTTAACAACAATAACGTGGGACAATATTCAACTATTAAATCTATATTCATTTAATATTACTATAAAAGAAACTATGAGAATAAAAATAAACAAATTTAAATTTTAGAAAATAATGTAAATTTTCACGTGTATTATACAGGAGCAATGAATAATGTAAGTTAAATGATTGACTCAAGGTGTTCATCGTAAACTACTTAGTTAACCCTGTAATGGTGAAAATCAGGCCTCTGTACTGGTCTTCAGGAATGTCCATTAGCTGACCACGAGGAGACTATTTTTGACAATTTACCACTGGAATGACTGGCTCGGTTATCGAGCCAGTCATTCCAGTGGTAAATTGTCAAAAATAGTCTCCTCGTGGTCTGCTAATGGACATTTTGTATGAGAAAATTTGAGTGTTAAAGGTTTAAGCGCTGTATAAAACACCATGTTGTATTATAATATGTGGCTCACTATGATAACCCACTGATTGCTGAGTTTTTGCACATGACATGTTCCAGGGGTTATATCTCTGGACGTGCTAAATCTTTTGAAAACAATTTGACTGAAAGTTGTTCGTGGTCAAGCCACAAACTACTTTCAGTTAAATTGTTTTCAAACTATTCATTAAGTCAAGAGTTTTTGCTCATTGAAGTTATTGTCAGGTTGTTTACAGCAGCGAGACAGTTAACGACAAGATACCTAAGGGGCGTGTATCACCTCCACCTACCACATCAATATTTGAACATGAAATAGATGAACATTTTTTGCTGGATATACAAAAATTTCTTACGAAAAGGGAATATCTTAAGCTCCAAATGTGAAAATTTAGACAAGAAACTTGAGAATTTAGGTAAGAAATGAAGGAATTTTACTCCAGACTACAAATTCTTTGGTCCGAAACAAAGAGAATTTATAAATGGCGCTGATCCGATCTGATTCCACTGTTAAATTCATATATTACCACCCAACAAAACCTGTTTCATTTCCACTGTTAAAATCCATCAACTAACTCAATTCTGATTGGTCGATGACAGCCATGTCTTTATCACAGCTCAACATGCCCTTAAACATACTTGAATTGTTCTTCGTTCATAATTATATTTAGAAAGTTTCGGCACAATCTCTTCCATTTTCAAGAGAATTAGTTTTTAAAAAAAAAAGGTCATCAAGATGATTTGCCTTACAAATCGACCAATCAAGTCCTTGTGAACAAACTTGGTTCAGCTTTTGTCTGATATGAAGTATTTTCAAATTCACAAGCGGTTTTGGAGAAGTTTAAAGGTGTTTCTAAAGCTAGCAGAAAAAACAAGATGGCCACTGGCTAAATTAACCAATCAGCTTCGTTTGAAGATCTTGTATCTTTAACCATCTTTAGTCATGATGGCCAAAACCGGCCTCTGCCATGGAATGTTATAAATGTTCAAAAATTGTATTCTCTCGGTCTGTAAATGGACATTCAATTTGAAAATATTTAAATTTTCTTTACCAAATTTGACCATTAAATGGTTAAGCCATAAGGATGCTTCCTCAGTGCTCATTAAGAGCAAAATGTTTAACCCTTTAATGGCCAAATTTGGTCCAAGAAAATTTAAATATTTTCTTATTGAATGTCCATTTATAGGTTAAGAGTACACAATTTTTGAAAATTTATCACTGGAATGACTGGCTCGGTTATCGAGCCAGTCATTCCAGTGATAAATTTTCAAAAATTGTATTCTCTTGGCCTGTAAATGGACAGTCCACAATGCCATAGCAGAGGCCGGCTTTGGCCGGTATGACAGTAAAAAGCTAAAGGAAAATCTTCACGTCAGACAAACAGATGACAGACAGACAGACAGATGTCCACAGTGTCATTCATTGGATTTAGAATAAATGTGTATGTTATGATGGGACTTTATTACTGACTGTGCAATATATGCCTCGCTACATATCAGACAAACATTATCACGGATAGACACTGGCGGATTTCACCAACAATTTAGTAATTATTCAATCATTATTCTGAATAATTACTTTACAATTTCACCCATTAACCATTAGCAATCTGATGTCAAAATTTTAATTTTTCAAATTGAATTGAAAGATGAACTGGTGTTCATTTTTCAACAAATTTGATGGGAGATGGTGCTGACAGGGAGATGGTGCTGACAGCAACATCGTCCACCAAAATCATTGAAAAATGTACACCAGTTTCTTTGCCATTGACACGTTAAAAGATAGAATATTATCATCAGAGTGGAAAGGGTTAATAAATAATCATTACATATATATATTACTTATGGGACTAAGTTAACCCTCTACCAGCCAGAGACAGTTTTTGTAGCGGGTTGGATGAATGGCCAAGTCAAGATAAGACTGTATTTGAAAATTTACCATTGAAATGACTGGCCTGTTTACCAAGCCAGTGATTCCAGTGGCAAATTTTCAGAATTAATCTCTTGGTCTACAAATGGACATTTCTCACGCCCACTACAGAAGGCGGTTTGGGCGGGCTTGCCCACTACAGAAGGCGGTTTGGGCGGGCTTGAGTGTAAAAGGATTAATTAATTATAGCATGTCAAACATTTATTGAGGCAGGATAGCCTTAATCATTATCTCTCAACTAACAAGTCATCATGTTCATTACTTAGATTTTAGTACTTTGAATGTCTCCAGTTTATATTTTCTTGTATGCATAAATTTTCCAGCTATGTAAGTGATGAAATTCATGTGCGTCAAATTGTATCGAGTTCTACAATCGTTTTTGTCAGATTATCTAACCCAGCGAGCGATGTTTGCTTATTTACAAGTTTATACTTTGTAATACTGATTTCTATACAGATCACAAACAGGACGACCTTTCACAAACAGCGTGACCTTTCGTATTAAATTTGTCTAAAAAATTTAGTAAGAGTTCATTTGGAATGAGGTTTCACAACTTCAAAATCTGATCTTACTACATGAATGCGGTAAATTTAATGCAAATTTGCAATGAATGTGAGATTCTATTTATAATATAAGCTTTTATTTCATATTTTTAGGTCAATCGTTGTTATGTTCTTAACATTTAACAATATTTTTTCGTAAGAAATGTGAAATTACTACCTTTTACATATGTGATCCTGCAAACACACCATTCCTTTACTTACAAAACCTAGTCATATTGGACACAAAATATGACTAAAAATTATTTTTTTTTAACAATCTCGAAAACTGCAACTTCTGTGGTAGTAATGCTTCATCATTATCGAAACTTCTGACCAAATGTTCAAGGACATATCGTGATAACGAAACACCTTATGCTTTAAGAATTAGAAGTATTTTTGACTGATCAACGGGTGTTTGTTGGTTAGTGAGTAGCTCACCATTCACTTATGAGCAAATCATATGGTCAATGCTCACATCAGAATACATTTGTTTATAACACACGCCGGTAGTGTGTTGCCTTATTACACTAGTCAGATATAAATGATATGTAATTGTGTATTTATTGTGTTTACGGTATGTGATAAATGCAGGGTCTAATTGAGACAAAAAAGGAGTAAAACTTATAATTGTCGTGTGTCTTTTATTGTTAGTATAACCAGGATATTAACTCTAGCCCAAAAATATCACTATCTCAACTTCAAAATAGAGGAAAACTGTTGAATATTTTGAAACTAATCTGACTGGAATCTGTTGCTGCCTATGGCAGCAACAGCTCCCAGTCTAATTAGTTTTAAAATACTCAACAGAAAATTATTTATATCCTAAAGAAATATCAGCGAGATTTAAAGTTAACTATCATGTGATGAACTGTGTTATATATAACATACACAGGGTATCTGAAACACAGTTCCATTTCATATCACTATTATCAATCGAGTTGAAAATTATCACATTGCACGAGCTTTAGCGAGTGCAATGTGATAATTTTTGACGAGGTTAATAATGGTGATATGGTATGGAACTGTGTTTCAGATTCAATTTATCATCTAAACTGATATTTTGAGAACCTTTCCAATAAAGTCGATCCTTGAAAACTAATTGATTGCACCATTTTGCGCTGTTTGTTTTCGTCACTGTGACGCATCACTTGCTAAGAGTTCTGACCAATGCCCCCCCCCTCCCCCCCAAAAAAAAAGATGACAAACAAAACATTGTTATTTCCGACTTGAAATTACTTTTAATCCAATGCAACGCAAAATTTCTGTATCTCTCATGCAAATTTACAAATGTATTTCATAACATTTTATTTAATTGTCTCGCTGCTACAAGCCACCGAAAAATAATTTCAATGAGCAAAAACTCCTGACTTGCTGAATAATTCTTTGAAAACAATTTGACTGAAAGTTGTTGGTGGCTTAGCAACGAACAATTTTCACTCAAATTGTTTTCAAAATAATATTATGCTGGTCCAGAGACATAGCCCTCAGAAGATCTCGTCTGCAAAACCTCAGCAGTCAGACAGTTAAATCAACAACATAACGTATCCCGTTGTGATTACATTTTCACGGTCATCGTCACTAAGAAACATTTAATGTCTCGCTGGCCATGTAGGATGATTACATGTGTATGTGTTATTTAACCAATGAAAATCCTTCCTTGAATATTGCACCCGTGTTCATATCGAGAAATATTAAACTGGTTTATATGATAAATGAAGAAATCATAGTATAGGCATTTGATATCTATCAAACCTATGTGACTCAATGTTATTTGGCTCATATGCAAATGAGATATGTTTTGGCCCTGAACTCACACCATTGATATGTAAATGAGCACCACAATATACCATATGACAAGCACCATATTTAATAAGCAAATCATTGACTTATTTATCATAATTTATTCCACAAGTAGAATTGCTCGAACACAATTGAAAAATGGAGGAATCCAGTTTTATTTATGCTCTGCCCACCTCCTGCTAAGATCCACTCACAACTCGCTCGTGTTGGGATCGATCGATCCCTTAACTCCCTGACTTATCTATTTCCAAAAAACTATACAGGTAAGCTGTTGAATATTTTGAAACTAATTTGACTGGGTACGGCAGCCACAGCATCCAGTCAAATTAGTTTCAAAATATTCAACAGCATGTTTATTAAATAGCAGACATACATAGTACAACATGGCTTGGTCCATCATCAATTAAAGGTTCATGTTCACACCAAAATGCTTGAAAATAAAATTGTTAAGATTGCATAGCCGTTAGAGGCTTAAATTGTGGACTTAAATGTAATGAAATGAAATAAATCTTAACACATGATGGTTTTGTTCTGTAGAAAGTAATATAATTTGTGTTGTTGTGAAGTTGAATTATGGACTGGTGCTTCTATTTCAATTTCACGACTTAAAAAATTATATTAATTTACACATATAATCAAATCATCAAATGTTAAGATTTATTTCGATTCATTACATCTAGCCACATAATTTAAGCCTCTAAAACTACACAATTCTAACAATTTTTTTCCCAGGAGAATTGGTGTGAATCTGCACCGTTAAAGCGTTTATGATGATCTTGATATAACGAAGTCATCCTACACAACACATAGTTGATTATGACATCATATGATCGATGGATAAAGTGGACCCCTCCATCATGTTCAACATAACAGAACATTTCTGTCTTTGTTTTGAAAATGTTATTTCTCGTCTGTGTTGTATCTTTAACATTACATAATTAATCAGTCATATAATATGACAGCGTCATTCTGAACACAAATTGTAGTTTTCTGTCGCGCGTCATTCTGAACACAGATTGACGTTTTCCGTTGTGTACTTAAATTATCTCCCTTCGTTATACATCTTTTAGATCGATTAGCGTCTCTTTCTCCTCTGGACTGCCGCCAAATATATATTTGTTCGCTTTTGTTCGCCTGCAAAAGAAATATGTTTATATTCATTAACTTTCTCGCTGCTGCAAGGCACCGGATAACAATTTCAATGGGCAAGAATTCTGGACCTGCTGAATATTTTGAAAACAATTTGACTGAAAGTCACCACCAACAACTTTCAGTCAAATTGTTTTCAAAATATTCAGCAGGTCCACAGTTAAACCCCATGGAAAATGGAGCCTGTAATGAGGAATTAGCAGCAGTTGAGAAATGAAACATTTAACTCTTACCTCACCGATGTCACAATTTTACATTTTCAAATTAATTCAAAAGATGAACTGGTCTTAATTTGGTAGCTGTTGCTAAACACTCGGGTTTTTTTGCTATTGACACAACAAAGAAGGCTCAGCAGTCAGCAGACCATCATTTCTCAGTTCTGTAGTCGCCTTGGGAAATATCAATGGCAGAAGCCTATTTTAGTTATACCCCACCCATCTTTAGCTAAGCTCCACCCACACTTCAACCACGTTGGGATCGATCGTCCCATGAACTCCCTGACTATCAATTTCCAGAAAACTATACAGATAAGCTGTTGAATATTTTGCTACTAATTCAGCGGGTACTGTTACTGCCTATATATGGCCTATTAAATAATAAAGACATACAATTCGTACAACAACGCTTAGTCCGTAATCAATTATGCATTCATGACAAACTTATTATCCTCTTTCATGAAGTCATTGCTTGTGACATCATCCTATACATCACATAGTTGATTATGATGTCATATGATTGATGGATAAACTGGAAAAGCCCATTAACATTCATTGATTAGATTTATATTTTCTTAAGCAATATTAACTCTTTAATGGTTAAATTTGGTCAAAAAAATTTAAATATCTGCTTATGGAATGTCCATTTACAGGCCAGGAGAATATAATTTTTGAAAACTTATCACTGGAACGACTGGCCTGGTTATTGAGCCAGTCATTACAGTGGTAAATTTTCAAAAGTTGTATTCTCTTGGCCTGTAAATGGAAATTCCACAAGAACATAACAGAGGCCAGTTTTGACCATTAAAGGTTGAATTCATCAATGATGAACAAAATCTCAATTCTGTGACAAAGTTTATATTTTTTTAACCAATTTAGAACTTTAAACCTTTAACTCTCGAATTTGTTAAAAAAGTTTTTTAATTTTCCCATAGAAAATATCCACTTGCAGAACAAGAGAAGACAATTTTTGAAAAGTTACCACTGGAATGACTGGCTCGGTTATCGAGCCAGTTATTCCAGTGAAAAATTTTCTAAAATCGTCTTCTCTTGATCTGCAAACGGACAAGAGAAGACAATTTTTGAAAATTTACCACTGGAATGACTGGCTTGGTTATCGAGCCAGTCATTCCAGTGGTAAATTTCAAAAATAGTCTTCTCTTGATCTGCAAACTGACACTTCTCATGACCACCGCAGAAGCTGTTTTTGGCTGATGTGAGTTTGAAAGGGATAAACATACTAAGTCATTTACATGAACCATTCTCTGGTAAAACATTGGCAGAATCAGACGTTATGCAATGCCATCATAATCACGCTTACTTTGCTGTTTTTCGTTTCTCTGTCTGTCTGGTATTTACTCCATCTGGATCGTCCATCATATCCACTAGTAATGCTTGGTCATTTGATTCGATTGGTGCCACAGAGATGTCTCGTACCGCTCTAAATTGACCACAATTGTTAAGGTGTTCGTTTTCGAGACGGAAGAAATTCCACACAAATCTCCTGTGCAATGAAATTACAGGCAATGATAAGAAATACGATGAATAAGAAGCCTGATGCGGTGCTGTGTATAATGCAATGGAGCATTCCAGTTTATCTATCAATCATATGTCATAATCAACTACATGATGTTTTTGATGATGTCATAATCAATTACATCATGAATGACGTAGTTAAGTGCGTCACGAATAATTAATTGATGACGGACTAAGCATTATTGTCCAACTTGTATGTCTTTAGAATTTACCAATCATTCTGTTGAATATTTTGAAACTAATTTGACTGGGAGCTCGTGCTGCCTGTGGCAGCAACAGCACTCAGTCAAATTAGGTTCAAAATATACATCTTAGTTGTATAGTTTTCTGGAAATTGATAGTCATGGAGTTCAGGGATCAATCAATCCCCACAGAGTGAAGTTTAAAGATGGGCGGGCATAGCTAAAACTGGATACCTCCACTACATTAAACTGCATCTGAATTTAACGTAAAATTTAACAAAACTCAGGTTAGTGACATCTTTTCACTGTGATATCACTTTGAAGTAATGTCAGTTTGAAGAGATGTCAGTTTGAAGAGATGTCAGTTTGAGGTGACATCAGTTTGAAGTGGCGTCAGTTTGAAGTGGCGTCAGTTTGAAGTGGCCTCAGTTTGAAGTGGCCTCAGTTTGAAGTGGCGTCAGTTTGAAGTGGCCTCAGTTTGAAGTGGCCTCAGTTTGAAGTGGCCTCTGTTTGAAGTGGCCTCAGTTTGAAGTGACGTCAGTTGATTTGCCTTGTGACTTATTCTTTTCATACTGAAGGCTACTCGTAACTACAGAAAGATAAATCTCCTAAACTATAATCATAACTTCAGAAATGAAGCTAACCACATGGTAATCATGTCTATGTGGGAACGCTTAGATCACATAATTAGACCTATTAACTTTCCTAAAGTCAGTGAATATCTTACCTGAATACTTCTAATGAAGCAAGGATTGTTGTGAGAATCTCGTTGTGAAACAGCAGTCCTTCACCGACGGACACGGACAGCGTCCACGCAAAGCGCAGGAGGAAATCCTCAACCACGGCAAAGTAGTAATAACTCTGCAAACAGAACAAGAAACATAACCAGGGGTTCAGGAAATTCTTCAAATTCCTATGAGTAAGCAGGATGGCCTGTTTGCTAACGATTCCTAGAGTAGATCACCATGGATACACATGTATACAGGCACAGAAATAGTAACATATTGGAATATATGTATTAACCATTTAATGCCCAAAACTGGACAGAAACGGAGAAACTGGCTCGTTTTAGCTGTGCGCCGCCCATCTCTAGCTAAGCTCCATCCACACTTCGTTCATGACTATCAATTTTCAGAAAACTATATAGGTTAGCTGTTGAATATTTTGAAACTAATTTGACCGAGTGCTGTTGCTGCCTATAACGTAGATAATTTGTCACAAACGCTTAATTGATGACAGACTCAGCATTGATGTCTGGAGCTCCACCCACTCTTTGCCTGTTTTGGGATCGATCGATCACTGCACTCTCTGAATCTCAATTTCCAGAAAACTATACAGGTAAGATGGCCTATGGCAACAACAGTGCCCAGTCAAGTCAGTTTCAAAATATCCAACAGAATGTTTATTAAATAGTAAAGACATACAATCTGTACAAAATCTGGATATTTGACAGCATGTCTTGATATCCGGAGACCTGTTAAAAATCAGCATTTTCGGATAAATCCCGAGAGATGATTGGCCTGCATTGTTTCATTAATGAAATGCTGTTCTAACTCTGTCTATGATGTATCTTTGTTCACTTTGGCCTCTAATGAATGATCACTAAATAAAGGTGGTCATTAACCCTTTAACTCTCAAATCTGATCAACAATATTACAACTGTGTCACAGTAAATGTCCATTTGCAGAAAAAGCGATGATTATTTTTGAAAATTTACCACTGGAGAGACTGGTACGATTATCGAGCTAGTTATTCCAGTGCTAAGTTTTCAAAACTAGCCTTCTGGTTTGCAAATGAACATTTCTCAGGAGCACTGTAAAACTATTTTTTGGCCATCTCGTCTGTAACAGTATTACAGGGTTCCCAGCACTTTATCAAAACAAAATTCCCCCGAGTCTTCCCTGATATTTCTCCAGAGATTTCCTAAATTCCATGAGAAATATTTTCACATTAACGACGTTGCTGGGTCAATACGTGTTTGCAGCAAATCAACTAAAATATTGCCAATAAAATTATAAATACGACAGAGTGGGTAGCCTCTGCATACAATAATTTAAATTAATTTCCATTTTCAGTGAATGGACACAACTTGGACACGAGACGCACATACGGCAAACTAGCAAAATGTGAAAACCTTCCCTTTTGGGCCACTTGTCAAATTCCCTGAGTTTTCCTTGATTTTTGGTGGTTTTTTTCCAAATTCCCTGAGTTTTCCCTAACTCGAAAAATCGAAACCCGTTTTCAAGGTTTCCTTCATTTCGAGAGTGGCATGGAATCCTGTATTAAAGCTGTAGTTTTGCCTGTAGTCACAGACGTTATTATTACCTTAAATGCATAGACGACTTCCTCACGGAGGAACCTATTTTCACCGGCGTTCTCGTCTAACAATCCCCAGTCCATCTTGATGTCCCACGTAAGTGTATAACAAGAACTGACCAATGCCGTTACGATCCACACATAAAAGAAGACGTTGCTTTGTCGATACTCTTCACCATTACTCTCTGAAAATTAGACATTAACCGTCTGCCTGCTGAGTTTTTGCAGACAACATATTCCAAGGGGTATATCGCTGGACTTGCTGACAATTTTGAAAACAATTTGACTGAAAGTTGTTGGTGGCTAAGCCACCAACAACTTTCAGTCAAATTGTTTTCAAAATAGTCAGCAGTTTCAGAGTTATTGCCCATTGAAATTATTGTCTGGTGGCTTGAAGCGACGAGACCGTTAACCCTTTAACACTCATATCAGCCAAAAACAGCTTCTGCAGTGGTCTTGAGAAGTGTCCATTTGAAGACCAAGAGAAGACTATTTTTTTTTAATTTACCACTGGAATGACTGGCTCATAAATTATTAAAAACAGTCTTCTCTCGATCTGCAATGGACATTTTCTGAGAAAATTGAAATACCTTGAACAAATTTGAGGGTTAATAGGCCACTCATGAAGACTTTACTGACATGATAGAGCAACTATGATGTCTCTATCTGTGACACTTTTTTATAAATACAAATGTGGATCCTTGTGGCTCTTCCAAGAATATTGATAAGCAAGGAAAGTTGAGGAATCACAATTTTTAAAAACACCCTTTTTGTAATTTTTTCCCCACTATTTCAGCTAAATCTGATAAGTAGTTTCCAAGCCAAACAGTCAGCCAGACACACATGCAGGGAGACATGCAGGCAGACACCCAGTCATGCATGTAGGCAGGCAGATATACATAGACACAGGCAGCCCCGCGTATACACATCCACGCAGGCAGGCAAGTACGCATTCAGGAAGGCACAAAAAGGCAGATCAAGAGACAGACAGGCAGGCAGGCAGACAATCAGACAGATGCAATACCACTTTTTCTCTATAGGGACGGATAATTAGCATGGTTGCACACATCGCATGCATGCAAGCACACACAAAGTCACACACATGCACGCACGGATTCCATCTTCTGTAGTACACCTTACCAACATGTGATTTATACAGTGAAGAGAATAACACGACAAAGAACGTTGTGGAGTATTTGCCGGCATTCACTATGTGTGGAAAGACAAGCTTTGTGTCATAGTACCGCCGCAGACACTGAGCGAACCGGAACCACGCGGGCAAACAAGCCACAATAGCACGGATGCCATTAGACATCTTTGTACAAACATCAGGTCCTGCAAAAAATATATAAAACAATTCATGTAAATATCAGCTTGTTAACACTCACTATGGTCAAAAATAGCTTCTGCAGTAGTCTTGAGAAATATCCATTTGCAGACGTTTGAAAATTTACGACTGGAATGACTAACTCATTAACCAAGACACTCATTTCAGTGGTAAATTTTCACATATAATCTCTTGGACTGCAAAATGGACATTTTCTATGAGAAAATTCGATTATAAATATAGTTTTTTATGATATAAAATTTATTCTGCTTCCAGACAAATTTATTTCCAATTATTCCAGTTTTCCTGTATGGTAGGGTTGAAAATGAGATTCATCAGTGTTAGGGTTAACCCTTTAATGGTCAAAATATCAATTTGCAGGCCACGAGAGGATTATTTTTGAAAATTTACCACTGGAATGACTGGCTCGGATATCGAGCCAGTCATTCCAGTGGTAAATTTTCAAAAATAATCTTCTCTAGGCCTGAAAATTGACATTACTCAAGACCACTGCAAAGGTCTGCTTTGGCTGACTTGACCATTAATGGGTCAAGCATAGTTTGTACTTACTGTCCACCCCGAGCCAGTCAACTTCAAACGCGTAAAAACAGATGAGGAATTCAAAATCTAGCAGCACCATAACGAGACTGTTTAGTTGATCCGCCAGCCAAAAGTCAGCGAAACCGACGTGATGAAACGGCGCAGTGAATATACGGAACTGAAACAGACACCATCAATACACAAAATCATTACTACTATATATAGGTCAATGGATATAAAGTCATCTGTTATTCTCACAAAATGATACTCAATGGAGCAATCTAGTTTTAGCTATGCCCCACCCGTCTCTGGCTAAACTCCACATATGCTTTGCCGGTGTTAGGATCGATCAACCCCTCAACTCCCCGACTATTAATTTCCAGAAAACTATACACTGTCGGGTAAACTGTTGAATATTTCGAAACTAGCTTGACTGGCCATAGGCAGCAACAGCGCCCAGTCAAATTAGTTTCAAAATATTCAACATTATTTGTTTATTAAATAGTAAAGACAGACAACTTGTACAACGCATAGTCCGTCATCAATTATACATTTGTGACGAACTTATCTACATCATTTATGATGTAATTGATTATGACATCAGCTATGACATCAGCCTTCATGTAACGTAGTTAATTATGACATCATATGATGGATGGATAAACTGCAACCCTCCACTGTTTGATGTTCTTATCCAGAATAGATATTATTGTCTGCTATATAATTTGTGGATATGATCTGTCGCACAATTATCTGCCATCAAAATATGTCGCAATAAAATGGTGTAGGGCCGTCACAAGAGGGCAAAAATCTGATGGTAACCGTCTGAATTGTCGTGTCTTTGGTGACAATATGACCAAAAATGTTTTTTGCAGTTGTCTAAATAAATGTTCATTTGCAGACCAAGAGAAGAGTATTTTTGATAATTTATCACTTTGACTGGCTTGAAAACCAAGCCATTTATTGGTAAATTTTCAAAAAAAAATAATTCTCTTGGGCCAAAATAAAAAATAGTTTCGTTTCCTGTAAACCTACTGGGTGAAATTCTTTTTTCAATGGCCCGGGAATAAGAAAATTTTTGTTTTCTACCCAGCAGAAATGTTAAAACATATTTGTCAAACTATACAAATTACAATGTTTTTAAAGGCATTTGTATGCAATGTGAATCCAATGCTAATTGTGACATGAAGACCATGACAAATTTGCCAATTACAAACATATTTAATGGACATCTAGTTAAATAAATGAAAAACAAATATTTATGACCTTTCTAAAATAAATTAATAATTGGGAAAAAAAATTTAAGTATTTTTGCCCCATCCAGTTTGCAAAAAAGAAATTTTTTTTATGGATGGCCTTATTTCTGCAAATGGACATTTTTATGAGAAAATAGCAATTTTCCAGAACAGACTTAAAGGTTAATGGCTAAAAACGGTTCCAAAATATATATATATAAGTCTGTATAAGAATCTACTTACAATTAATTTGAGCAACCATCGTCTGGCTTGATAGTTAAGAATGTGTATTGGATTAATGATGAAGAGGACGATGAGGGTGACTAATGCTAGAGGACTAGCATACACAGGTATATGCATCAAGTTACTGTACAGGTACACTAATACACTAATGGCCCAAATCACAGCTAGGAATGTCGCTACCTGAAAAACATCAAACAAAGATCAATCATAGGCAATCAAAGAGAACGGTAAATGGAGAAGTCAAAGGTAATCAACCGGTCAATAATACTTACCACTCAGTTTCAGTTTTCTTTTTTATACTCAGGCCATCCTTGCGATGGCATATGAGGGAAATTATTTTTAATTAATACATTATGGCGGTACAGTACAGCTCTTAGTTAGCTTTACTTAAACGCATCCTAAAGCTCGTTTAAAACGCGTCTATATGGCGTCATTTTCTCGTAGTGATTTACTTAGACATAGCGCATTTGGTAAAATCTCAATACGCATCTTGAATTTTATCTTGACGGGTTGAAATTTTGACACTACGGGTTTGACATTTTGAATGACGGGTTTAACTTTTTGCCCTACGCGTTTGAAAATTTTACGATAAATTAAACGCGCCATCAATTCCAACCGCGGTTCTCCAGTTCTTTCGACGAGTCCTATGGCTAGAAGCAAACGGGTAACCGGTTCCTAGTCTATGCAGAACCGCTTATCAGTACATGTTTCCTCCATACATGTATCTCACGTGCTCGTACAGCAGATTTTATCTTTTTTACGTCAATTTGTGGCTAGATTTATCAGAAGATGTATTTAATTTAGTGTTTCTTCGCGGGATTCGTCTAATTTCTGCGCTTTTATAGTGAAAATCTCGATATATCTAATGCCGAATGGACAATCGTCTTGAACTGGAACACCATTCCATTCTGATGACATCATCACGTATATATTTAACCTCGTTTTCTCTGATTGGCAGAGATATGTTGGAAAAGCCATCAATGGCAAATCTGATTGGTTGAACTAATCTCATGATGCTTCGACAGTTGTGTACTATTAGACGACAGTAAAAAAGCAATATAACCTAAACAAGGATTTCCAGACTTTGGCTGTGATCTGGACAAAAACCAAGTTGGATCCAGATTGGGTACAAATTTTAATCTATGGATATATCGGAAACAAACTGGTCAGATTGTGCTCAAATTTTAATAAAGGCGGTTGTGTGATCATACATTAAGATTTAACAACCCTGGAAGTGATCAAAAGAAAAATTATAGGCTGTGGGTTACAATCTCTGATAACTTGGATCTATCTGACGATGGAAAGTAAGTGATAACTAGATTGTTTGGTCGATGGCGTGTCATAGCAATCGACCACATTCACTACCCCAGGAGAGGAGCCAAATGTAATATCAGAAATGTGGCTGCAATGCAACCATGAATCTCGACTTCATGACAGCAATGAACTCTGATGATTGACTTCAAAGATAAAATAAACTTAGAAGGCTTATCAACAAGGGGGCCAAGGGCCAGTAACGGTATCCTGGACGGTGTATGGCAATAAGGGCTGCCAGCAGAGAAGGCCGCTACTATCTAAAAAAAGGCTGCCTATAAAATATACAGAGTATGTACATACCTATCTATCTATCTAGCAAAACTTTTCAAAATATTCAGTAGGTTGCCTGTATACCCGTATCTAACTTCCACTTCCTATTTTTCTTTTGAGATGAGGCGGACATAGAGGTGAACTGTCAAAATATCTCATCTGATGACGGTTGTTGCTAAGCACAGAATTATAAAAAAAAATTCTGAATAGAAGTTCTAGAGCCAACTACTGCAGAATCCTTCCGCCAAATTTGGATATAATCCACCAAGCGGTCATGGAGAATATGCATTTTGGCAATTTATGTCCAGCCAACTAGGGTTGCAATCTGTCAAGCGGTTAATGAGGAGTAGCGTTTTGACAATTTCTGCTAAATTTTTCATAAAGTCAAAGATTTCCACACAAAAATTTACTAATCAAAATTCTGTATGCATGTTCGGAAGCCGAAAGCATTAGGGTCCTTCCAGCCAAATTAGTTTGAAATCCGCCAAGCGGTTAATGTATGTATGAGACACGGCATCACACAATGATGTTCTGGCCAAAAGGTCAAAATCACTGATACGCATGGCAACCATCTGCTGTCCGCCATCCATCCGTCAACTTATTTTTTTAAACATAAGTTGACGGATGGATGGGGGACAGCAAATGGTTGCATGCGTATCAGCGATTTTGACCTTTTGGCCAGAACATCATTGTGTGATGCCGTGTCATTATAAGGAGGCATGTGTCCAAGTTTAGGATCAGTATGATCAACCAAACATGAGATATAAACAGAAAAGTTGAGCTAAACGCAAATTATACGGTGCTGGGCGATGTGCATGGTATCACAATAGCTCATTTTACTTCGTAGGTGAGATAAAAATGGCCTCTTGCACTCTATAGTAACCTACAACATTTGTTTGAATTCCATCCACCACTTTCGGAGGAGTTACATTGCACAGAGACTGGCGTGGATCGCTGTGAAAAATCTGGAGGTCTTAAGGGGAAATGATCTGTGAGAGCAGGGGTTAAAATTAACATGAGCGCGAGGTTAGCAGAAATTGACCAGGGCTAGTACAATTTGTAACTGACCAAACCAATGGTAACAATTTGACATGTCAACTCTTTAATGGTCAAGGTGGTAAAAAAATTCCTCTACTGTGAACAGAGCAAGACGACTATTTTTGGAAATTTACCAGTAGAATGACTGGCTCGATAATTGAGCCAGTCATTTCAGTGGTAAAATTAAAAAAATAGTCTTCCCTTGGTCTGTAAAGATTTGAAGGGCTATAGTAGAATCTAGTAATCACTAGTCCTATCTAAATGTAGCGGCTCATCTGGCTTAATTTAAAACTATTGAGAGGGTGTCAAATGATGTGCGAGAGTGTGGGCAGGACTATGGGAAATCTAGATAAATCTGGAAGACACCAATCTCTGACTACATAAAATAAATGTTGTCAGCCAATCCACAATCATATGGATAACCTACATACCAAATTTGGTTGAATTCCACCCAACTGTTTGGGAGGAGATAGCATGATGAATGGATGGAGACAAATGTATCCTAATTTGTTCAAAACATGGAGATAAAGAAAGGACTCGAGGAGATTTTAAAGGTAGGTAGGTAATTAATTCAACGTCATCATACTACTCACGCAGGGTTTTGCGGAGGCAGGGCCCTTGCACCATTTAGTGCTCTAAAATTCAGACCATCCAATCATTACCTTCACACATGGTTATCTTCCATGTATGTACTTGATCCAACATTTGTCAAAATGACTCATGATTTCTTGAGGAAGTGGGACAGTTCACCCCACTAAGCAAACCGGATCGGCAGAACCCGGCCCATATCATCCTAAACCGGTTTCTGCAGTGGTGTTGAGAAATATTTATTTGCAGACCAAGAAAAGGCTATTTTTGAAAATTTATCACTGGAATGACTGTCTCGATAACCAAGCCAGTCATTCCAGTCATAAATTTTCAAAAATAGTCCTCTCTTGTTCTGCAAATAGATATTTTCCTATCGGTCATTGGTGGTCTGACTTGAATCAGTCTTTCACTCTCCTGACATGCGCGATTCACTGTCCTCAGCGGTCACTCACCTGGAAACACCAACTTTCCACCGGAAAACTTTGAAATCTAGATGCTCTCCGAGAGCAGCAGAGGCCAGGTATAAATAGGCTTACGGGCTGTTTTGTTGTCTATGAAATTTAAATATTTTTTTACTAGTTTCCATAGAATTTTTTCTTTCAAACTTCACATCACCCGAGTTGTAACCACCATGCATGCCAACCAGAAAAATTAATGAATAATCCAGCATGCTTATCAGGTACCACAATATCACCATGCACGCTTATCAGGTACCACTGTATCACCATGCACGCTTATCAGGTACCACAGTATCACCATGCACGCTTATCAGGTACCACTGTATCACCATGCACGCTTATCAGGTACCACTGTATCACCATGCACGCTTATCAGGTACCACTGTATCACCATGCACGCTTATCAGGTACCACTGTATCACCATGCACGCTTATCAGGTACCACTGTATCACCATGCACGCTTATCAGGTACCACTGTATCACCATGCACGCTTATCAGGTACCACTGTATCACCATGCACGCTTATCAGGTACCACTGTATCACCATGCACGCTTATCAGGTACCACTGTATCACCATGCACGCTTATCAGGTACCACTGTATCACCATGCACGCTTATCAGGTACCACTGTATCACCATGCACGCTTATCAGGTACCACTGTATCACCATGCACGCTTATCAGGTACCACTGTATCACCATGCACGCTTATCAGGTACCACTGTATCACCATGCACGCTTATCAGGTACCACTGTATCACCATGCACGCTTATCAGGTACCACTGTATCACCATGCACGCTTATCAGGTACCACAATGCATGTCACCCAACAAAACAAGAGGCCCAATGGGCCTGTATCGCTCACCTGGAACATTGGCATATCAAACTAATCTTACTTAAGTTTTACATCTATCGGTGCCACTTCCAATGACTTTCAGTCAAATGATTTAGTTTTCGAGATATTGACAACAATCTCTGGACCGTTTTATTTTTTGCATTAGTGATTTTGAACAATGTTTAAGTGAAAATAGATGATATCAGTGCTAACAACAGCTGGTTTCTTAACTGTCTCACTGCTGCAAGCCAGTGCAGACAATAATTTCAATTTTCAAAAGCTCTTGACTTGTTGAATATTTTGAAAACAATTCGACTGAAAGTTGTTGGTGGCTTAGCCACCAACAACTTTCAGTCCAATTGTTTTCAAAATATTTTTCACGTTCAGAGATATAACCTGTGGAATATGTTGTCTGCAAAAACTCAGTCAGACGCTTACTAGAGGTTTAAATACAATTTGAAGAAAATGGTCTCTAAAGGCAGGTAGGTGGTCTTTATAGCAGGTTATTCCCCATCACCACACAATCCATTTAACACATGCACATCTGGCTGAATCACCGAGTTAGCAGCAGGGGTAGGGTGAGCTGGAGTTGATTTAGAAAATAATTTGACTGAAAGTCATTGCTGCCTTAGGCAGCAAAAACTTGAGCATAGATGTCAGAGCACATAACACATATCTTAAATATTTCTGCAGTATTGGAAAGGTTAATCTGTTAATTGGAATTTAATATCTAGTTTGGCAATAAAATCTGACATGGTGATAAGACGGTGGGAACAAACCATTTGCCCTATGAAAGTGAGACAGCAAATATTTAAGGAGTGATAACTCTGGCATTTGATGTCCTATCAGTTTCATTTTCACAACACAGATATTAGATGCCGTCATTAACATTGTGACCAAGTTTGGTGTCAATCCGTCAAGAAATAACAAAATGAGCCGTCATTGTTGGTGACGGACAAACAGATGGATGGACGGACATACAGAAGACGGATAGGGTTATCGCTATACGATAGCTGACTGACAAGTAAGCGGAGTTAAGAAAACCAATTTCGGCTTCACAATCCATCAAATAAAAAAATTGAATATGGCAGCCAAACACGCTAAAATTTGATTGGTCCACGGCGGCCATGTTTTTTACCTATCAACTTCCCATGAACAAACTTTAATGGCCCTTAGTCCATAATCATATCCCCAAAATTTCAGCCCGATCCGTTCAGCGGGTCTGCAGAATAAGTCGTTTTTACGAAAACTAAGTCATTCAAGATGGCCGCCGAACCATTTGGCCAATCAAGTTCCTTCGAACAAACTTGGTTCAGCTCTTGCCCTATATGATATTTTGTGAGCTTTGAATCAATCCACGTAGCAGTTTCGGAGAAGATTTTTAAAGCCATTTCCTAAAATCAGCCAAAATCCAAGATGGCCACCGGCCAAATCGGCTTTGTTTGAACAAACTTGGATCCCTATGCCCTAAGGATACTTTCTGCCAAATATAATTGAAATCGGCCCAGTGGTTATTGAGAAGAAGTCGTTTAAAGGAAAAAGTCGATGGACAGACGGACGGACAGATGCCGGACGGTCGCCATGGCATAAGCTTACTTGGCCATTCTGGCCAGGTGAGCTAATGAATGAATAAACTGGCATGATTATAATCGTGCTGGTTTATTCTAACAAATATTATCGGTGAGGTACGTGGTGGTATAGTGAATATCACTATGAGCAATGTACGCTGTACTCAGACAGAGTGAGATTATAGTAGCTAATTTATTATTGTGGCGTGAGACTGAGTGGTGGTAAACACTTGACCGGGCACTGCACCAATATCATGTCAAAATACATGTAGCATTCTATCAGTATTTGTGTTGGTACACTTTTTAATAATTTATTCCATAATGTACTTGTACCAACACAGATAGATTGCTATTTTGTCGTGCTACTATTACAGCGCTAGGTCAGGTGTTCACTACCACCGCTCAGTCTTACTTATAGTTTTGCCCAATGGAGGAATCCAGTTTTAGCTATTCCCCGCCCATCTCTAGCTAAGCTCCACCCAAGCTTTACCTGCATTGGGATCGATCTCTGAATCTCAAATTCCTGAAAACTATACATGTAAGCTGTTGATATGACAGCAACAACTCCCAGTCAAATTAGTTTTAAAATATTCGACATCATTTTTATTAACCCTTTAATGGTCATGCCGACCAAAACTGGCCTCTGTTATGGCCTTGTGGAATGCCCATTTACAGGCCAAGAGAATAGAATTTTTGAAAATTCACCACAAATGACTGGCTCAATGACCGAGCCAGTAATTTGTCATAAATTTTCAAAAATTGCATTCTCTTGGCCTCTAATTGGACATTCAATAAGTGGGTATTAAAATTTTCTTCACCAAATTTGTCCATTAAAGGGTTAAATAGAATACACATAGTCCGTCATCAATTATGTGTCTGTGAAGATTGAACAACTTATCTACGCAGTGGAACAAGGATTGAGAATTTTCCCCCACTGTGAACAGCAGAACAAGGTAGTTAAAGGTAAGTAAAGCTCCAGCTTTACAACCCTTTACTGTCCAATATTTGTCAAGAAAATGTAAATTTCTGCTGAACCCTTTAATGGGTAAATTTGGTCGAGAAAATTCCAATTGTCTCATAAAATGTCAATTTGCTGATCAAGAGCATTCTGAGAGCCAGTCATTCCAGTGATAAATTTTCAAAAATAGTATTCTCTTAGTCAGCAAAAGGGCATTTCTCAGGAACACTGCAGAGGCTGGTTATGGCTGATTTGACCATTAAAGGGTTAATAAATGCCCATTTGCAAGCCAAGGCAATTTTTTAACATTTAGAACTGTAATGATTAGCTTGGTTATCAAGCCTGTTATTCCAGTGGTAAAATCTTAAAGTAGTCTTCTCTTGGCGTGCAAACGACCATTTCTCAAGACAATTTGATTTCAGAGGCCAGTTTTGACCACTCACTGAGTCATGGTAAAAAAATAATTCTTGTTCTGCATATGGACATTTCTCAAGGCCACCACAGAACATGTTTTCACCAGCTGGAGTGTTAAAGGGTCAATTGCTAAAATGTACAATTCTTATAACAGTGACTAACTACTAACTCTTGGTATGTTATTGGTATCTCTAATCATGTTAGTTAGAGCTAATTCAATATAACAAACTTTAACAGTTAATTAAATTCAAACGGCACAAATGATCATGGTGAATGCACCAAAATAACCCAAACTTCAGGGCAAACTCTTTGTCACTGATTGGAGAAGTTCACTCAATCTGTAGTGTACCAGCTTCAAGTTCATCTTCAAGTCTTTCCAGTAGTGGTGGCTTCCTCATCATCAAACATGTCATCATCAGAAGATTCACTGTCCCACACATTAGCTGTCTCACCATTACTATCAGTGTCTGATTCCACGTTTACAACGGCATGATGAGTGATATTTGGTTTAAAATATAGGGCACAATACATAGCCAGTAATATACTATATACATGTACTGTTAGGCCCTATGACCAGACAGCGGCTGTTATGGTCATACGCCGCCCTCAGACTTTAGAGCAGAAATCAAACACATTATTCATAGTTTCGCACATCTGGGCATCTTGAATTCGGCTGCCATTAAAGTTGGGGAAAACTTACTACATGCTAAAGAGGACTGCCCATACAAACTCATTGTTTACATTTTCCTTGATGTTCAAACCATTAAATCCTGATTCTGAAAATCAGTAATAACCCTGTCAGGTATCAGAAAACATGAAATCATGAGGGAATTTCGCAATATATTAAAGAAAATGTAATTAAGGTTTAACGGCCCATTGCTCGTAATGTTAAATTAGCCCCTCTGAAAATGGTGTGTCACCCAGGGTATTATCGGAAATTTGATTGTGATGACGTCATTGTGATTCTATGAATATAATACAGGGTGGGAATATCGCCTCCAACAAGGGAGTACTTCTACTATTGCATTAACAACCGACAAGACAAAATAATAAATTTGTTACGAATGTGTCAAAATTCTGGTGAATATTTTGAAACTAATTTGACTGAAAGCCAGCTTCCAGTCAAATTGCTTTCAAAATATTCAACATCATACTTATATAATGACTGTAAAAGTGAAATTCTGGGATTTCAGGTTCAAATGGGTAAAATGTGATAATTCATTGGTTTAGATTTGGGGCCTACTTCCCTGATAATGCAGGTTACTAGGCCAATATTGGCCCAGTAACCTGCTTTATCATTCTTGTTTTAGTAAATGTGATGTCACCGATAATGAGTTATTGATTGTCGGAAGAGAGCCGCAGACACACAATATATATATATATATAATATCCATTTTGTTTACCCCTGGTCACGAAAAAACAATGTTGAAGATAAACAATCCGATAAACTCGATCATCGATGCGTGTCTTTGTTTACAATTTTCGAGATAACGAACTTCAAGCACTGTCAGTAATAAGCCCGAGTTAAGATGCCGAAGCGGTCAAATATATAGGCATCACACTTTCTGATTGGCAGTTTCGTTATTCCATGTTATCTGTCTACTTTTTAGTCTGTGGCGTACACGAAATGTGCGTAGATTGATGAATTGCACACACAAAAATATGTTATTTTCTAAACAGTTGATGCCATCTTTGCTAAATCCGATTAAATATGCGTGTATTCTCGACCAATCAGACGGTGATACCCGTTGCCGAAAACGGGTAATAACGTTACGTACTCGGATACCCATGGAGTGAGTTCAGGAAGGCGAATGTTCTACGCGGTACAGTGTTCAGTTAATAACGGGTAAAACAACTATGTACGCATGTGCATGTCTATGTAAAGGCGGAGATTTTCGGTTACATATTATGTATGAAATAGCGAAATCGAAAACAACCGAATGTCAGGTTTGCAGATTTTGTAAATCGCTTCTCTTTCCGTTATAAGACAAATTTGGCATAACACTAGTCGCAACTGGTGCATATATTGTTCTAAAAAGTTATGCCTATTACGTCGGCTCAAATTAGACTATATTGTAATAAACCCATTTCAGAGAATATCTTGGTTTATTCATCCAGATTTCAAAAGAAATTGTGGATTGAAAATTTATTAAAATATACGCACAGTCATCACACTAGCTTCATACTCAGTAAAGAATACCCAGGTGCGGAGTTCACACACGTCCATTTTATACAAAATTACGATTACGATGATGACATTTCGACAATTACAATGTATCATTTACAGCAACAAAAAAGCTAAAGGCGATGCATGTACTTAACACATATACGGCTCCAATTGCAATTTAAATTTACATGTACGGGTCCTTGACAGACTATAGACCGATTCCACTTTATGTTTAATGACGCGTAGTAAGAATCTTTGTAGCGTTACTGAATACATTTGATTGCGCGTTTGACTTTTTCCGTGACGGGTTTAAAATATTTCATGATACGTTTAGCATATTGTAGGATGGGTTAGACTTTCCATTAGATGCGCCTATAAAATAAATAAAATGCGTTTGGTGTTTGGCCACGCCTGGAAACGCTATGAGGTTTTGACGCGAAAAAGACGCATTTTTGTTTCGTTTTTGCTTCGTCAAACAGTAAAGCTAATTAAGATCTGTACTGTAGTTAGTGTAGAGATATAAAATATACATACATATAATACACAGTATTAAAATACAGTCTAGTCTGTTGTAGTAGTAGTAGTAGTAGTAGCAGCAGTAGTAGTAGTAGTAGTAGTAGTAGTAGTAGTAGTAGTAGTAGTAGTAGTAGTAGTAGTAGTAGTAGTAGTAGTAGTAGCAGTAGTATTTGTAGTAGTAGTAGTAGTAGTAGTAGTAGTATTAGTAGTAGTAGTAGTAGTAGTAGCAGTAGCAGTAGTAGCAGTAGCAGTAGTAGTAGTAGTAGTAGCAGCAGTAGTAGTAGTAGTAGCAGTAGCAGTAGCAGTAGTAGTAGTAGTATTTGTAGTATTTGTAGTAGTAGTAGTAGTAGTAGTAGTAGTAGTAGTAGTAGTAGCAGTAGTAGTAGTAGTAGTAGTAGTAGTAGTAGTAGCAGCAGTAGCAGCAGCAGCTATAGTGGGCAAGCCGGACAAAACTGACCTCTGCAGTGGTCATGAGGAATGCAGGCTATGAGAAAACTATTATGTCCATTTTAAAGGAAAAAGAAGACTTTGTACCAATTTTCAAAAATAGTCCACTTGATCTGAAAATGCAACATTTCTCAAAACCATTCCAGTCTTGGATGGGTCGAAAGTTAACCCTTTAAGCCCTGAATTTGTTCAATAAAATTTTATTTTTCTCAAAGAAAATGTCAATTTGCAGACCAAGAGAAGATTATTTTCGAAAATTTGCCACTGGAATGACTGGCTCGGTTATCGAGCCAGTCATTCCAGGGGTAAATAAAAAAAAATACTCTTTTCTTGGTCTGCAAATTGACATTTCTCAAGACAACTGTAGAAGCCGTTTTTGGCTAATATGAGTGCTAAAGGATTATCGTTATGCAATGGAATATATATATATATATATAAACTTACATATGTGACAAAAATAGCTATACATTAACTAAAATCATATTCTGCAAAAAACGGCAAAGGAAACCGGGTTATTCAGGTTGGTTTCAATTCCCGATATCCATAATTTATTGCATTGTGCGTGCATGCGTGCATGCCTGCCTACCTGTGTGAAAAATTAGACAAAGACACGAGCTTACCTCTAATAGCTGCTGATGAGATAAATGGTTTCTCGGATCTAACTCGAAAATAAGAACATGATTTACACCGGACGATCTCCAGCCGTAAGTATTTATTCCCAGGAGAAAACATTGTAAAATGACAAGAAAGGCACCGCGGTACATTCTTAATGCTGGCTTCCATGTATCAGCATGCTGCACAAAGTTTGCTGTAAAAATAACATCTAAGATAGACAAGAAAGGCACCAGGGTAGACTCTTAATCGTCTGACTGCTTAGTTTTTGCAGGCAACATATTCTAGGGGATATATCTCTGGACCTGTTACATATTTTGAAAACAATTTGACTGAAAGTTGTTGGTGGCTTAGCCACCAACAACTTTCAGTCAAATTGTTTTCAAAATATTCAGCACGTCAATCATTTTTGCTCATTGAAATTATTGTCTGGTGAGCTTTAGTTAAAGTGGAACTCAAACAGAAAAAGGTAAAAACATGTTAAATGTTTCCTTTGACTAATTTAGATAAAATAAAATATATTATGCGCATATTTTCGAATGCCTAAATAGTCAATTTTGCCCTAGAGTAATTTTCTTCTATTTCCCATAAGAATCGCGGCGTGACATCATTGCATGAACAATTGTTGTGGTATGACGTCAACATTTGGTTAATATTTTGCAGTTGATCATTTATACAATCATGTAGTTCACTAACAGCTCCCTCATACACCACCGTATTAACGCGATTAAAGAGAAATACATGTACTAATATTTAATAAACCAGGGCTTGAATGACCTTAAAGTTGTAACTTTAACTGTCTGACTGTTGAGTGGTTGCGGACAACATTTTCGAAGGACTATATCTCTGGACCGGCTGAATATTTTGAAAACAATTTTACTGAAAGTTGTTGGTGAGAGTTAATAAGCACCAGTTTCGTCTTTAATCTAAAAACATCTGTGAAGTAATCTGAATCCATGTGGTTGATGATTCAGGCGATGATTTCATACCATCAATTTTATGCCTGTTTAACAGTGATAAAAAACGTGAAAATTTGCTTATAATTCATAAAATATGATAAAAACTTATTTTAACCATTTTTAATACAATTTAATTCTCATTTTCCCTTTAACCCTTTAATGGTCAAAACTGGCCTCTGCAGTGGTCTTTAGGAATGGACATTTGCAGACCAAGAGAATATTTTTGAAAATTTACCACAGGACTGGCTGCCTCGATAACCGAACCAGTCATTCCTGTGGTAAATTTTCAAAAATAGGCTTCTCTTGGTCTGCAAATGGACATTTTCTATGAGAATTTAAATTTTCTTGAATAAATTTGAGGGTTAAAGGGTTAATAGAAAACTAGGCTCTTGTCTTGAGGAATGTCCAGTTGCAGGTCAAGAGAAGACTGTTTTTCAAAGTTGACCACTGGAATACCTGGTTCGATAAACGAGCCAATCATTCCAGTGGTTAATTTGCAAAAATAGGATTCTCATGTCCTGCAACTGGACATTTATTAGGCAAATATTTCAATTTTTCTTGACCAAATTTGATCATTAACGGTTTCATGCTGTCTTCCATGCGTGCTGGGCAACGTTTGCTGCAAAAATAAAAAATGTGTTTTTAAAAATTCCAATTGTCTCATAGAAAGTGTCTATTTTCAGCCAAAACAAAAGACTACTTTTGAAAACTTCACACGGTTATCGAGCCAGTCATTCCAGTGGTAAATTTTCAAAAATAGTCTTCGCTTGGTCTGCAATTGGGCATTTTCTATGAGAAAATCGAAATTTTCTAGAATAAATTTGAGAGTTAAAGGGCTAATTACATATTCTAGCACTGTCTTGTAATCTCTGACATACCTGTGATAATAATAGCCACTAATAGAACAATGAATATCCCTGCAAACAGTCCAACACGGAAAGTCGTCCACGGAGTTTGCTGCCAACAAATATATACATGTATATTATACCGTTTAGCCAAAAAGGCAAAATGGCTAAAATGGCTTCTGCAGTGGTCTTGAGAAATGTCCATTTGCGGAACAAGAGAAGACTATTTTTGAAAATTTACCACTAGGAAGAATTACTCGCTTGATAAATGAGCCAGTCATTCCATTGGTGAATTTTCAGAAAATAACATGCTCTTGGTCGGCAAATGGACATTTTCCATGAGAAAATTAAAATTTTCTTGAAACGATTTGAGCATTAATGAGTTAATGGATGCTATGCCCCGCCCATCTCTAGCTAAGCCCCGCCCATCTCTAGCTAAGCCCCGCCCATCTCTAGCTAAGCTCCACCCATCTCTAGCTAAGCTCCACCCATCTCTAGCTAAGCTCCACCCATCTCTAGCTAAGCCCCGCCCAGCTCTAGCTAAGCTCCACCCATCTCTAGCTAAGCTCCACCCATCTCTAGCTAAGCTCCACCCATCTCTAGCTAAGCCCCGCCCATCTCTAGCTAAGCTCCACCCATCTCTAGCTAAGCTCCACCCACTCTTCATCTGTGTTGGGATCAATCGATCCCTGAACTCTTTGACTATCAATTTCCAGAAAACTATACACTCAGACAAGTTGTTGAATATTTTGATATTACTATGGCAGCAACAGCGCCCAGTTAAATTAGTCTCAAAATATTAAACAGAATGTTTATTAAATAGTAGACATACAATTCATACAACAATTACACGTTCATAACGGAACTTATCTACGTCATACATGACACAATTGATTATGACATCATCCTACACATCACGGTAATAGATTATGATGTCATATGATTGATGGATAAACTGGAAAAGTCCACAGATACACGGTACACACATTGAGATGACTGGCATACAGGCACAAATCTAATGATTGAAGACTGATTCAGACTCGGTTTACATTGGGAAATTCAATGATAAATTTTCTATGACACAGAATTGCATGAGCTTGAGGAATAAACGGGGACTAATCTACCCACTAGCCAAATAAAACTAATATCTGGATAATGAAAAGCAGTATTGCTTTTACTCGGCTAATGATTAAAATTAATTTACCGGTAATTTTCTTGATGGGCTGAATCCTGACTAATTTCAGCATTACCCTTGCACGCCAAAAATTCCTGTTTATGCTGGTGAATATTTTGAAACCAATATGACTGAAAGCCGTTGCTATCTAAAGAATTTAGTCATATTAGTTTCAAAATATCAACACATTACTTAGTTATATATTAAGACCCTGATGATGACTGACTGCAAACACGTTCAATAAGTGACGTTGAAGTGGCTAAAATATTTAATATTTGCCTAACAAAAATTGTATTTGGTTAATCTATTGGCTAGAAGATTGCAAAACCAGATCTGTCCCTGCTAAATAATGGTGCAAGAAAACATACAGACGGACAATTTTAAGTTCAAGAAAATAGTCACAATCAAATTCTGTGTAGCCAGAAACATAACTCTATCATAAAATCTACATATAAATTGTCCTTAACCATTAACAGTCATACAGGCCAAATCCGGCCTCTGTTATGGTCTTGTGGAATGTACAATTTACACCAACACAATTTTTGATAATTTACCACTGGAATGACTGGCTCGATAACTGAGCCAGTCATTTCAGTGATAAATTTTCAAAAATTGTATTCTCCTGTAAATGGACATTGAATAAGATTTTTAAATTTTCTTGACAGAATTTGACCATTCAAGGGTTAATACATAAAATCTTGTCTCATTTAACCGAACAACTAAAATCGTAACCATCAACAATCAATATTTGAAACCTAGATTAATCAATGACTGGGAATAACTGAGGCAGAAAGCATTTTACCCCTTACCGGTCATGCCGGCCAAAACCGGCCTCTGTTATGGTCTTGTGGAATGCCCATTTACAGGCCAAGATAATATTTTCAAAAATTTACCACTGGAAAGACTGGCTCGATAATCGAACTAGTCATTTCAGTGATAAATTTTCAAAAATTATATTCTCTTGACCTGTAAATGGACATTCAATACGAAATTATTAAAATTTTCATGACTGAACTTGAGCATTAAAGTGTTAACGAGAGGTTGGCCTGGTGTCTCACTGTGTTTCACTGCTAGCAGCCACGATCAAGAATTGCAGCAACTTACATCTAAAGTCTGCCCATTCTCCATGCACTTGCATACCGTAATGGACAGTTATTTTCAAAAACGCGCTTCTTAACCCTTTCATGCTGATAACGGACAAAACCGGCATCTGTAGAGGTTGGTTTTGAAGACTATTCATTTACAGCCTTAGAAGACCATTTTTCAAATTTTACCACTGAGATGACTGGCTCGGTAACAGCGGCAGCCATTCCAATGGTAAGTTTCCAAAAATAATCTCTTAGCACGAGAATGGATATTCAATTAGCAAATATTTTGAGTTTTTATTAAACATTAGTCATTAAATAGTTAAATAACCACTGGCATGTTACCCAGGAGCAAGTTCATATTCATGAAACAGAATCCAAAACACTTTTGAACGACATTGATCAATCATACATTTGTCATATTCAAGGATTTTCAGCCCTTTCCATGCGAGTTAAAACTGGTCTTTACAAAGGTCTTGACAAATGAGTATTTTGGAAAGTTATACGCGAACTACAACAGTACTGAATACCAATATCAAGCTTAAAATTCTTGATAGAATGGACTACCACTACCGCCAGCAGTCGCTGTGATAGTTTCAAGCCTTGAATTTGTTCAATAAAATCTGAACTTTTCAAAGAAAATCTCAATTTGCAAACAAAGAAGACTATTTTTGAAAATTTATCACTGGAATGACTGGCTCGATAACCGAGCCAGTCATTCCAGTGGTAAATTTTCAAAAAATTGTCTTCTGGTCTGCAAATTGACATTTCTCAAGACCACTGCAGAAGCCGTTTTTGGCTGATATGACGGTTAAAGCGCTAAGCAGATACATTATATACTGATGGAGAGAATGTAATCCCTATACTATGTCTTGTCAATGTTATGATAGAGGGACAACAACAGGGCTAACTACAGACAACACTGGACTGATGAGGTGATGTACGAAACAAACAAACAATAACAAACAAAACTAAGCATGGCTTAAAAGATAATACAATATATTCTATGCAGCAATTTTTTCAAATTCTCATTATTTCCAGTGTTATGATCTATAGTGTAAATCCACTGCCAGCGATGTACACCAGTTTCTTTGCTATTGACACGGTAAAAGATAGAATATTAACATCAGACTGGTAAGGGTTAACTAAACAAGGATTCTATACAATTAAATGTCATTGTCAATAAACATCAGTGACCTTGACCTTTGTTCTTGTGACCTTAATGTCATCACGCTGATTCCTAACATCCCAGGCTATCATGAACTTCAAATACGCTTAACCCTTTCACCGACAAATCCCTGCAAAAAGTAAATTCTTTATGATATAAAAGTTAATCTGAATATTTTGAAATTAATTTGAATGCAAGCCGTTGCTGCCTAGCTTCCAGTCAAATTAATTTCGAAATATTCTTCTATAAATTTTCCTGTATGGTTGCCTTGAAAATGAGATATGAGGAATTCATCGGTGAAAGGTTTAACCAAGGCTGAAAACCAAGTCTAAGTTACAAATTTCAAAGTTTTGCTAAATGTAAATACACCTTTCCTAAATACTGCAATGAAGACGATGATGCCCCCCCCCCCCACCCCCGCCTGACGACGAATACGATGAATGACAAGCATCTAGTTTGTTCCAGAGGACTTTTGGCATGTTTGGAGCTGCCAAGATGGTGCAGTTGTAAAGCATTACTAGCATTGGTGCATCTTGATGTTCATGGGAATTGTAGAATCTACAGTATCTAGGACTTGAAATTACATGTGATGTTTCCTATTACACAACAATTTGTAATGTCAGTTAAACTGCAGAGGAGTGATCCGGTTAGAGGATAGCCGTTTACAGCTTACGATGGTGTTTCTTCCACCTTCTCTTGACCCGGGATAACTGGTGTCTTCATCATTCATCTCCCTTGGGTAGAAGTGGTTTGTGGCTTTGAGTAGTTTTGTAACTATTTGGAGCAGTTCATCAAGGAGACCCGTATCTTCATCGATGAAATCAACATCATCTACCATGTCTACATACTCCATCTCCAGTGGCATATCTAGCTTTGACATTGAAGGGTTTGGTCGAATGCTCTCAAGCTGGTCTTAGAGCACAAGGTAACAAGTAACTGATCACTGATGATAAACTATTTCCATTGAGGAAGTGTAAAAAGGGCCGACATTCTCTACCCACCTGCCTCCAGTGCAACCGCCAGGAAACAGAAGAACGCCAACAGTTCGTTCTTTATAAGCGACTATACGGACACCAGTGTCTTCGCAAAAAGAATAATCTTATGCTACTGGCCTCCACTGGAATCAATCGCTAGATGCCGCTTAGCCTTTCCAAACCCACCCAAAAATAATCAGAGCTTGCCTGGTTAATCAAGAGAAAGACAAACCAGCATTTCGTAAACCCTTTTGCGGCCTGCAACACACAAAACTGCAACATCTGCAAGAGTATGGGAAAAACCCTTTCTTCACCAGCAACAACACTGGCTACACGCACAGATGTAAGATCATAGGTAACTGCAAGACATGCCACGTCATTTATCTACTCTCCTGCAAGCTCTGCGTAAAACAATATGTTGGAGAGACTTTGCGAGCTTTTGGTGTAAGAATAACAGACCATCTAAGAAGTATCACCTATTTCTACAGAAAGGCATCATACGACACTCCCATTTCCAGGCACCTCAATACGACAAAACACTGCAGAAATGACATGCAGTTTCACCGTATCCAAGTTAGGCTTGCACGATTGTCCGATATTATCGAAAATCGCGATTCTTTTTTCAACCACGACTTTACGATGTGATTTTGAAAAAAATCAAAATATCGCCAAAATTTTACTGTCATGCCGTATTCGGTCTATTTGTAACATAGGTGTCTATTACAGCAAGCTGTTCAATTTATTTCAAACCAACAGCTCAGAGAAAGGGTGGGATTATACTACGAATAGCTTAAAAAAGTTGAAGGTCATTCTCTAAAATTGCCTTAAAAGATGGACACTAATACGAAAATTCAACGCAATTTACCAGTATAATTTCGTGCCGCCTTACTGTACACCTCAAAACCATGATCGCGGGAGTGAAATTATTACCTGGGAAGGTATAAATATTGCATGTTTTGTAATAAGCATGGTTTATAAAATCAAAAATTAATCCAAAGTTTTACATTAAATGGCGTCGCGGGAATATATAAATCACGTGATATTGCTTGCTCTCCTGTTTTTGGAGGCGAGAGGTGGTGCGTTCACAAATATGATAGCTAAATGAGATGGTATACACGCTTTAGCAAGCATGACAAACTATCCTAGATGTTTCTGAAGGCTAACTATTATTAGTAAAATATATAAATCATGTGATATTGCTCGCTCTCCTGGTTTTGGAGGCGAGGGTGTGGTGCATTCATAAATGTGATAGCTAAATGAGATGGTATACATGCTTTAGCAAGCAAGGTGAACTATCCGAGATGTTTCTGAAGGCTAACTATTATTATTAACCAGGTACTCGGTAAATGCGGAGCAGATCTAAACATTAGATATCTATGGATCTAAAGTACATTCCTAATATCACGTGATTTGTATATTTTCACAAAGACGACATGAAATGGCAAATTTTAGGATTAATTTTCATGTAATAAATGAGGATTTTAACAGAGTATGCAATATTTAGGTTGCCCAATATAATAATTTCACTCATGAATATGGTATAGATTAAGCCAAGGGGTAAGGCGGCAAGAAGTTATTAATTGTGTCCTATTTTCGTGTTATTAACGATCAGTCTTAGTTTAAGCATCTTGGCGACTGAATTTCATGTTTTTGTTGAAATTTACCAATTTGAAGTCATCCGGAAAAAACTGATATGAAAACTCAGAGTGAAACCGATATGTCTACATAAGCCAAACCGTGCAGTCCAACTCAACTCAAGACCAATTCACCCCCATGTGAATTCATATACCTTAAAATAGGCTATACAATATATCGAAATATCACGATTTTTTTTCACCACGATATATTGCGATACCTCCTAGGACAATATTGTGCAAGCCTAATACAAGTCTTCTCTTCAGATCCACAGGATCCTGAATCCACCAAATGGAGACAACAATGAGAGCATCGCTGGATCCATCACATCCCTTGCATGGACCCACAAGGCATCAACAATACAGGCTAAGAGCGCATTTGATGAACACATCCTCTGGGACATGAGCTAAAAATCTCCAGTGCTAGACCCGCGTCCATGTCATAGTTGTCATCAACCTCTCCCTATTTCCATCGAGGAGAAGCAGTTTATTGTTGATGTCCTCTGGCACACACGCAAGCTACTCTTTACGGCTGTCATAACCTCAACTTCTGTTATTGAGCTTTTCGCACTGGTTTTGGCTGGCCATTGGGTTAGTGGCTCACATGCTGTATCACTGAACTGATCTTTGAACTATTCTCTCATTATCTCCGTGAGCTTTTCCTTGGTCAGAGCCGATGTCATGCCCATCAAGGCTGTGTACAGTGAGTGGCATGCTGATTCTGAAAGCTTCTCTACTGCTCTGAACATTTTGCAAGTCATCAGTGGAAGTGATCTCAGTTACTATTTATCATCTGCTCTTTTATGTCTCGTTCTTTCAAGCGTGCGATTGATTTGGCATGCAATCTTCTAGCTAGGCTTGTGTGATTGATTTGGCGTGCAATCTTCTAGCTAGGCTTGTGTGATTGATTTGGCGTGCAATCTTCTAGCTAGGCTTGTGTGATTGATTTGGCGTGAAATCTTCTAGCTAGGCTTGTGTGATTGATTTGGCGTGCAATCTTCTAGCTAGGCTTGTGTGATTGATTTGGCGTGCAATCTTCTAGCTAGGCTTGTGTGATTGATTTGGCATGCAATCTTCTAGCTAGGCTTATGTGATTTGGCGTGCAATCTTCTAGCTAGGCTTGTGTGATTGATTTGGCGTGCAATCTTCTAGCTAGGCTTGTGTGATTGATTTGGCGTGCAATCTTCTAGCTAGGCTTGTGTGATTGATTTGGCGTGCAATCTTCTAGCTAGGCTTGTGTGATTTGGCCTGCAATCTTCTAGCTAGGCTTGTGTGATTGATTTGGCGTGCAATCGTCTAGCTAGGCTTGTGTGATTTGGCGTGCAATCTTCTAGCTAGGCTTGTGTGATTGATTTGGCGTGCAATCTTCTAGCTAGGCTTGTGTGATTGATTTGGTGTGCAATCTTCTAGCTAGGCTTGTGTGATTGATTTGGCGTGCAATCTTCTAGCTAGGCTTGTGTGATTGATTTGGCGCGCAATCTTCTAGCTAGGCTTGTGTGATTGATTTAGCGTGCAATCTTCTAGCTAGGCTTGTGTGATTATTGCTCTGAGTGATCACGATCAATTATTCAAGAATAATGGTGATTACTCGATTAGTTAGCCTGGATACAAATTGTCCAGAAACAACGATAAATGCATATCAATGACAGAAGTGCCACAATGCTCATTAGGAATGTCCTTTTGCAGGGCCACAAGAAGACTATTTTTGAAAATGTGTCACTGGGATGACTGGCTCCATGAGCGAGCCAGTCATTCCAGTGATACAGTTTCAAAAATACCCTTCTCTTAATCTGCAAATGGACATAGATTCGCTGAGCAGAATGTCAATTCTTGTGACTGATCTCATTAAAGAGTAATTAAAAAGGTTTTGAAATATTTTAAGCAGCAGAAATTATTCACGATAATTCGATTATTTAATTTTTAATCATATAAATTCATGACTTACAAAATAATCGCAATTTTCGATTTAATCACGTAATCCTACTTGTAGCCATTCTTTATTCTGTAGGGTGTCTTTATTCTGACTGTTCTTAATACATAAATATTGATGTGGTAGGTGGAGGTGATACAGGCCCCTTAGGTATCTTGTCGTTAACTTAGGTATCTTGTCATTAACTTAGGTATCTTGTCATTAACTTAGGTATCCTGTCGTTAACTTAGATATCCTGTCATTAATTTAGGTATCTTGTAGTTAACTTAGGTATCTTGTTGTTAACTTATGTATCTTGTAGTTAACTTATATATCCTGTCGTTAACTTAGATATCCTGTCGTTAACTTAGATATCCTGTCGTTAACTTAGGTATCTTGTAGTTAACTTAGATATCCTGTCATTAACTTAGATATCCTGTCGTTAACTTAGATATCCTGTCGTTAACTTAGGTATCATGTAGTTAACTTAGATATCCTGTAGTTAACTTAGGTATCTTGCCATTAACTTAGGTATCCTGTAGTTAACTTATGTTTATTGTCGTTAACTTAGGTATATTGTAGTTAACTTAAGTATCCTGTAGTTAGCTTAGGTATCTTGTAGTTAACTTAGATATCATGTAGTTAACTTAGGTATCCTGTAGTTAACTTAGGTATCCTGTAGTTAACTTAGGTATCTTGTCGTTAACTGTCTCGCTTCTGTAAACCACCTGACAATAACCTCAATGAGCAAAAACTCCCGACTTAATGAATAGTTTGAAAACTATTTAACTGAAAGTAGTTTGTGGCTTGGCCACGACCAACTTTCAGTCAAATTGTTTTCAAAAGATTTAGCACGTCCAGAGATGTAGCCCCTGGAATATGTCATGTACAAAAACTCAGCAATCAGTGGGTTATCATAGTGAGCCACATATTATAATACAACATGCTGTTTTATACAGCACTTAAACCTTTAACACTCAAATTTTCTCATACAGAATGTCCATTAGCAGACCACGAGGAGACTATTTTTGACAATTTACCACTGGAATGACTGGCTCGGTTATCGAGCCAGTCATTCCAGTGGTAAATTGTCAAAAATAGTCTCATCGTAGTCTGCTAATGGACATTCCTGAAGACCACTACCGAGGCCTGCTTTTCACCATTGCATGGTTAATTAGTCTCAGTGTTTTCTGTCACCAGCAGATCAGCAACATAGGATCTCATGCGGTTGATGTTTTTGGTTGCACTGATATTTTCGCTGCTAATATCGCCACAACCTGGATAACTTTTACTAGAGCGTGGTTTGTTTCACAATAGAGGAATCCAATCGATCGATATGATGTCATAATGAATTATGTCACAGGTAGATTGATGTTACAATCAACGAACAAGAGCCCCAAGGGCCTGTTGCGCTCACCTGGACCATTGGCATTTAAACCATTTGCATTTAAATAGACATGAAGGATGATTTTTAGAAAATCCAAGATGGCCACCATAAAATTTCCCAATCAACACTCTCGTTTAATATGTTGAAGCCTACTATCATAGGATTGCTCCACCCAAGTTTTGTTGAAATCGGGTTATTGATTGAAGGAAGGAGTACCGTTTTTAAATGGTTCCGGAAAACTTTCAGAAAGTCAGAGATTTCTGCCAAAACATTGACCTATAGAAATTCTGAATAGAATTTCTAGAGGTTACGACAATAGGATCCTTCCAGTCAAAATTGGTTGAAATTGCCCAAGCGATTATCGGAAAACCCAAGATGACCACTATCAAAATCAAGCCATCAAAATTCTGTATATAAGTTCTGAAGAATACGGGCCTAGGGTTCTTCCAGCTGAGTTTGGTTGAAATTGCCCAAGCGATTATCGGAAAACCCAAGATGGTCACTATCAAAATCAAGCCATCAAAATTCTGTATACAAGTTCTGAAATCTACCAGCCTAGTATCCTTCCGGTCAAGTCTGGTTGAAATTGCTCAAGCAGTTAATGAGGTGTATCGTTTTAAACGATTTCCCGCCATTTTTTTTGGAAAATTCAAGATGGCCGCCTGAAACATACCAGCGTACTATCCTCCCAGCTAAGTCTGGTTGAAATTGTCCAAGTCCAAAAACGAGTAGCGTTTTAAACGATTTCCCGCAATTTTTTGAAAAAAAGATAGCCGCCGAAAAGATTGACCAATCAAAATTCTTTATACAAGTTCGTTTTGACGTCATAGGGTCCTTCCAGCAAAATTAGTTTGAAATCTGCCAAGCGGTTAATGAGTAGTGTTTTTACGCACAGATGCACGATGGATGGACAGACGGATGGTCACCGTGCCATAAGCTCACTTGGTCATTCAAGCCAGGTGAGCTAATAATGAATAATTAATAACGTATCTACATGTAAGTCTGTCATAAAATCTTAATAGTCTGTCAAATTGTACGAATTGTATGTCTTTACTATTTAATAACCATTTTGTTGAATATTTTGAAACTAATTTGACTTGGTGCTGTTGCTGCCTAGTCAAATTAGTTTCAAAATATTGAACAGCTTACCTGTATAGTTTTCTGGAAATTGAGATTCAGAGAGTTCCGGTTTTAATCGACCCAAACAGGGGCAAAGCGTGAGCGGAGCTTAGCTAGTAATGGGTGTGACATAGGATGACAGCTAAAACAGTACTCATCCATTGAGGACAAGCTTGGACATCTGCTCAGCTATTGTTTCCCTATACCACGTCTGGATGGCATTATCGGGAGTTAAATTTAAGTCTATCATGGTTGGACTGTGATAATTACAAGCAACCACTAACAAACTTTTTATTAACCCTTACCACTCTGGTGTCAAAATTTTCAAATTAAATTAAAAGATGAACTGCTGTTCATTTTTCAACAAATTTGTTGGGAGAGGGTGCTGTCGTAAACAGCAACATCTTCCAGCAAAATTGTTGAAAAATGTACACCATTTTTTTTTTATTGCAACAGTAAAATATAGAATATTGACATCTGAGTGCTAAGGGTTAATAGTCATACCGCCCAGAACCGGTCTCTACTATGGTCCTGTGGAATGACCATTTACAGGCCAAGCGAATACAATTTTAGACAATTTACCACTGGAATGACTGGCTCGATAACCGGGCCAGTCATTCCAGTGATAAATTTTCAAAAATTGTATTCTCTTGGCCTGTAAATAGACATTCAATAAGTAAATATTTAAATTTTTTGGACCAAATTTGACCATTAAACAGTTAAAGAAACATTTTGGTGTGTGTAAAATTTGGAGCAACAGCTGCATGTTATAAACTGGATCTAAAAGTATGTAAGCCGGTATCGAGAACACATCCATGTATGATAGCAAGATAACAGTGATATAATTATCTACAACATTGACTACAAAATGAAATTCTACTAATTCACGCTCTGAGAGTGAGAACTATTTATTGATGTTAGTTTTTCAACTTATAATTTGAAACAAGTTTTAGGTGACTTGATGCAGCAACTCATTAACAATATATATATATATACTCTATGACATGTACTAGCTAAGAGAATAAACATTAATAACGTCAACAACAAAATACAGTATAATTGAATTTAATGCTTCAAGTTCAAGACAGACATACAGGTTTTACAAGCAATAGTGACACACATTTTCTAGCTCTGTCGCACACAAACCTGGCTAAGCTCCGCCCACATTTCACGCATGTTAAAATTGATTTGAAACTGAAAACGGAATTCCCAGAACGTAATTTTCAAGATTACTAAACAGCTAAGCTGTCGAATATTTTGAAACTAAATTAACTGGGGATTGCTGATGCTTAAATTAATTTCAAAATATTCAATAGTATGTTTAATAATTTATAAATTCATAAAAAATGATAAATTATATATTTCATCAAAAGTTGTAAAGTCGGCTGAGCACACAAGTGGAAGCAAACTACAAGACCATGACCTATGACCCATCAAAGACATACAATTTGTATACTATAGTGACAGACTTTTCGATTTTTATAACAGAGCTACTGGTAGGTCATTTTGATTGTGACATCAGCTAACATGTGACTAATTTGATTATGATGTCAGCAACATGAGTGACAGATTGGATGATCCCTCTATCGGATTGGAAAAATGGCTTCCAGTCAAATTCCTTACAAAATATTCAACAGCAATATTATTTCTTACATGGCAATGCTAGTCCTGTGCCTGCCTTGTGTTCTGTAAGGAAAGCGCTACAGAGTGCTCTGCTAGATTAGCGAGGCGGAAACCGGCCTCTCCTATGGAATGATACGTATTGTTAGACCACTTTGCTATTTCACGAAACATGTTTGGAGACGACTCGCGAAAAGCATTTAACATGTTTTCAATCTGTGACGTAATTGCACGCGAAGCAATGATATACATGATATATTACGGCATGTTGTGCAAAGGATCTTGGGATACCGTTTTCTTAGTAAACATTATCGTTCCGTAAAGAAGTTTTGTTCCAGAGAGCTCTGTTAGAGCGACCTATTGAAACTATTTTTCGCACCTCCTACGGAACGTAAAGCTGGACTTGATACGGTTAACATCATGCATCAGTACACACACACTAATAATCAGTTTTACACAAGATGCAAACCAGCCAATAACCTTAACCCCCTAATGCTCAAAATTGTTCAAGAAAATCAAAATATTTAATTACTGAGCACCTGTTTGCAGGTCACACGAAGTCTATTTTAGAAATTTTATCACTTGAATGACTGGCTCGGTTATAACCGAGCCAGTCATTCAAGTGGTAAAATTTCTAAAACCATCTCATGGTCTGCAAATAGACTGCAAAGGACAGTTTCGGTCAACTTGACCATTAAAGGGGTAATGATCAAAATTGGTCAAAAAAATATTGAAAGTTCTTACAGATTATGTCGCTTAGAGAACATGATGAGCGGAATATTCCTCAAGCTTAATAATGAAATGAGCAAACAATTTCAGTGCTAATCATTACAAAATATTCTTGGCCTGCAAATGGCCATTTCTCAAGAGCATTGCAGGAGTAATTTTAAGCGGGTTTGACCATGAAAGGGTTAAAGAAGAGTTACTAGAAGACTTACGTTCATCTGGTTCTGGTTATACATTAGAACAGAATAGGATAAGATGATCAGTTAGGCAGCTACACATGAGCTATGAAGATATGAAATTCTATGATTCTCTAACCTTTACTTCACATACACACATGCTTGCATGCATGCACGCACGTGCACACACACACACACAGACACACACACACTCGCACATACGAATGCACGCACCTGCATGCACGCACACACACACACTCGCACATACGAATGCACGCACCTGCATGCACGCACACACACACACTCGCACATACGAATGAAAGCACATGCATGTACGCACACACACACACACATGCACGCACACACACACACACACTCACACACACGAATGCAGACACATATCTACCCACTTCTCACCCACTGACCCACGCATGCAATCACATCCCATCCACGCATGCATGCACAGACACATGGGCGGATGCACACACGCACGCACAGACACACATACTTACATGGCTAGTCAAGCAATCATGATGGTAATACTAACAAGAGGCCCAAGCAGCCTGTGTCGCTCACCTAGACTCCTGGAGCACTCTTAATTTGTTGTCAAAATTGTTGGTGGGTTGTTTAGGAGTAGTCTTTTAAATGAGTTTGTGGTCATTTTTGCAAGTCCAATATGGCCGCCAACCACGCTACATTTTGATTGGTCCAAAGCGGCTATGTTTTTGACGTAGCTCCTTCCCTTGAACAAACTTTAATGGCACTCAGAGCCTAATATCTCCAAGATTTCGGATCAATCCGGTCAGTGGTTCTAGTTGTTTTGGCAAAAAATAGGTTATCCAAGATGGCCACCAAACCATTTGGCCAATCAAGTTCCCTTGAACAAATTTGATTCAGCTCTTGCCCTAGATCATATTTTATGAGGTTTGCATCAATCCCACAAACGGTTTCGGAGATTTTTTAAAGATGTTTCCTAAAATCGGCCAAAATCTGAGATGGCCGCCGTTCCACTTGGCCGATCGGCTTCATTTTAATAAACATGAATCTCTATGCCTAAGGATGCTTCCTGCCATATATAATTGAAATTGGCCCCTTAGTTCTCGAGAAGACATTTTAAATTTCCCATTGCTTTAGTATGGGAGCTTTTGGCGGGAAAACGATCCAAGATGGCCACCAAATGGCTCATCCGATTGTTTCAAAAATGGCAAATTTGATCTCAGAATACACAAAAACATACACAAAACCAATTTCGGCCACAAAATCCCTCAAATAAAAAATCCAATATGGCTGCCAAACATGCTATATTTTGATTGGCCCACCGCGGCCATGTCTTTTGATGGATCAATTTCTCTTGAACAAACTTTAATGGCCTTTAGGCCCTAATCATATCTGCCAAATTTCGGCCCGATCTTTCAGCGGTTCTGGAGAAGTCGTTTTCGCTACAAATAGCTCAACCAAGATGGCCACCGAGCCATTTGACCAATCAATTTCCATCGAACAAACTTGGTTCAGCTCTTGCCATAGATCATATTTCATGAGATTTGCATCAATCTCTTAAGTGGTTTCGGAGAAGATTTTTAAAGACGTTTCCTAAAATCAGCCAAAATCCAAGATGGCCGCCGGCCAAATTGGGCAATTGGGTTCATTTGAACAAACTTGGATCCCTATGCCCTAAGGATGCTTCCTGCCAAACATAATTGAAATCGGCCAAGTGGTTCTTGAGAAGAAGTCGTTTAAAGGAAAAGTTGACGGGCGGACGACGGAGGGTCGCCACGGCATAAGCTCACTTGGCCTTTCAGGCCATGTGAGCTAATCATGTTTATATTTAACCACTACCACAAGCCGAGTACAAAATGTTTGAACAGACAGATGACATGATGAGTTGTAATCGCATGTGTCCACTAATGACAGGATATTTTTGACAATTTTTAACCACTGGAATGGATGCCTCTGCTAAAAGCCAGCCATTCCTGTGGTAAATTTTCAAAAAACACCTTCTCTGGGCCTGCCAATGGACGTTCAAAGTTTTGAATTTTCATGACCAATTTTAACCATTAACGAATTACCGGTAAGCTGATCGTTGTGAATAAAATAAATGTAACAAATATTTAGTTTGTACAAAATAATGTACCTGATCACCAAGTGGCGGGACTCGTAATCGCTTCATTGCTTTTTGACGGTTCCCACCTTCTAGATCTGATGTAACTAAATGCTGTGAAAACATAAGAATATAAGTTTGAGATTAACGCATTAGACAAGGAGCCTTAATACCGAGACTGCATGTTCTATCCTGTGTCTATACAGTGCTTAAAGTGATGCTAATCTCATCTCAAATGTTGTACTGCACCGACAGATCCTGGTATATAGATAACATATCGATCATTCATATCCTGTCTCATTCCCTTTTCTATATCACAGTTATCTGCTTTGCGATATCGCGTAAATGTTGAACAGTGATCGCCACCATTTTGTCTCCTCAAGCGATAGTGTGTGATGTCATGTGAGTGCCAATGCATTACATTCGTTATTATGTAATACTCATCTTGTTGAATATTTTGGAAGTAATTGGACTGGAAGTTGTTGCTGCCTGTAAAATTACTTCAAATCCAACTTTTAAAAATTCTTCGTCTACCATGCTAATTTACAGACGTATTCCATAACTAGTGTTATAACTTCTCAGAGGAGTTATTTGCTAGAAAAACTGTTTTCACCTGACACTGATCTGTTTTGATTGTGTCAAGGATGCCGAGTTTATGCGGTCCGTGCCTTATATACTCCTTGAGGGGCAGCAAAATGTCTACAACTTGTACACAGTTGCTAGGAATAGGTTGTCCGCAGTGGCCGCAGCGGAACTACTTGTGTCATTGTGGTTGTCCAAAGTTGGTTTGCATTAGAACAAATTGCGTCCTATGACATCACTGGCGGGTACATGTAGCTTCATGGTTGGCTGCGTTGACAGCAGTTGGCCGCATGGTCACTAGCCATAAAAATGAACGGTTCACTGCAGGTGATGCGGTTAGCCGCAGTTGGCCACCAACCAGAGAAATTGAAAGTTGATCTGGACGACAAGACAACCGCTGTCCATCGTAATGAATATGAAACTTATTGGATAATTACATACTATGGATCCAATCAGCATCAACCATGCTGACTGCTAACCCTTGCATTACTGCAAGTCACAGTATTCTATAACTAGGTAGTATATTTATTACAAAATTTAAATCAACAACATTACGTATCCTGGTGTGTTCCCCTTGTCGCAGGCAGCGTCGGTACGCAACATCTGTAGCGTCATGGGGCATGTTGGATTATTTTGCGTCATCAAACCAATGAAAATATACCTTACGTGTTATATAACCAATGCAAATCATTTTGCTGAATATTACATGTGTTCATATCGAGAAATATCTAACGGGCTGAAATCCATGTTTATATGATAAACTTCATTCTGCCATACCTCTGTTTCCTTAATAAGCTGATCCACCTCCTTCGATGTATAATACTTGGCTGTTTCTACATTTGTCTGCCGCCAATCTGCTCCATTATCTGTTTGTAATAACTGTAAACAAACAAACAAAATTAAACATGCAGACAACACTCAGAAATAAGTTAAAATGTTTCCAAAACTATATAAGACGTCGTACATGTACTGTTATGGCTTTTGAATATCTTGAGAATAATTTGATTGTAAGACATTGCTCTCCGCCTGACATATTCCATGGGTTATATCGCTGGACCTGCTAAATATTTTGAAAGCAATTTGACTGAAAGTTGTTGGTGGCTAAGCCACCAACAACTGTCAGTCAAATTGTTTTCAAAATAATCAGCAGGTTCAGAGTTATTGCCCATTGAAATTATTGTCCAGTGGCTTGCAGCGGCGTGACAGTTAAGCTGCCTTAGGCAGCAATGTCTGCCAATCGATACTATGTTCAAAATATTCAACAGAATGTTTCTTACTGACTAATATCTTTCTGTTTTTGTTTTGCAAACATGTTATTTCTGAGTTGTATACAACATAAACACAGCGACAAGCTTCCGATTCATAACCAAGCATTTTAAACAACTCATACCTAATTTAATGGATGGATCAGACCTGTCGCTCATGTATCTGTCACCATAATATCTCAATGAAGCAATCCAGTTTATTCATCAATCATATGATGTCATAATCAACTAGGTGGCATGTAGGCTGACGTCATAATATATTATGTTATAGGTAACGTAGGTAAGTTCGTCATAAACGCTTAATTGATGACGGACTAAGCATTGTTGTACGAATTGTTTACCTTACTATTTAATAAATATGTTGTTGAATATTTTGCCGCTAATTTGACTGGGCACTGTTGTTGCTATACACGTAACCTGTTCAACAGTTTGAAACTAATTTCACTTTAGTTTCAAAATAGTCCACAGCTTAGTTTTCCGGAAATTGATAGTCAGGAAGTTCAGGGTTCGATCGATCCCAACACGGGTGAAGTGTGGGTAAAGCTTAGCCAAAACTGGATTTCCTCCATTATTGCATTAGTTGCATTGGTTTATTTCGAGCCCTGACACTTGATTGACAGATCAGATCCCTCCATTATATTCACACACAATACTTTTCTCACCTTCACAACCACACTGTAGTACTTTTGATCTCAGCCCAGTGATAAAGCTTTAGCTTTTTAATCATGTAGCCACCTGGGCCCCATAGCACAAAATTTAAGGGGCCCAGTCAATTTTTTAAGTGGCCAATCTTTTAATTACGATGCATCGGCACACGGTACATGTATCTTAGATTTAAAAACACAGGATATAATAAGTTAGTAATTTGTAGAATGTGTTAAATATGTTGCTTCCAAGCTTAACCCTTTCATCGATAAATTACATTCATCATAATTTCATGACAACCAAACAGAAAATCTGTTGAATATTTTGAAATTAATATGACTGGAAGCCATGGCTTCCAGTCACATTAATTTCAAAATATTCAACAGAATACGGTATACATTGTAAACAATTTATTTTTTAAGGATTGAGAGTCAATGAAACTGGTTCAACCTACAATAGAATCATCAGATATATAAAATCATTTTCTGTTCACAATCTTAAAATATGAATGGAAAAATTTATGTCGCCACCTGGGCTAGTGAGTATGAAATTTTAGTAGCCAGCCTCAAATCTAGTAGCCATGAGCTACCGGGCTCTTCTAATCTACATCATTGCCTCAGCCCTGACAATAACAGTGGTAATCTAACAATGCTGGCAGGATGCAATGTTCGTGCATTACTGTTAAAATGTTGTAATATACAGAGATAGTAAGGTGTGGAACATTGTCAATCATATACTCATCAATTTCACACGTATAGCTATGCCTCACCCGTCTTTAGTTAAGCTTCACCCACTCTTTGCACGTTTTGGGATCAATCGAAACCTGAACTACCTGAATATCGATTTCCAGAAAACTATACAGGCACTATAAGCTGATGAATACTTTGAAACTAATTTGACTAGATGCTGTTGTTGCCTATCAGCGTCTTGCATCCAGTCAAATTAGTTTCATAATATTCAACGGTCTAAAGGCTATTAAATAGTAAAGCCATACAATTTGTACAAATTGACGGACTATCAAGCATTTATTTATAAGGGATTTAGATACGTTATTTATGACATAATTGATTGTGATGTCAACCTACATGTGGTGTAATTCATAATGACATCATACATTTCACTGACGAATTGGATTAATCAATGGCACACACCTTATCATGTTTTTTCAGGATTTTTCTAAAACCAGTAAAATTCAATGTTTGGAAGTTTTGTAGCAGTATTAAGCTGAGGTAAAATTCACTGAAAGCGAGTCTGAGATCATGCATTTTGCGCGTGTGCGTCTGGCCAGCTTTCTTGTCCTTGTCGCGGAACAATTTATATACACTCGCTCGTCGATTCCGAAGCGTGTTTGACGTTTCCGCGTCCTGGTATACCTCCATCTCTGATTTGAGACTGGCATATTTTCTGTGCGCTTCAGATAATTTTTCTGTAACAAACAGGAATTGAAAGATTAAAAGTTCCACCGACAAATCCTGGAAAAAGTACATGTATATGCTTTATGATATAACACTTATTCTATTCAACAGTTTTCTGGCATCAATATATCACTCAGGTTACCTTGAAAATCAGACATGGCGAATTCCTCAGGGGAAGGATTAATTGGTTAACTGTCTTTGCTTATTGTCAATCTCCATTTGTAAAACAGAAAGACTATTTTTGAAGATTTTTTACCGCACAAATGACTAACTCAATATCGAACCACTCATAAATTTTCCAAAATATTCTTCCCGTTGTCTGCAAATGGACATTTTCTGTTGAAAAATTGACATTTTTCTTGATCAAAATCTGAGCAGTAACTTGGATTAACAATTAATATAACCTAGATCAGGTAAATCTCCACCTTCAACGCTTTGAGTTTTTGACACCACTCCCCACTGGCACCCTGGGGGTGGAGACAAATGTAAATGTCCCCTTGCACTTCACAATCATGGGTAGAAATAAAAAATGTCTTCTACATGCACACCGTGTATCTAACACTGAGATTTTGCCAGCACTGTAGACAATCTACCACATTTCACTTAATAGTAGCCTATGCTCTAATAGAAGCCCACCCCCTAACTGACATATGAGCTCCAATGATTTCTTAGCAGTTTCAAAACGGCAAAACTCTGTATTACAAGCCCACCCCCTAAATCAGCAGACTGTATAGGAAAATTTTTCTTAAGAGCAAATTTGTAAGAATAGCGTGTATAATAATAACAATCGTGTCACAGGGTGTGTCTACTTCAGACCGATCTCTGCCCTGATATATTTCCGGCCCCTCTAGAAATCAATACAGGCCTCAGATTTGTAAAACTCGACCGCCTATTAGATTAATACTAATAGTAGGCCACGTATGTTCAAGATATTATAAAATTTATTACACACTTTTGTAGTCAAAATGCGCGTAAAACAGTCTTGGCGTGATTAGATACCTTCCTTATAAATATATTTTAAGACCAAATTTATGTACCAAACAACAAGCACGGGAGAAAATGTGCATCAATTTTGTAACGCTGATCAACATTAAATGACCCAAATTGAATTATTACGAACGACAATATAGCCGGCTTCTTAAGTTGGCAAGCCAGCGGTTCTTGAGATGGGACGCATCATGTTCTCGCGAGATATTATACGCTAACGGGAGTTTATCAAACGGGTACCCATTTTTTAAGATCAGTATAATACTCAGTTCCTATCGCGCAATGATAATATATAGATATTCCCGAGTTCCGAGTCCCCGATTCCAGAATATTTATATCCGAGCACTCGCTCTAAAATAAACTCTTCAATTGGAGGCGAATCACGTGATTTGTATTTTTTCGCGACGCCATTTTATATCAAATTGTGGATTCATTTTGATGTAATAAACGAGCTTTATTAAAGGATACGCAATATTTAGGTGCTCAAATCAAATAATTTCACTTCCCCGGTGATGTTTTGAGGTATACATTAAACATAGGCGTAGGTGGTGGGAATTTTTACGGGAGAAAATATGTTGAATTTCCGTGGTATCGATTTTAGAAAACCTTTTTGAGAAAACTCTGTAATATAAGCCCACCCCCTTTCTCAGAAATGTTTGGTTGGAAATTGAACACCTAATAGAAGCCTAACTACTATTAAGTGAAATACGGTACATGCATATATCTTGATGTTATGGCAGATCAGTGCACATGCATCCTGTACACACAGAACCAAAAACTTACCGGCACTGTGTGTGTAAAAAGGCCTTATTTCGAATCCTGATACATTTGTATAGGTAACTCACATACCCAATTTGGTTGGATTCAGATCAACAACTAAGGAGGCATTGTGTTACAATCAATTTCTGCACAAATGAATGGACAGACTGTAGAGCTGGGCGGTATTGATATTTACATGACGGTATCAGTACCATGAAAAAATACCACGTTATACCGTCATCTGAGCTCGAGGCATGCCACGAAATTAGAACAATTTTTTCCATTTCCTTTTCACTTCCATTTCCAACCAACGGTAAATATAGGTAAAATAAATAAATCGGCTTCCTGATTTAGAGAAAAAATACATGGCTATTGTGACTGTTTAGTTTCACGATTTTATTAGGTCACTATTTTTATTGACGTAATATCATTCACGGGAATATCGTTCAAAGGGTGTGGTCGACTCGCTAACTATAACCCGCTGTTTGAGACATTGGGGTGCACTATTTTCAATCTGGATTGCAAACGGTAAATTTTATTTTGGCAGTCGTGTGCTTTGAGTCCAGACAAAATCAGCGAGTATTTAAATGTGTTGTACTCTTTTATTTCTGTTGGAGTCGTATATTCTGTTACTCGCGAAAACACGCCTATACACATACATATAACACGACATTGACATAGCCGATTCCAAAGCTTCTGATAATTACCGAGTACCCGATGTGCAGACTCGTTACTCGCCATGCTTCACGTGAACAATGCGTGTAAAAAGCCATTTCCGCGAACTTCCGACGTGTAGCCAGTTGAAAAATGAATTATAAAAACTGAAACACTATAATTTTTATGTGTCGTTCCGTAAACCGAATTTACTCCTTAAAGAAATTTCTTAAAACAAGCCAGAAAAATAAAAAACAATGACTTCAACGTTGCTCGTTGTTAATAAATTAGCACGTGATCAAAACGGCGCGAGCAAATACTACGTTTTAGTAAATTTTCATTGATAAATTCAGCATAGTAATGTATTTTCCCACGGTCTAGTTCATGAACAACCAATCAGATACGTCTTTGCGAGATTGCTGTTGTGTTTGAATAGCGCGCAGTTTGTATGTTATTTTGTTATTCTAGTGTGTTTGTTCGGTGACAAAATGCTTGGAGTAATAAATTACAAATAATAGAAACGGGATTAGGGAATATATTATAGTGTAATTACTACCGGCGGACAGCCAGAGAATGAGTTTAGATGTTTTAAATAAAGCAATTTTACCGTGAGACTTTCAAGACGTACGTTTGACATACAATTCTGCCTGTCATTATTTTGTAATTGACGTCTTGATGTTTGTTTTTGCAACGACCCTTTCACCTCAACTCGGCTAATAGTTAGGGATGCCTGTATTTTTGGCACCATTAGCACCTATTTACCCGTGGTCAAGTCAGATTTTATGAATATATTTCTCAAATATTGCTCAAACATTATGGACGGTATTCACGGTATTTGGAAATGTCAACAGTCACGGTATCGGTTCACGGTATACCGCGGTCCTCACGGTACTACTGTCAGACCGGCCAGCTCTAACAGACAGACATATAGACAGACAGACGGGTGGGAGGACCTAATCCTAACTTCTTTGATAAACGTGTGAATAACAATACATGTGATAACCAGGCATTAAGAAGAGCAGCTGTCTAATTATGATCCACATGGCAGTCTGCTTAGTACTTATACACAGGTTTCACTCTCTAAACCATTTCATTAACAAATCACTACAACGGTTCAACTAAACAGGAAATCGGCTTAGTATTTTGAAAATGATTTGACTGAAAGTCATTGATGCCACAAGAAGCACCAGTTTTCAGTTAAATTATTGCCAAAATAACCCAAAAAAAAGGAGCATCTCAATCTACAACACACACAATTATATGACTTTTAACCCTCAAATTTGTTCAAGAAAATTTCAATTTTCTCTTAGATAATATCCAGCTACAGACAAAAAGAAAGTTATGTTTGAAAATTTCTCACTAGAATGACTGGCTCGTTTATCGAGCCAGTCATTCCAGTGGTAAATTTTCACAAATAGTATTCTTTGGCATACAAATGGGCATTCTTCAAGACCACTGCAGACACTGGTTTTGGCCGGCTTATCCATCATAAAGAGTTAAGCTGAGAAAACAAATTGCCAATTACCTGGCAATAATGACAGGTGATTCTGCCAGAAAGTGGGATAAGTGGATAGAGGTGAAGGTTAATGCATAGCATAGCTTGATTCTCTTGTGAATAGATCAATAGAGCTGTCTGTAAGAGTGAATTGCATGCCATTTATACCTCTGCAGAATATAATGGACTGCCCCTTATATAGTGATGCTGATGAAGTCGTTGTTTGATAGGCAGCTGGAGGAGGATATAGTGGAGATTGTGATGGAGGTCGAGGTTGAGTTAGTGGCGGAGCCGCGTTGGTCGTCGAGATGTAGATAAGGGACAAGGTAGGCTTGCGCGATTACGTGATTAAATCAAAAATCGTGATTATGTTTTAATCGTGAATTTTTATGATTAAAAATTAAACAAGAGGCCCAAGGGGCCTGTATCGCTCACCTGGACAATAGTCATTTCAACTAGAATGCTCTTTATCAACAAGATGGCCACCAAACCGTTTATCCAACAGTTTCGAAAAAGAGCAAATTTGAGATCAGAATACCCAAAAACACATATAAAATGAATTTCGGCCTCAAAATCCATCAAATAAAAAAATCCAATATGGCCACCAAACATGCTATATTTTGATTGGCCCACAGCGGCCATGTTTTTTAAGGGATCAACTTCTCTTGAACAAACTTTAATGGCCCTTAGGCCCTAATCATATCTGCCAAATTTCGGCCCGATCCCTTCAGAGCATCTGGAGAATAAGTCATTTTCGCTACAACTAGGTCAACCATTTGACCAATCAAGTTCCCTTGCCATAAATCATATTTCATGAGGTTTGCATCAATCCCCCTAGCCGTTTCAGAGATTTCTAAAGACGTTTCCCAAAATCAGCCAAATTGGCCGATCGGGTTCATTTGAACAAACTTAGATCTTTATATGCCCTATGAATGCTTCCTCCCAAATATACTTGAAATTGGCCCAGTAGTTCTTGAGAAGAAGTCGTTTAAAGAATTCCCCATTGCTTTACTATGGGCCCATTGCTTTACCATGGGAGCCTATGGCGGGAAAACAAACCAAGATGGCAGCCAAACAGTTTATCCGACAGTCTCGAAGGTGGCATATTTGAACTCGCCACACTGACAAGCATATATAAAGCAATTTTCGCCATCAAAATACATCAAATACAAAAAAGCCAATATGACCAAGAAACGCTGAATTTTGATTGGTTGATGGCGACCATGTTTTTTAATGTACGAACTTCCCTTGAACAAACTTGAAAGGCCCTTGGTCCCTAAGCATATTTACCAAATTTCAGCTCTATCCCTTCAGCGGTTCGGGAGAAGTCGTTTTCGCGAAAACTACGTCATCCAAGATGGCCACCAAGTAAATCAGCCAATCAGGTTGCCTTGAACAAACTTGGGCCTACCGTTGCCACAGATGATGTGTTATGAGGTTTGAATCAAATCCTCCAGCGGTTTCGGAGAAGATTTTTTAAAGTGTTTCTAATAATCAACCATTTTGGCCGACGGCCATCTTGGATTTCGACCGATTCGCTTTGTTTGAACAAACTTGAATCTCTATGCCCTAGAGATGCTTCCTGTGTATATATACAGATACACAGATATTCCCAAACCCATCTGTGTTAGTTTTTGTGACACAAGGCAAAAGATTTTATGGAAGGCACATGAAAGAGGATGTCAGTGGGATGACATGTGTGATTGACCTTTGAGAGGATAGATGATAGATGCAAAGTAAAGGTAACAGCTGACAAGCACAAAAGGGCGGGGACACAGGTGGAAAAGTCACACTCAACAGCCAGGAAAGTTCTCAAGGATAAGACATAATTGTGCAAGGAGCTGAGATACATGCATATATATACATTGGTGCCAAATGTGAATACTGTAATAAGCCAAGCAGGGGACAGGTTTAAGCCGTTGCACTCTGGTGTCAATAATTTTAAATTTTCAAATTAAATTAAAAGATGAAGTGGTGTTCATTTTTCAACAAATTTGGTGGAAGATGATGCTGTCGTAGACAGCAACATCTTCCCCCAAAATTGTTGAAAAATGTACACCAGTTTCTTTAATATTGACAAAATAAGAGAAGAATATTGACATCAGAGAGGTACGGGTTAAGTGGCACACAGGATGAGACTTTTGGTGTAGGACATGTAGGAAACCGAAAGAGGGAGGGTTTTACGGTCAGTGATAAGTGAAGAGTTGATCTTGAAGGATGGGAGAGCAGATAATTGAGGAATCCAGTTTCTTAGTCAATCATATGATGTCATAATCAACTCCATGTAGGCTGACGTCATATTCAATTATGTGAATGATGTGAAATAGTCCATCACAAATGCTTAATAGTCTGCCAAGTTGTACGAATTGTATGTCTTTACTATTTAATAAATTGTGAATATTTTGAAACTAATTTGATTGGGCGCTATTGCTGCCATACATAGCAGTAACAGGACCAAGTCAAATTAGTTTCAAAATATTCAACATCTTACCTGTATAGTTTTCTGGAAATTGGGATACAGAGTGCAAGGATCGATTGATCTCAACACGGGCCAAGAGTGGGTGGAGCTTAGCTAGAGATGGGTGGGGCATAGCTAAAACCGGATTCCTCCCTTATTAACACAGGTGTGCCATATTACTCACCGAGGAAGAACGTGTTTATTTTGGCTAATTCTTTATCACAGAACTGATAGAACTTCTCGTCAAACCTCGCCAGGTACCGCTGTATTACACTCATATCCGTTACTGGAAACAAAAAATGTAGTCAAATGAAAATATTTTCTATTTTAGAAGAATTAGAGTTAAATTAGCAGCACGATAGTATAAAGAGGGTTAATTTTCCCAGTATTTGGGGCTGTGGAACGTGGACACATTTTTATTTCACTATTATCAACCGAGTTAAAAATTATAATATTGCCCGAACTTTAGCCAGCGAATACTATTTATGAAAACTTATCACTGGCAAAACCGGCTCGACAACCTACTGAATCATTTCAATGAAGTTTTAAAAAATATTCTTTTCTTGGGCTGCAAATTGACATTGAACTAAGCAACATTTTCACTTTTCTTGACAAATCATGACTATTAAAATGTTTGTCAAGAAAATTTAAAATTTAGTTTAGTTCAATGTCGATACGCAGTCCAAGAGAAGACTATTTTTTCTATTTTCACTGGAATGACTTGGTTGGTTATCAAGCTAGTTATGCCAGTGTTAAGTTTTCAGAAATAGCCTTCTCTTGGTCTGCAAATAGAGATTTCTCAGGACCACTGTAGAGGCTGATTTTGGCTGGCTTGACCAGTAAAGGGTTGCTATGCATGCGTTTACCTCAAATGTCTGTAAATGTTTATCAAGAGATAACTCATTTGGTTTATTAATGACCCATTATTGGACATGTCGAAGGGTAAAATGTATTATCAGTTTTTAACAAGAGGTCCAAGGGGCCTTTGTCGCTCACCTGGAGCACTATGCATTTTTGTCAAAATTGTTGGTGGGTGGTTTAGTAGTCTTTTAAATGAGTTTGTGGACATTTTTGCAAGTCCAATATGGCCGCCAAACACGCTACATTTCGATTGGTCACTGCGGCCATGTTTCTGACGTAGCTCCTTCCCTTGAACAAACTTTACTGGTTTAATTTAAAGACAACCTAATCATATCTCCCAAATTGCTGCCCAATCCGTTCAGTAGTTCTGGAGTTGTTTGGGCAAATATTTTGTTATCCAAGATGGCCACCAAACCATTTGGCCAATCACGTTCTCTTGAACAAACTTAGTGCAGCTCTTGCCCTAGATGATATTTCATGCATTTTGAACTGATCCCCCAAGCTGTTTCAGAGAAGACTTTCAAAGACATTTCTAAAAATCAACCAAAATCCAAGATGGCCACCAACCAAATTGCACGATCAGCTTTGTTTGAACAAACATGGACCTCTATGCCTTAAGAATGCTTCCTGCCGAATGCACTTGAAATTGGTCCAGTGGTTCCTGAGAAGACATTTTAAATTTCCCATTGGTTTAGTATGGGAGTTTTTGGCAAGAAAATGATCCAAGATGGCTGCCAAACCGTTTATCCGACAGGTTAAAAAAACAGCTCATTAGGCAACAACAGATGACGTATATACCCCTAGCAACAACAGACGACGCATATAGCCCTAGCAACATCACAACACATATAACATGATTTGACCAAGTCACTGATGCCACAAGAAGTGCCAGGTTTCAGTTAGATTAGTTAAAGCAACATCTTAAGTTTTGATTATTTCGGTTTTTACTTTCATTTTTGCAACCCTTCGGGGGGCGGGGGGGGGGGGGGGGGAGGGGGAGCTACACAACCCTTCGGAGAAGCACCTCTATTGCCAGTGAAATGGTCTAAATACACCCAGGTGTGAAATCAATTGAACAAATGAAGGAACAAGATTAGTATTGACCCTTTCAACTCTACAGACCAGATATAGTCATATTCTTTACAGTGTAACAAATACTCAGTTGAACAAATTTGACTGGAAGCTGTCTTCAAATTTGTTTCAAACAGCTCAAAATATGTGTAGTATATTGAGAGCAGGCTTTGTGGGTTGGAAAGGTGAAATATGACAAATCTCTCATCTTGATGCCCCCTTATCATTCACAAAACTGTCAGAAATATTCCACTAAACAAGTTAAGCCTCAGTGTAAATGACACGGAACTGAAATCATAGGGTTTATTTTTAGCAGAACAGTTTGCTGCATGATACAATTATAATGGTCAACGGTCTGCTTAAACATGATCACCACCTGTAGCCTCATCAGCCAGTCTGACTCACCCGTAGCCCATGGCCAGTCTGACGCAGTATGGCACTCTGACAGTGAAAAATGTACTAATTTTCACATGAATCAGAAGTGATGGAAGGTAAGATGATAAACTTGGCTAACAGAATGGAGACTGTAGGCATTAATATGCATTAATTATTGTTTCTATTTTGAACAGACATATGCGCATTACAAATACACGTGAAATCACTTAAACATGCATGCATTCTCCAACTTATAGCTAAACTGACTTAACAAACTGAAAGCATCTCACCAATCAGCCAGTCTCCTCCTCATTCCATTATTCATTCATATGCATTAAATTCATCCGTCCATTCATCACTCATTTGCTTGACAGACATTCAAATATAAAATACACGCTTAACCCTTTCATCGTCAAATCTCTGAAAAACTAGATTCTTTACGATATAACTTATTAAAACTTATTCTGTTGATTAATTAATTTAATTAAATTAATTAATTTCAAAATGTTTAACAGTTTTCCTGTATGGTTGCCGTGAAAATGAAATATGGGGGAATTCATCGGTGAAAGCGTTAACGAGCTGCTCATTCATGTGATGAACAACAAAGTCTTCACTCTATATGTAATTTGTGGCTCATTTGGCCATTTAAAGAGTTAAAATGAAATGGAGGCATCCAGTTTTAGCTATGGCTCACCCATCTCTTAGGCTAAGTTCAAGCCACGTTTTACCTGTGTTGGGATCAATCATTCCCTGAATCACACTTTCCAGAAAACTATACAGGTAAGTTGTTGGATATTTTGCCATCAACAGCACCCAGTCAAATTAGTCTCAATATATTCAACAGGACGTTTATTAAATCAAATAAAGATGTAAAATTCGTACAACTTGACGGACTATTAAGCATTTATGATGGACTATGTCACATCATTCATGATATAATTGATTATGACATCATCCTACACGTCATGTAGTTGATTATTACATCGCACAATTGACTGAGAAACTGGATTCCTCCATTAGCATCACAACCATCCATAAATTGGCGATTTTTAGACAGGTGGATCTTCTGACAGGTTAAATGTATTGTTTTATAAAATCTTGTGTGTTGCATTATCTCCCTTGATCTGTCTGACAACTGTTAATCAACCAGTCTTGCAACCTTATAAACAGATCTGACATTATTTTCAATGTTTCAATATCCTGTTATTTTGAAACTAATTTGACTGGATGTTGTTGCTTAGCTAAGCAACAGCATCCAGTCAAATTAATTTCAAATAATTTCAACATGAGCATACATGTGCCTGTACGGCTCCGTTTTGCATTTGAGACCCAGTGATAGCAGGAGTCAAGGGGTTTGAAAATCTTATCATTTTGACATTTCATTTGGAAGTACAGGAGGGGAGGGGGGGGGGAGGGCACGTGTGGGTGTGTTGGGGGGGGGGGTTATCTACCAGTAACTAGGTAGACATATCTGGCAACAAGAAAAGACAACAAATAATGATAATATACTGGCAGAACACATACAAGCCATTAATTTCCTGGCATAATACCAGGTTAAACTGTATTCCACTGAATTGTCAATTTATTTCAATTATTCAAATTTCCATTTACCATAATAACAAAAGTTGAATCCTTTCCATCGAATTGTGGTGCTGTCAAGCTGTGGTTATACTGGCTACAACAGCAACAGCTTTCTGTGGTTATACTGGCTACAACAGCAACAGCTTTCTGTGGTTATACTGGCTACAACAGCAACAGCTTTCTGTGGTTATACTGGCTACAACAGCAACAGCTTTCTGTGGTTATACTGGCTACAACAGCAACAGCTTTCAGAAACATCATTCTTAACCCTCTAACCCTGGTATCCGCTAAGAATTGCTTCTGCAGTCGTCTTGAGAAATGTCCATTTTCACACCAAAAGAAGACTATTTTTTAAATTTACCACTGGAATGACTGGCTCGATAACCGAGCCAGTAATTGCAGTAGTAAATTTTCAAAAATAGTCTTCTCTTGCTCTGCAAATGGACATTTTCTATGAGAAAATTGAAATTCTCCTGACCAAGTTTGATGATTAAAGGGTTAAAATCAAGACAACTTTTGCGCCTTTTGATAACTTACAGAGGTAGTTAATTTCACTGGATCTATGCTGTTGATAGATAAAATCAGCAAGTCAATTTCAAAATATTTGACATGTTTAACCATTTAACACTCGAATTCGTTCAAGAAAATTTCAGTTTTGTTATAGAAAATTTCAATTTTGCAGACCAATTGAAACCTGTTTTTGAAAATTTACCGCTGAAATTCCAGTGGTAAATTCTCAAAAATAGTCTTCTATAATAAATAAAATTTAAACTTTCTTGAATAAATTCGACGGCTAAAGGATTAAATGGGCCAGTTGTCCTTTTCTGCTGAGCTCAAGAGTTCAACTTATTTCCACGTGTCATGTTAATGTCAAAGGGTCCTGTATGGAGTAAGTTCAGTCAGCCACAGATTTTGAGCTTCAACAAAACCATGATGCAAGACATAACAATAGCACCAGTCGCTTGGTTACGGCGACATAACATTATTGATCAGTCAATAACTCTTAGCATCATTTGAATAGATTTTTGTTGAGAGATATAGATTCTCACTCATTACTCTTCAGTCACAATGAATGCTTGCTCGCTTGATCTATATAGACACCCTGAAAGCCTGGGTCTTGTTTACAACTCAGTGTTTATCTTGTTAACATTCATAAAGAAATCTGTGTGCACTCAGGTAAACATATATAGCTTATGTCCTGATTGATCAAATACTGCACTATCAAGATGAACATATGTTTGTTACCGGAGTATCCTATCTCAGTCTGCTTCACATATTTTGGTAGGTGCTTCACATTGTATAAGATATACAGCATTATCTGACCTACTGGAAGCACGGTTCATGGTATTACAATATCGGAGGAATCAAGGTTTAGATATGCACCAACCATCTTTAGTTAAGCTCCACCCACACTTCACCCGTGTCGGGATCGATCGATCAATGCACTCCCTGACTATCAATATCCAGAAAAATATACAGGTAAGCTGTTGAATATTTTGAAAATAATTTGACTGGGTGCATCCAGTCAAAGTAGTTTCAAAATATTCAACAGCATGTTTATTAAATAGTAAATACATACAATTCGTACAACAACTCTTAGTCAGTCATCAATTAAGTGTTCGTAACTAACTTATCTACGTCATTTATGAAGCCATTGATTGACATTATCCTACACATCACATCGTTGATTATGACATCATATGATTGATGGATAAACTGGAAAGGTACATTAATAATTGCTCTTTATCCACCCTACCCCTCAACCCACCCCGCTCCTACCCCTCAACCCGCCCCGCTCCTACCCCTCAACCAGCCCCGCTCCTACCCCTCAACCCGCCCCGATCCTACCCCTCAACCAGCCCCGCTCCTACCCCTCAACCCGCCCCGCTCCTACCCCTCAACCCGCCCCGCTCCTACCCCTCAACCCGCCCCACTCCTACCCCTCAACCCGCCCCACTCCTACCCCTCAACACAAATCCACCCACCTACCACCCCCAACACACCATTAGACACCGTCATTCTTAATCCTTTTACACGGAAAATAATTATCAGCCAAAAATGGCTTCTGCAGTGGTCTTGAAAAATGTCCATTTTCAGACCAATTAAAAGAAGTCTATTTCTAAAAATTAAACGACGATTTCACAATTTTGGGCGTCACGATCTGAACATAATCTGTAAGAATCTGAAAAAGATTTTAAACTGGGACGAAACACCATGGGTCTGAATCAACACCAACGAGTCAAAGCGGTCTTAAATATGCCTGACTACTCAACATTAGGATTGGCAAACACCTAACACCATTACGCAAAAGAGACACACACACACCCACCCCAGGTCAGCATCTACACCCTCTTCCTGAAGTTTTATTCCTCCCCACCAACCCCCTTCCGCAAACCTAGAGAAAATCTACCGCCATAACCCACTCCCCACCATAACAAGGGCCTAACAAGAAAGCCACCACACACAGATGGACAAAAACCTTCTTTCCTTTCAAATTCACCGTAAACATCACCACTGTCACCAACAGTACCACCAAAATGGACACCATACCGCTGGTAGCGCCATGAGACTCACCACTGGTACCGCCAATAATGACACCATACTGTCAGTACAGCCATGCTACCCATACCGCTCATGTAGGATTACTGTATTCTGTGGCTGTAGTAGTAGAAACATCCTACAGCTGCAATCAGTTCTTCGCATTTGCCCACTGTGTCTTGTCCTGAGCTGAAATCCTTAGCTTCCTCGGGTCCATTCTTGACTTGAGTGTACCGAGTCCTGCTTTCTTGAGGTCACCTCATAACATGCTTAGCAGATTTATGCAATGACATCCTCGCCTGGCTTTGTATTTGCTGGCTCCGAGTAGGGCGAATTCCAATGCTCTCTGTGCTGGTGTCGCATTCTGGCATCTTTAGCACATGGCCAAACATGGACCATCTTTGCTGGGCGACTTTTACAGACAGCAGCGACGTATTACACATCTTGTATAGTGTATCGTTGGAAATTATGCTTTCTGGCCATCTGTGTCCAGTGATGGTGCATAGGTGTTTGCGGTGGCAGGCATCGAGTTCGTCTAGAGCTGCCTTTAGAGCAGCCCAGCTGTTACAATTATACAGCATCAAAGATACGCTAGTAGCATTGTATAAGTGTAGCTTTTTTATCGAGGGCATCTTTGATCTACGAATCCACAGCTTCCAGAAAGACTGGAAAGCTATGTTCCCCATGACGCAACGTGCAGCAATGTCAGCAGACTGCAAAGTAGTGAGACCAGGATTTACTTTTCCTTCATGGTTCGTTGCAACAAAGTGGGTCGTCATTTTCTTTAGTTTCATGCTTTGTAGAAAGGTATATGTGGGTGAACTCTGTTTTGGATTCATTCATTTGATTTGGTCTTGTGGAACTTTCCCGCACAGATTTCAATGTGGCAGCAAGGTAATGGGTGAAAAGCACCGGAGATAGACCATCTCCCTGTGGGGAGCCGATTGATGTCTCAAACTCTACAGACTTCACTGACTTCGACTCGTACTCTCAGCTTGGTGTCTGCAAGCAGTAGTCTCACTAGTCGTAGATCATCTTCATTGCAACTGGCCTGGCATAGAACATCTAGAATCTTTGATCGTTTAAGTGTGTCGAAGGCTCATGACATGTCAATGCCCATTTTGTGAAAGTCCCAGTGTTTGAACATGACTACCAACACAAGCATGCGTTGTGCCCATACAAAGTCTGTGCAGCTGCATCCACGTTTGAAGCCTCTTTGACATGATCCGGTGAAGTTATCGATCTTGTCTCGGATGCGGCATAGAGTAACATTGGATAGGATTTTCTGTATGCTGTTGAGGAGCACAATGGGTCGCAGATTGGCTGGGGGGGGGGGGAGGGCAGGTGGCTTCATGGGCTTGGGTACTGCGATAAGGGTGCCTTGGCCTACAGCGTCGATGGGAAGGTGGTACATAAAGGCTGAATTGATTAGGTGTGTGATCGGTTTTGAGATAATGTCACTTGCATATTTGAATAGTTCATTGCTCATGCCATCGGGTGCAGATGCACATCCATTTTTCTGGGCTTTAAGTGCCTTCTCAACTTCTGCTGTTTTAATTGGTGTTAGTAATGGCCTGGGGTCTCCTCTAAATGGGTGCAAGGGCCCATCATCATTATCAGTGAACTGTTCCTTGACCCATTCTCGTTTCGCCTTGCCTTTTCCCTGGTCAGTCCCGATAAAGTGTCCTTCAAAGTTGTGTACAGTGAGTGGTGATGTGTAGTCAATAAACCTCAGGGCTCAGCCTGCCCGAAACATTTTGTGACAGTCAGTGATTTCATCTGCTAGGGAGTCTGCTTGCTGAATGAAGGAAATTTCAATTTCCCTTTCTCCGAGATCTAACAATACTCACCATTCTATTACTTCTGATATACAGCTGGCGCTGACAGCTGGCTCTAGGACTATAGACTTAGAAAGCTTTACCGACTCCTTGGAACCGGGTACTCGGCTCCCAACTTCCGAGTACCCGTCTACCATAAAGCTCATATTGTTTGCATAGCCACCAAACAAGAGAAACCCATGGCTTGCCTCCGTGGGGCTGGGAGGCTGGGTCCGTAATAGAATGGTGAGTATTGTTAGATCTCGGAGAAAGGGAAATTGAAATTTCCTTCAATCAATACTCACCATTCTATTACTTCTGATATACACCAGATTTGGTCAGTAACCTGGTGGGAAGGGGCAAGCCATAACTGCTACTTTTGCCCCTTGGAGAAAGAGCTAGACTTAAACTTGACTAATGGAGACCTAAAAGGACCATCAAGTTAACGGAACCGAATCACATTCACATCACTGCCCCCCCCCCCTTTTTCTCCTAAGAAAAGGGAGAGAACTCATGAACATGCATCTCGCATATATATATATATATATATATATATATATATATATATATATATATATATATATATATATATATATATATATATATATATATATATATATATATATTATCCTGGGAATGAGCATGAATATATAAGATGAATGAACATGATATATAGACATAATACAAAAAACTCTCAATCTTGAATTACCTCATGATTTATGGATTTCAGACGTGGCGCCTCCAACCATTCACTTGTCCGGCCATCAGTGACACAATCTGGTTGTCATCCTCTCGCTCGACCATGTCTGCTTCTAAATTCTTTCTTACAAATGCCAAAAAAGGGATAAGAGCAGTGTGGTCGCATAACCATCGTTTCAAAACAGCTAAAGCGAGTGGATTGGCGGAGTCTGACACATCCCTCATATAGTAATCCGTGCAACAGCCATGATGTCCTCTAACGGAACACCATTGTAAAGGGCGGTCAAGGGGGCTGTTCCTCTAACATCGTGTGCCCTTGCGCATTGCACCTGGTGCCCAGTCGCAATCTCATGGGTAGTCTGAATGCATTCGACTACCCAACGAGAGATAGAATCCATGGATGCGGGGCCATATGGCTTCTTATGGCAGATCCACAGATGTCTATCATTCGACTGTAACGAGTCTGTCCGTTTTCTGTACTTAGTCAAAGCACGAACTGGGCACAAGACACTGGCATCATGATCAAACCTTGTTAGTTTCGGTATAATGATCGGTTTGCCGGGATATCTCAAAGATTGATTCTTTGACATAAACTCTGCTCTTGGCAGAAGACGCAGACCCTCTCCGGAGACAATAAATCGGTCCCTCTCTGCTGAAAGTGCATGGATCTCACTGCACCTTCTAGCTGAGGAAGTTGCCAATAGAAAGACCGCCTTTAGAGTCAAATGCTTTAGACTAGCCGAACGCAACGGTTCGAAAGGGTGCTTGGCCAGTACATTAAGCACTAAAGATAGACTCCAGGCTGGAATGACTACCGGTTGTCTCGGTCGGAGATTGCTCATTCCCTTCAACATCACATTTAATCGGGCCGCCTCTGGACTATCCCTGTTGGCTAGACAAGGGATAACTGATGCCAAAGCTGACTTATATCCAGCAATTGTGACGGGAGCTAGTCCTGAAAAGAACAGCTCACAAAGAGTCTGCTATTTGCTGAATAGTGGATTGAAAGGTATCAAAACCCTTTTCTTCACACCAGTCTGCAAATCTGTTAACCGTGTTGTTATATGACTTGAAGGTTGACCTCCTTCTCGCAGCTGCGATGAAATCAGCAGCTTGTCGAGAAAAGCCTTCTGATGTGGAACGTTGTTTGATAACATCCACGCAGTCAATTTGAACATTTCGGGACGCTCGTGTAGGAAGCGTCCCTTGGCCTGGGAAATTATGTTCGGAATATCGGGTAACTGCACTGGGTTCTCCACCAGCAGATCTAAAAGATCCGTGAACCGCGCCCTGCTGGGACAAAATGGCGCTATTAGCAGGACCAGGCACGGTTCCTCCCTGATCTTCACCAATATATTCGGCAGAAGAATGGTGGGTTGGTACATGTACGTGTAAGCGTGCATCCCTCGCCAGCTTATCACCAGAGCGTCTGTATCGACAGCATTTGGATCTGGAATCGGCGAGACATAAGTCATGATTTGAGCATTTTCCCTTGTGGCGAACAAGTCCACGTTGGGTTTGCCCCAATGCTCGAAGATCCTTCGTAGAACTGGAGGGTTGAGTGACCATTCTGTTGGCAGAATTCTCTGTCTGCAAGACAAAGCATCCGCCAGAATGTTCAATCGCCCAGGAATGTGAGCTGCTTTCAAAACAACCGAATAATTCCTGCACCAGTGAATCAAGTGCCACACTTTGATACACAGTGTGGGTGACTTGGTCCCACCTTGGCGATTTATGTATGATACTACCGTCGAATTGTCCGACCGTATCAATATCACCTTGCCCCTGATCATTGGAAGAAATTCTTCCAATGCCAGTTCCACTGCCATCATTTCCAACAGATTGATATGCTGCTGGCTCTCCTGGAGAGTCCATGTGCCCGAGACCTGGTGTTCTCCCAGGCAGGCCCCCCACCCCTTCAGCGATGCATCCGTGTACACGGACAGCTGGGGGTGGGGTAGGTGCAGCGAAACCCCTCCTAGGAGATTCTGACGCTCTTTCCACCAGACAAGATGCGACATTATTGGCTCCAAAACTGGCACCAGTTTTGACAGGGGTTCTGTTCTCTGTTTCCACAGAGACATCAGATACAACTGGATAGGTCTTCGCATTAGAGCAGCGTACGGGATCACCTGCTCTATGGAGACAATCATGCCCAGCATCTGAAGAAACTGCCTCGCCTGAATGTGGTTTCCCAATCAAAAATTCTTGAGGATGGCTAACAGAGACACCACTCTGGGCTCTGACGGGTAAACCCTGCCCTCCTCGAGATCGAATCGCATCCCTAAATAAACGAAATGTTGAGTGGGTGTCAACTCGGATTTCTCCTTGTTGACTATCCAGCCTAGACCTGAAAGTAACTTCAGAGTCAGAGAAGTATCCACCTCTAACCTGGCTGATGTGTCTGCTTTGATCAGCCAATCGTCTACGTAGGTGTGTAATGCCACGTTCTCTTTTCTAAGATATGCTGTCACCGCAAGGACCACTCTCGTGAAAACCCTTGGAGCTGTCGACAGGCCGAACGGGAGGACTGGAATATAAACTCCCATACTTGATTCTGAAATGCAAATCTCAGAAACCTGTGACAACTCCTGTTCATTGGGATGTGGAAATATGCATCCTTCAGATCGATCGACACACACCACATTCCCTTCCTCAATCCTGCCATTACCGACCTCGGAGTTTCCATCTGAAACCGAGGCGTATGGATAAACCAATTTAATGGCCTGAGATCGAGTACGGGTCTCCATCCCCCTGTGCTCTTGGGGACAAGGAACATGTTTGAATAGAAGCCTGGAGTGTTCCGGTTTGCTGATTTTATTGCTCCCTGACACTTCGTTTTGAATGGCTTCTAACTTGTCTGGTTCCCTTGGCACGGGTGTCCAGACAGGTGCCAAAGACTAGAGGGTCGTCAGTATACCTAGTTCGGTTGTTTTTAAGAACACCTATCGTGCTGGGAACTGATGATTCCACAGGTTTCAGTATTTTAGCTAGGGCTTAGTTTGGATTGGAGCTGATGTTGATGTTAGCTATCTGCTCCCTGAGGGCCTTTTTGTACATGTATGACATTTGCGTGTCAATGCCGCTGATGAGCTTGGGTAGGTTGTAGGTGACTCTACTCTTGGTATGGCGTTTGTATATTAGGTAGAGATAGTTCATCTTAAGGTGTGTAATAACTGGCGTATGTTCAGAATTGAGGTCTGTGCCTCCATACGAACATGCAGGGTTACGGAGTAAGGGTTTTGCTTCTGTCTTGTATAGTATGAAGTCTACATGTATTTGGTTGAAGACAGCTGTTGTAGCTTTAGAACCTTTTGGGGCTTTGCGATCAGGATTGTGTCCAGTCCATGTTGTCCGGTGACAGCATGGGTGTTTGAAAGCCATATTTGTGGCAAATAGGCCATTAGAACTAAGGAATGCCACCAGTGCATCGCCATTGCTGTTGCATGTGCCCTCTCCATACGATCCCATGCATAAGCCAAGTCCTGAAATTTTGTCTGTAATTCTGAGTTTACCCAGCTTGGAGTTGAAATCTCCACACACGAACAGTTGCCATCTAGCTGGGATTGTAATGGCGGAGCTCAGTTCTGAATGGAAGGAATCTAATATTGCTGGATTCTCTTTGGCTTTTTCGGTAGTTGGGCCATATGCGCTGACAATGCGACACTTGGTGGTGTGTTTTCGTGTTGGTATAGCCAGGTCAATAAATGCAACGCGATCACTGACGTATCCAAAACTAATGACATGGTCCAAGACCCGTAGTCCAATTACGAAGCCTAATCCCCGGTATGTGGTCTGTTTTTGCTCCATGAGCGCTAGCTTATGGCCTGTCTGTAGTTGCTGCTCTGAGTGTTTAGCTACTTTAGTCTCTTGAATGCATGCAATATCGATGTTATAGTGTTCACAGTCTGCACCTAAGGTTTGCCTCTTTGATGTTGCACTCAGACCACGTACATTCCACCCAGGGACAGGTATAAAAGGAGCAAAAGATTCAGCAATCAGATCTTTCAGACTCTGGATCTCACTGAGCAGAGACCAAGCACCAGACAAATCTATTCCTTGCTTGTACTAGTATCAAGAGTGTCCTTGTATTGATTACAAGATTTTAAACATGTCAAGAATGCATAGGGATGGTTTACAATCTCTGATTGATCCGCAGACGTTTGCTTATATTTTAATATTAATTGCTAGAAACATTTTTTGAATGATACTTTCCTACGGCTACATGTACATCCATATCTTATTTCAATACTTGAGTTAAATCAACTCAAACCATTACTTACATGTATAGTATTAAAAGCCATTTTATACGTAACTCATACATGTATGAATCTAATTGGCTTAATATGAAATGGACCTTTTCAATTTTTAGCTATGCCCCGCCCATCACTAGCTAACCTCCACGCACACCTCGCCGTGTTGGGATTGATCGATCCCCGAATGACCTAGCCATCAATTTCATGAAAACTGTACAGGGAAGCTGTTGAACATTTTGTAACTAATTTGACTGGGTGCTGTTGCTGCCTATGGCAGCAACAGCGCCCAGTCAAATTAGTTTCAAAATATTCAATAGAATATTTATTAAATAGTAAAAGCAACCAATTTGTACAACAACGCATAGACCATCTTCAAACATGCATTCGTTATGATGTCACTGTATACGTCGCGCAGTTCATTATGACGTCATATGATGGGTGGGTCCTCTGGAAAGGTGAAATGTATTATTGAGCGATCAGGTCCTCATGATCGTGCTTTATTGCACATACAGCGAAAAACATAATTTCTCCAACTCATGATGATGCATGGAAACACACGAATCATCTAAAATGAAATCTAGGAATGTTAGTGACCTAATAAGTGAATTTATAAAATCAAGATAAGAGATTTTATTAACATCAAGTAATAATATTGACAAAGCACTTCTATCTTACTTATAAAATGATAAATGACATTACTAAATTAACTTAAATGCCAACACAAGTATGTTATGTGCGTCGCCTAAGATTCAAGGGTTAATGTGAGCATCGAGTTCTTCTTCTTCTTCCTGTTCTTGAGACTCTGGTTCTAATGTAAGGATCTTCTCTAAAGTTGGGTGGAAGTTTGTCCGTCATGTCCGTGGGGGGGGGGGGAAGAGATGTATATACCTGTACAAAAATGTATGTATGATTACTGTATTGTGCGGCTGTAGTAGTAGAACTATCCTACAGCTGCAATCAGTACTTCTTCGCCTTTGACTAGTGTGCCTTGTCCTCGGCCAAAATCTTGCTTCTTCAGGTCCATTCTTGATCCGCGTGTCACCTCGCAGTACACTTAATATAATTATGCGATGATGTCCTCTCTTGGCTTTGTATTTGCTGGCTCCCAGTAGGATGAATTCTAAGGCTATGTGTGCAGGTGTGTCTTCTGGCATCCTTAGCAAACATGGACCGTCTTTGCTGGGCAACTTTTACGGACTGCGACGACGTATTACACGTCTTGTATAGTGCATCGTTGGAAATTATGTTGTCTGGCCATCGGTGTCCAGTGATGGTGTGTAGGTGTTTGCGGTGGCAGGCTGCCTTTGGAGCTGCCCAGCTGTAACAGTTATACAGCATCAAAGATACGCCAGTAGGGTTGGGCGGTTTGGTCTAAACGAATACCGGTGACGGTCTCACTAATCAAACCGGTTTAACCGAAATGGTTTTAGGGGTTAGAGAATGATCAAAATTAATTGAAAATATGAAAATAGGCTGTTTTCATTAGCTAGTATGTAGTACATGTATTTAGCGATTTGACAACCAATGTAAATTACCATGAAATTATAACGGTCACTACGTATGACTGTTCATTTCGATGCTATCCAACTCAAAGTATTAGTTTAAATAAATAAAATAAGTTTGATTCGTGTGATGTCTTGAAATTAACCATCTAAATACTAAAATGTTAATTTTAAACACTACTATTAGGTTACTATTTTTGAAAGCTTAGTAAAATCTAACAATGGAAAACAGGAAGCCAAATATTATAAGAGTGAGTTTAGGCCCCTAGTAGAGTAGTTACATGAGTAGCGCCGTTACGCCTAGATTTCACATACAACCATCTAAGATCTAGTCTTAAGTAAGTCACACGTTTGTATTTGAGTACTCAGTATTCAGTAATACTCTTCAATAACGTGTCGGTACTGTGTACGCGGGTGAATGTTATTCACCGCGTAACTAAAGGCCAGTCATTTCCCGGAAATCGCATCTCAAAAATTGTCACGAAAATCTGTCTGCCTGAATATTTTTGTTGAACATAATAAAGAGATTATGATAAATTGACAACATAAACGCAATGATTCATGGGAATCTAACTTAAATCTACTTAACTCAGCGCTACATAGTCGGGAAGATACACAAACACACCCGATAGAACAAAACCATGTGATTCTAACTCTATCAACAAAAAGACGCCACATGACAAAAAATATTACGATTTACAGGAATTTCATTCATAAAATCAATAGTAGTGTATATCCTGGTGTAAGAATACGCTAAAACCAGTCAGCCAAAGGTTTCTTTTACAACTGGGCCGCCAGCATAAGAAGGGAATTTAATCATTTTCATTTCTCGGTCGTTCAAGCAATTTGTTTCGTATGTCTTATTCTGTGCTGGATCATTTTATGTTGGGTGCAATCTAATGGAAATGATGATGATGTTTGGATTGTGAGCTCATTGCATAGCGGGGTTGTCTTTGTAACGTGTTTCTTGAATTTTTTGTACCTTGTCAGTGGTCACGTTTGGAATCCTAATTAAACATAGTACAAACTTGAATTGACAAAAGGATTATTTGTTACAAAGCAGAAATTTTGATTTTCAAACTATTCAATCAAACCCTTGATGTCGCACGGCTCACGTCATGTAAAGTTCCATTGCTGTCAAATCATATTTGCTGAGTGTCATTCTCAGGTGATTTGTTGCGATTTCAACAACACCCTTACCTTCCCACAGCTAATAGTAATAGATGCCTGTATTTTATGGCCACTATTAGCAAACATTTATCCACTAGATGATAATAAATTCAAGTCAAGAACAAATAAGCTTATGAGAGTCACCGGATTTTGTGCTATGACAATTTTACGGACGGTTTTTCAGTTTTTAATTTTCATAATTGTTTTTAAACTGTCGCCATAAAAACGTGAGACTGTGTGAAACCAGTAAACCATCCGGCCCTATATGCCGGTTACATTGTATAAACGTAGTCTTTTTGTCAAGGACATCTTTGATCTACGAATCCATAGCTAAAAAATGGCTGGAAACTGGAAAGCTATGTTACGCATGACGCAGCGTGCTGCGATGTCAGCGGTACTGCACAGCAGTGAGTCAGGATTTTAATTTTCCTCTATGGTTCGCTGCCACAAATTGAATCATTATTTTCTTAGGTTTCATGCCTTATCGATAGGTATATGTGGGTGAACTCTGTTTTGGATTTATTCATAAAGAGATTCTCAACCTTTAGTTTGCCTGTACATGTAGCTATTGGGAGCAGATCGGCAAGGGAAATTTGTAGATGTATATCCTTATTTTAAGGTAAAACGCTAAAAAGCTAATGTTTCGCAACAACAATTCAGCTTTCAGAAATATTGTTTTCAAAATGATTATAACTGGTCTGGTCAACTCTACATTTGTTCTGACATGTCTGACGCTGATCTTATGTGGATCAAAATCTAAATGTCATTGCAGTGTTTTTCCCTGCTTTTATACTGATTGGTTTGCCTCTTCAAAATGGATACTTTTGTCACATTTTTCCATAAATCTGGTTACTCTACTGGAGCCATCTTCTCCAAGCTTTGGTGGATATTTGTCAGTGCGGTCCCAATGACATATGTCAATTTTGAAATGAAAAGCTAAAATGCACCAGTAACATCTTTCAGCAACACTGTTTTGAAACTTTGGAATCTGAAGTATACACAGTTGACTGTATGGTAGCCAGATTGAATAATATATGAATAATATGGGTATCGGACAAATTTGTCCTTGTTTAAAAGAATTTTGCAAACAGCTGACTCATGGGTTAAATAGAGCGAATTTTGTCCCTTAATGTATGCTGCATTGACTATGTTAAAAAACGGTCACTAAAGACATGTGGTTACTAAAGACAGGTGGCCACTTACTACAGGTGATTTGCTCTAGTAAGTAGCTTATCTTTCCAAATGATGGCAGTTCATTACCCCTTTAAGCCTCAAATTTGTACAAGAAATTCTCAGTTTTTGTCACAGAAAATATCCATTTGCAGACCATGCAAGAAGAGTATTTTTGAAGACTTACCACTGGAATGACTGGCTCGGTTATCGAGCCAGTAATTCCTGGTAAATTTTCAAAAATACTCTTCTCTTGATATGCAAATGGGCATTTCTCAATTAAGACCACTGCCAAAGTAATTTTTGGCTGATATGAGGGTTAAAGGGTTAATATGTCAATATGAGCACCTGTCTTAAAGAACCAGCTCATCATTTGGCCCCGATGTATATTGTCACAGAATACTACCTAAAGTACGCCGCAAAAATAACTTACCAAAAAACCCACATTTTTAATGTGCCAAAAGGAAAACAAAAACACGCCCATTTTTCAACGCATAGTAAAACAAAATGCAATATAGAACGCGTTGTCTAGACAATTTCTGACATGCCTAAACTCTTGTTTTGATGCGTCTAATTTATTTTGACATTTATTTTTTTCTGACGAACCTACAGAAATCTTTAAACACGCTAATAAATTTTACTTTAGGAGGTGGTGCTATATATCTGACGCGCGTTTTAAAATGTTAAGCGCTGGAAATACGACAACAGGAACTATTTATCTTGCGTGTGGTCGTCCTGGTATTTACTACTAGTGAAGAGATCGCCGCACATGCGTAAGTCCTTCTTTTTATAACCCAAACGTAATGCATATGTGATATCGCGGTGAGCACAGTTAAGCTACTACGAAAATACGGTTTAAAATGTATTAACATTTAATATTAACCCTATATCCGGCTGTTGGGGGAATTACCCCGATGAAATACAATAGTACATATACGCTTGTGTTCAGAGGTTTTTTTTATAAATAACCAAAGCACCTAGATGTGCTGAATAGCGAGATCGCTAAAGAATTACAAAAATCTGGTTTAAAATGTTAATACCATATATTCCATTTGGCATTCCCGGAAAATCAGTAAATAACAAATAAATATGTAAGTTAATAGCGCACTCATAAGCCTCACATGCTGTTTTATTCTGGGAAAGGTACTACACATATTAGAAGTGAATGTATGGAATTGTATATGACTGTGATAATTTAATATTTAGTAAAAGGTTTTTGATTATTTCTTATATGCGAAGTAGACATAAATAGGCCATGTCATATTAACATAATTAATACGCGAACGCGATGACAGTAACAGCCTGAATTATAAACTCGTCAAGAAAATTTATGCTCGCCGCGGAACATTTAAACACGCCTAAATAGTTTGAACTCGTTTAAATTTTCTTCAAAACGGGTCTCAATGTCTGTTTTTTACGCATTCACACGCTAAATGAAATTCTTGGTGCCCTAAATCCTAACGCATCAAAATCTTATAACTGACGCAGCGCGGAAACTGTCCCATTTTTTGCGTCTTTTTGGCGCTATGGTTCGGGGTTTTTTTCATTTTCAAGTTACATGTATTTTCGTGGCGTACTGTACTACCAGGGCTCAGTCTGCTTTCATGTAAATGTCAAGTGAAAAAACCTGTCTGCAGGTAAATGAGCTCATATTATTAACCCGTTCATTGAAGAATTCCCCATATATCTCAATTTCTAGACAATAATACAGAAGCTGTTGAATATTTTGAAATTAATATGATTGGAAGCTGTTGCTGCCAGTCAGGCAGCAATCGCTTCCGGTCATATTAATTTCAAAATATTCAACAAAACATGTTATAAATTGGAGAAATTGTTTTTGAGGGATTTGTTGGTGAAAGGGATAGATATACATGTACATGAACATAAAGTCCATATTTTATCAACAAGAGATGGCCCACAATTCAGACATGTACTATAGACTTTCATTGCCTTTTAGCCCTCATATCAGCCAAAATGGCTTCTGCAGTCATCTTGAGAACTGTCCATTTGCAGATCAAGAGAAAACTATCTTTGAAAATTTACGCCTGGAATGACTGGATCGATAACCTAGCGAATTATTCCAGTGGTAAATTCTCAAAAATAGTCATCTCTTGGTCTGAAATTGGACATTTTCTATGAGAAAATTGAAATATTTTTGAACAAATTTGAGGGTTAAAGGGTCAAATACATGACATGATAGAGAACAGAAGCTCTAAGACATTTTCCAGACAGATCATACATGTATTTATAAACCTGAAATATGTCCCAAGTTTTGTGTGTACTAACGACTTAGTCTAAGTCTTGACTATCTCTCTTAGTCTAAGTCTTGACTATCTCTCTTAGTCTAAGTCTTGACTATCTCTCTTAGTCTAAGACTTGACTATATCTCTTAGTCTAAGACTGGACTATTTCTCTTAGTCTAAGACTGGACTATTTCTCTTAGTCTAAGTCTTGACTATCCCTCTTAGTCTAAGACTTGACTATATCTCTTAGTCTAAGAATTGACTATCTCTCTTAGTCTAAGAATTGACTATCTCTCTTAGTCTAAGACTTGACTACATGCATCTCTCTTAGTCTAAGACTTGACTACATGCATCTCTCTTAGTCTAAGACTTGACTATCTCTCTTAGTCTAAGAATTGACTCTCTCTCTCTCTCTCTTAGTCTAAGACTTGACTATCTTTGTTAGCGCCTGACGTTTGTTCTCGTTGTGAGACCAAAAGTCTATTAAAATTATGTTTTATTATAAAAGTTGTGGCAAACTTGAGACAAATGCAGGAAACACAACAAAATGCGTCGACGCATTAGTCGCATGTGGGACCGATGTTGAAGCACCGTTACCTTCCCTGGGAACATGTCAGAGCTGTCCACAACCGGCCATTGGCATCCAGACTCTTCAAGAGAAAGCGTCACGCAATATTTATTTAGTGCAGTGAGTTTAAGGTTTACGCGGTTTAAAAATCGGTGTGCCTGCATGCATGCACGTTCATGACTGCCTCACAGAGTACCTGTCTATCCTGTGCAAAAGCTGCTTATACTGAAGATATCTTTAACAAACTTGGATGCGAAAATTAGCACTACTGCGGTCTCGATGCGCCATCTTGATTTTGGGGTCAAAATATCAAAGGGCAAGATTATCGAAAAATTCTTTGAATGATTATCAAAAAATTCTTTGAATATTTGTACATGTATAGAGATTTACTTGTACAAGTAGCCAGTCAAAGATAGTGGCCTGCAAATGGACGCTGACACTGGCATGACTGGAGTGAAATGTACATTTTTTCCCACAAATCTGGACAGTTAGCCAAGACCAATTTAATGTTTTGTTTTACGAAAATTCTCACCAATAACACACAATCGGAGATGCTGAAAAAAAATAATTCATATTTTCAAGCCGAGAAGTTTTAAGCTATTACAGTATTAATCCTTCCATCGGGTTAATTGTCAAGATTTATCAAGAAAATACAAAACATTTCTTCAGTGATTGTCCATTTGCACACCACGAGAAGACTATTTTTGAAAATTTACCACTGGAATGGCTGGCTCATTAACAATTTTCAAAAATAGTCTGCAACAAATGGCATTTTCTCATGACCATTGCAAAGCCATTGTGAGCGGCTTGACCATTAAAGAGTTAACAAAGCTACAGAGAACAAAGAGTTACACAAACATTCTGAGCAATTCTGAATGATAAGGATTTGGGTGGAAAAAATTTTAAGATGGAAAGAATTCTGAAAATAATGTCTTAAAATTCCCTTCCTCTTAACATTGTACTATCTATAAGTGTGTATTTATCTTATGCAAAATGGCCATCTAACTGTCTGCCAGCTGAATTTCTGCAGACTACGTTTTCTATGTGGTTTGACTCTGGATATGCTGAATATTTTGAAAACAATTTGACTGAAAGTTGTTGGTGGCTTAACCGCCAACAACTTTCAGTCGAATTGTTTTCAAAATGTTCAGCAGGTCCAGCGTTACTGTCCACTGAAATTATTTCTCGGTGGCTTGCAACGATCAGACAGTTAAACCCATTTATACAAGTTTATCACGGTGACTCTTGAATTGCGAGTACCTCACTTTCAACACTTCAAACTACACACTCAGGAAAGATATTGAATAATTTAAAAAAGCATGGCTCCCAGTCAAATTACTATCAAAATATCCAACAGAATATTAACATTATGTCATTTGCCGTTAGATGACAAACAGAATATTCCTTTCATCATAAAGATTTTTTCAATTCAAAGTATTTAATGATGTTGAATATTTTGAGGATAATTTGACTGGAAGCCATTGCGATCCTGCAGCTCCAGTATTTTCAAAATATCTAAAAGGAGATTTATTATTACATGCATATTGATCCCCCCAAAAATTTTTCAGTGAATGCTAATTAAATTTGCAGTCCAAGATAAAAATATTTTGAAAATTTGCCACTGGAATGACTGGCTCACTATAGAGCAAGTCATTCTAATGGTACATGTAAATACTAAAAAAAATAGTCCTCTCTTGTCCTGCAAATGGAAACCACATTTATCACCAATGACCAGTGTTATCTGGCTTGACCACTTAGGGTTAACTGTCTCGTTGCTGGAAGCCACCAGACAATAATTTCAATGGGCAATAACTCTGAACCTGCTGAATATTTTGAAAACAATTTGACTGAAAGCTGTTGGTGCTTTAGGCACAAACAACTTTCAGTCAAATTGTTTTCGAAATATTCAGCGGGTCTAGCGATATAACCCTTGGAATATGTCATCTGCAAAAACTCAGCAGTCAGACAGTTAAAAAAGATGACGTTGTTATAATCGAGTTAAAAGGGTTACAATCTTCAAGTTGAGGTACATGCTGAGACGTCCAATTGTAATATTATACAAAAACTGAGGATTTTGAATTATGTCAGTCTTTAAATTTGCAATAAGATATGTGTGGAAAAAAAGACAGATCCCTGCAAAAGTAAATTCTTTACAATATTCAGTTGACTATTTTGAAACTAATATGTCTGGAAGCCGTTGCTGCCTTAAAGGCCTAATAGGCAGCAATGCCGCCCATTCAAATTAATTTCAAAACAATCTACTGCTTTCCTGTTAGTTTGCCGTGAGATTGAGATACAGGGAATTTATCAGTGAAAGGGTCAATGTCCTTGAACACCAGACCCATTTAGACAACTATAGGCACTCACTTTGAAATTCAATAACTATTAATCACTACAGTATAGAGACAGCACAATCATTAATCAGAAATGCAATTGCAGACAGACTTTTTTTTTTTAAATTTATCACTGGAATGACTGGCTTGATTATCGAGCCAGTCAATCCAGTGATAAATTTTCAAAAAATAGTCTTTTCTTTGTCTGCAGATTGACATTTTCTGAGAAAATTTAAATTTTCTTAAACAAATTTGAGGATAAAATGGGTTAAGGTGTTTGAGAATTCAAAGTGATACCTGGGATGATCTCTACACAATGCAGAGGTCATCCTAAATAAATTGAGGTCATATTCTGGATTTGAACAATGAAATCACAGCCATATCCAAGTTTCTCAAATTCAAATCAACTGCATGTAATTATTAAACAAGAGGCCCAAGGGCCTGTGGCGCTCACCTGGATAATTAGCATTTGAACCATTTGGATTCATATAGACATGGTGGATAATTTTCAGAAAATCCAAGACGGCCACCGAAAGACTTAACCAATCAAAATTCTGTACATACGATCTGAAGCCTACCCACCTAGGGGCCTTCCAGCGGAGTTTGATTGAAATCTGCCAAGCGGTTAAGGGTGTTTAAGGCTTTTAACTTATTTAACAAAACTAGATGGCCACCCAAAAATTGACCAATCAAAATTCTGCATAGAAGGTCTGACGCCTGCTACCATAGGGTCCTTTCACCTAGTGTTGTTGAACTTGCCAAAGCAGTTAATGAGGAGTAGCATTTTAAATCATATCCGGTAAACTTTCATAAAATTCCAGATTTTGACCAAAAAATTCTGTATACAGGTTCTAAACCCATAGGCTCCTTTAAGCCAAACTAAGCTGAAATCTGCATAGCGGTTAATAAGGAGTCTTGACAATTTCCGGCAATGACGGTTTGAAAGGTGAGAAACATCATTAGTTGTGATGCACTTAACCCGAGAAATTCCCCCTTTCTCAACCTCAGAGAAAACAAACACGAAAACTGTTGACTATTTTGAAATTAATATGACTGGAAGCCATTACTGCCCAAAGCAGCAATGGCTTCCAGTTATATTAATTTCAAAATATTCAACAGAATAAGCTCTACATCGTCGAGAATCTACCTTTGTCATTGAAAGGGTTAAACATGACTAAACCCTTTAACCATCAAATTTATTCAAGAAAATTTCAATTTTCTCATAGAAAATTTCAATTTTCAGACCAAGAAGACTATTTTTGAAAATTTACCACTTGAATGACTGACTCCGTTATCGAGCCAGTCATTCCAGTGGTACATTTTCAAAAATAGTCTTCTCTACAAAAGCTGTTTTTGGCTGATATGAATGTTAAAGACAGCTTTGTCAAAAGTCAGAAATTTTACGGACTCACAGACTGACGCATACTAAGTTTCAAGTTGCAAATAAAAAATATATAATTAATGGATTTGAACTCATCTACGGATGAGCTTAAAGAAAAATGATATCATCTTAAGCAATTTTATGTGAACATTAGATCCCCTGACTAAATGTGATATATTACATACATTTACTATAGGGGTATATATTGTATATATATGATACAACTGAGGAATCCAGTTTTAGCTACGCCCCGCCCATCTCTAGCTTCATACTTCTCCCCGAACTCCATGAATATCTATTATACACAGAAAACTATACAGGTAAGCTGTCAAATATTTTGAAAGTAATTTGACTGGGTGCTGATACCAGCATCCGTCCAGTCAAATTAGTTTCAAAATATTCAACAGCATGTTTATTAACCCTTTAACACTCATATCAGCCAAAAACGGCTTCTGCAGTGGTCTTGAGAAATTCCCATTTTCAGACCAAGAGAAGACTATTTTTGAAAATTTACCACTGGAATGACTGGCTCGATAATCGAGCCAGTCATTCCAGTGATAAATTTTCAAAAATAGTCTTCTCTTACTGTGCAAATTGACATTTTCTTGGAGGAAATTGAAATTTTCTTGAACAAAGTCGAGGGTTTGAGGGTCAAAATATTACAGTTCAAACAACAACACTTAGTCCATCATCAATTAAGCCTTCATGACGAGATTACCTGTACGTCATTCATGACTGTTTATTGACGTAATTGATTATAACGTCATCCTACACATTACGTAGTTGATTATGACATCATGATTGATAGATAAACCAGGGGTAGATTTAAAAAAAAATTTCCACTAACCCACACGGGGTAGTGCATCATCGATTTTACTATCCCGCAGCAAATTTCACTAACCCCATGTTTGTAAGCGCATTAAGCTGATCACATCTTCAATGCATTCGCGATGGATCCCTATACAACTCATTTCCAAGGCAACCATACAGAGAAGCTGTTGAATATTTTGAAATTAATTTGTACGGAAAACCGAAGGCAGCAATGGCTTTCCAGACAAATTAATTTCAAAATATTCAATAAAGCATCGAAGGTTGCAGAACTCCATAAGTGTTTTTTCGTATTTCCTCTTTTGAGAGAATTACTAACCTGGACGGGTTAGTGCAGGTGTAGTTTTACTAACCCGTATGAAATTCTACTATCCTCAGGTTAACCGGTTAGTGTTAAAATCAAGCCCTGGTAAACTGTAAATCCTTCACTGGAGGAGAACGTGCTATTATCAATTTAGCATAGATACCGTTAACAGTGAAGATAATTTTAAATGCATTTACATGTAATCCACAAAGGTCCTTGTCATGTTTTAATTTGGCCTTTAGCTCCCGGCAATAAATTTATCAAATCTGGGTTATCATCAGAAACTCTTCTATATCTGAAATACTGATAATTTCAATATTCAAAACCAACTGTACAAGTAAGCTGTTGAAGACATTTAACATGCCTTAGAAACAAAACGAACATGATGTCATAGGCAGCAACAGCTCCCAGTCAAATTAGTTTCAAAATATTCACATGAATACATGTACCTGTATACTCACCTTGAAATTTCGAATTATGGAATTCCAGATTCAAATCGATTCCAAAACATGTACAGGTAAAATGAGTTTAGCTAGAAGTAGGCGGAGCATAGCAAGAAATGGGCAGAGCTTAGCTAGAAATGGACGGAGCTCAGGTAGAAATGGGTGGGGCATAGCTGTTATGGATATCCCTATATTCCTTTATCTATATCTATATCGCTATAAATGCGATTTAATTGTTGAACTAGTCCATTTATGGTCAAGAATGGATAACAAAATAAAAATATTTACTTAGTGACTGCCCATTTGCAGGCCATTTATTAGCCTTCTCACTGAGCAAACACATCAAACCAGCCAAAAGTGACTTTTGCAGTGGCTGTGCGAAATATCCATTTGAGATACCAAGAAGACCATTTTGGAAAATTTACCACTGCAATGACTGGCTCGATAACGGAGCCAGTAAACAGTTCCTATTAGAAAATTTAAATGTTTTTGAACAAATAGAATGCTTACAGGCTTAACCCTTTAAAACTCATATCAGTCATTCCAGTGGTAAATTTTCTTCTCGTGGTCTGCAAATTGACATTTTATGAGAAAATTAAAAGTTTTTAAAACAAATTCGATGGTTACAGAGTTAATGGATTAGTGTACATGTTCACATATACACGAGTAAAACTTAACTCTGTCTGCTTTAACTTCTGCAGACTATCTTTTCCATGGGATTTAACTCTGGATATGATGAATATTTTAAAAACAATTTGACTGAAAGTTGTTGGTGGCTAAGCCACCAACAACTTTCAGTCAAATCGTTTTCAAAATATTTATCATATCCAACATTTTTGCTCATTGGAATTATTGTCTGGTGGATAGCAGCTGTGAGACAGTTACATGTAGAACCATACCTTCAGCTGAGGGCGCCTGCTCTTGTGCATCATATAACATCTGCTTCATCGCCTGCAACAGCAAATATAGAGGGAAATGTCACATGCGAAAAAACAACACAAAATCAGGCACCTTCAATTCCCGCTTCTCACACAAATGAGACTGTTCCAGACTATAAGGGAGACAACTTCCAACAACTGCCTCAAAACGTAACAATTTGCTAGAAAACAATGTTGGTCACATTTAGCATGCACTACACAAAATTGACAAATTACACTAGTTTTCGCATTATAAAGCCAGTAAACCATTAAAACACACATCAGGCAGCTTTAACCCTTTAACACTCATATCAGCCAAAAACAGCTTCTGCAGTGGTCTTGAGAAATGCCCATTTGCAGACCAAAAGAAGCCTATTTTTGAAAATTTACCACTGGAATGACTGGCTCGATAACCGACCGAGTCACTCCAGTTGTAAATTTTCAAAGAGAGTTATTTTGGTGAGCAAATGGAAAATTTTTAATTTTCCTGAATAAATTTGGGTAAAGGGTTAATATACCGAGTTTCATAAAAAAAATATCTAAAGCGATTCTGTATAATATGCTGTTATAAAGTCAGGAGGGGGTTGAGAGGGAGGGCCGGGCTTGTTAGGAGCCTTTCTATATCCAATTACAGCAATGATGCCAGTAGCCTCTCCATTGTATCCAATAGGCCTCCTTTCTCATTCATTTTGTGGTGTTCATGTCCAAATTTGGCTCACCTCTCAGGACCTGTATAATACTGTAGAACATGTGCTCCTATCTATGATTAGGAAAGTTGAAGAGGCGGGCTCCTGGTGAGTCCTTCTGGCATCTGTGGTGTCCAATGTTCCTGAAGTGTTCCTGTATTCTAATTTTTAATTCACGCTTGGTTTCACTTTCACCTACACTTTCACCTACACGTACATATTGCTTATCATATGGTAGTGAAAAAGAAGTTATTGGTTTGATTGGCGTCTATCGAGTCCCTGATTCCAGGTCCCATTCACGCCATATCTAAGCTGGTTTTATTTCAGTCTATTATTGGTCACCAGATTTTACACTGGTACCCATTATATTCCTGGGCATCGTACTAACATACGCCCATTCACATAGCTATGCTGTTCGAGGCCGTACTTGCAGACCTGTGATTTCTCGCTATGTGAAGTAACATTACGCTAGTGGGCTGGAGGTAGCCAATCAGATTTCTGCCTACTTCACGCGATAGGCGAGGCTTCGTCTGGTGACCTAATTTACAATTACAAAAACAATGGTGATCGCGATGCTGTTGAATTGGAAAGAGATATTTGCAAAAGTTTGCAATAGTTTTGCTCTAAACAAGTTATCTGACGATTCTGAGGAACAGAAAATATGTAGATTGGTTTTCGGTAACAAAAACAGCTAGTTTGACTTACGCACATGTGTAGATTTGTCTACTTCCTGATTTCTTATTGAGCAATCTCATTGCCGCGAGTTGACTGACCCCAGTTCATTAATATGTATGAAGCTTCGTGAACTTAGCACAAACATCAAAGGCGTGCAAGCACGGTACTCGATACGGGAACATAGTGGGAGGGCGAAGATCGTGCAATAGGAAGATGACTCCTGGGTGGAGACAGGCAATGAGGACTGAAGGAGATTGCCTATGTTTCCAGCGATCACCAGTTGGCCGAACAGAGACGCGATCACAGGGTCGCCGGTTTCACAGCTTTGCTCGCTACCACCTCCTCTATTATGGCATTGAAGGCAAGTGATGAGGTATATATGCTGCTTCATGTTTTGCAGTTGCCAATGCCATTCAGGCTGTGTAGACTTCCTCTGTTAGTATGGTTAGGAGTGTGAGTTTCAAAGCCAGTACTACATGTAGCTGCTTTTGGAGATCTTTTTGCTTGGCTAGAACCACATCATTAAGTATAAATAAAGTGGAATGTCACGACGGGATTTATACATTGTACCCCCAAAACCAAATATAGTCATGGCATTCCATCCTGGATGATATGCTGTTTACGAGAACTTTGACAAATATCGCTCAAAAGTCCATTTTCATCCAAAATCTGGAATATGTAAATGAATCGACCTTTCCATTTTTAGCTATGCCCCGCCCATCACGATCCCTGAATGGCCTACCTATCAATTTCCTGCAAACTATACATGGAAGCTGTTGAATATTCTGTAACTAATTTGACTGAGCGCTGTTGCTGCCTATGGCAGCAACAGCGCCCAGTCAAATTAGTTACAAAATATTCAACAGAATATTTATTAAATAGTAAAAGCAAACAATTTGTACAACAACGCATAGCCCGTCTTCAAATATGCATTCGTGACGTACTTATCGACGTCATTCATGACGTCATTCATTATGATGTCATTGCACACATCACGTAACATATGATGGGTGGGTACTCTGGAAAGATGAATTCTTCAGAAGGCCCATCTGCGTGAGGGATATTCCCCGTTTGAAGAAAATATCTTAAACGGCTACTGTATGTAGGAGTTGCTGTTTAAAACATTAACAAAAAGAAATTTTGCATTAAAAAGCCATTTTCACCCAAATTCCTAGTCCTATGAAGGTCAAGATTTCAAAAGACCTATCTGCTTATAATAAGTCAAGTTTTATTCAGATATCTTAAACAGTTCTATGTGATATGCTGTTTACAAGGAAATTGACAAAAATCATGAGGTTTTGCATTAAAAAGCCCATTTTGACCTAAAACATTTGACATATTTTTGATATACATGTATATGTATTATAATTAAGAGAAAGCCTTCAATAGTCCCATCTTGGCATCTGATAATGGAAGTTACTACCAAGTTTCATAAAAATATTTTAAGTGATTCTGAATGATACAAGTATGTTGTTTATGTCCTCATTGACAATAATCGTGAGATTTTGCATTAGTGCATCCATTATCACCCAAAATCTTGGTCTTATAGTTAAGATGAATCCTTCACAAGGAACATCAGACATGTGTCATAAGCATGGTTTTGGCCTGATGGTCAAGAAGATCAAAATCTTTGCTTAGCAGACCAAGAGAATTAAGGGTGCATTTGAAAGTTTACTAGTAGATTAACGACTGGCTTGGTTAGCAAGTCAGCTATTCATTCTGTCACAGATAAATCCCCCCACAGACCCCCCTTGCGGGTTGGTCTGTTGTTTTATTAACCACTATAAAAACATACTTACCGTTCAATCACTACTTGCTAAATCAATTATTTGCATTTTGCTATCAGAATAAGATTTTTATGCCTGCATACACACCTCCCCATGCCTAATCCTATTCCTATGGACCCTCAACCAGGCTACTGGTTGAGTCCCATCTCCAGCCTACCATCAGGTATAGACTGGCACCAGTCTATACTCACCTCATAGTGAGGCTTGTCGCTAAGCGCGCTCACGCATTAGAGCCCGAATAGGAAACAGATTCACTTTTCTAAATTTAAGTGCAAAATATTTAAAGTCTGATTCTCAAATCTTACCACGCGGGGTGGTTGAGGCCGGGTCGTAATGATTGAATGGTAAGTATGTTTTTATAGTGGTTAATAAAACAACAGACCAACCCGCAAGGGGGGGGGGGGGGGGGGTCTGTGGGGGGTTGTTATTACACCACAAAAACATCCATTACCGTTCAATCACTACTTGCTAAACCCGTAGATTTGGTCAGTGCCCCCTGTCCACATAAGGTGGGAGGAGATTAGAGAATCAGTAAACCAGGATAAAAATCAAACCAATCTTATCCCAATGTTAATAACATAACATCATAGTGCATTTAGCTCAATCACACCGTGATTAGCAAATAAGAACAACTTGAACTTAAAGAAATAACTAAAAACCAAAAGAAGACTCTCCCTATTTCTCACAGACGCATAGTCCTAACGAAAATGGTGGGAAGTACTTGGTAAATAGTCTTCGGCTTTTTTATTTAACAAACAAGGATAAAAATAAACCAATCTTATCCAAATGCTAATAACATAACCTAATAGTGCATTTAGCTCAATCACACCATGATTAGCAAATAAGAACAACTTGAACTTAACGAAAAAAATAAAAACCAACAGAAGACTCTCACCATTTCTCCCAGACGTATAGTCCTAACGAAAATGGTGGGAAGTGCTTGGTAAACAGTCTTCGGCTTTTTTAGTTAAAAGTGGAAATGTTATGAAAGAAGGAAGCTGCTGCACTCTGGTCTTTGAGATAAAAGGATGTAAAGGTGTATTCACATTTCCCTCCTGCCACCTGCATGAACTCATCTAAAGACGAACCCTCTAAAAGAGCGAAAGAAATATCCCTACCTCTAACGTCATCGGCTTTAATAAGGGAGAGATTAACTTAATCCGGTGAGGCTATCTCATAACAAGGCTTAATTATTCTCTCAAAAATCCATCTGTCAATCGAAGAATTAGAGACCGGCTTAGATAACTCTTCCTCGTAGGAAAAACATAAATGAGATGGATCGACTCTTATAACCTCTGATCGCTGATTGAATGTTCCTAATGCCTTACTAGGACACCAAAATCTTTTGGATGGCGACAGACGAAAAAGATTTTTTAAATGATCGGACTAGCGGGATAGCGGTTAGTTTGAGCTTTAGATAAAAAATTCCTTCTGAGATATCAAACCAAGCCGTCTCCTGAACCTATAAATCTCTCCTTTTCAGCCGAAAGAGCATGAATCTCTTGAACGCCTTCCAGCAGAGGCTGTAGCAACAAGAAACAACAGCTTTGACAATTAAAGCAAAACCAAGCTTACTACTGGTAGAATAAATAGGTTCAAAATGGCGACCTGCCAAAAACTTGAAGAACCAAAGCCCAACTCCAGGAAGGTACAGGCTTAGCAATCTGAGGACGAATATTACTTAGACCTCTAATAAAGCCATTAAAAGTCTTAGTATCCTAGTATACGGGAAGAAGAAGAGGGAAATCTACCAGAAATCTAGGTCTAAAAACCAAATCCTCTTTGGCCAAAAGGGAGCTATCAGAAGAATTTCGCAAACCTGATCCTTTACCCTCTTCAAAACTAACTGAATCAAAATCGTTCGAGAGAAGGCATAGGCGAACATTCCTGTCCACTACTGAGACAGAGCATCCAACCCCAGGGCTTGACTGTCCGGAAAAGGATACATGTAAGAGAAGATCTGAGCATTCAGAGAGGCCGCGAACAGCTCTACTAAAGGACAATCCATAAGACTAAACCTCATTCCTCCTTCTAAAAATGAAAGAAAAACCCCATGGCAATGACTGAACGAATCGAGATTTAGAAACCTAACAGACAATCCAACAAATGCACAGAATCATAGACAAGCAACAACCCCTCTAAAGCTAGTAGCTTCTAATAATAAGGAACAGAAGACCATTTTGGAAGAAGAGACTACATAGAAGGATTCTAGATCCAAGAATATCTAGCCCCTTTTAATAAGGCCCCCCTTAAAGAAGTGTCAAACTTAGTATATGCTAAAGAGGACTGCTCATAGAAAACACATAGATTACATATGCCAAAAATCTTGTTCTATATCATAATGCTTAGTCCTCACTAAATAGGTAACTCACGTTTATTATGGATATTTTAATAATACCGCTTACTCTGAATGGAGACCAAAAAGGGTCATATCAGTATAGCCTAACTTATTAATAATGCTAAAGACTCTGCAAAAATTATAGATAATATTATTTACAGAGATTTAACCAGAGATTGTGGCAAACCAAAACCCCATAGTAAGTCTATGGGAGTGCTTATAGTCAAGATATAGCCAAATCATGTGCCCGAGATCTACATGAACTATGGGAAAGTTACTAGTGATGACCGTCATCACAATTTTATGAAAAGAATACATGACAAGGTCCTGATAAGAGAACTATGGCCAACATTAGACTATCTAATTAAACCATCGTATAACAATGGAGATTTAATAAAAACTTGTATTAAATACATCAACGGTTGCCTAGCCGCTCGGGCTTGCTGATAAATAAGATCTCCTAAACAATTCGATATTTATGCCAAGAGGCAGAAACTTAAAAGATTTTACTAAATTTATTGATTCTTATATTTATAGTCTTAGCATCAATAATTTCATCTTTGTACTAACAAATGACATTGTGTTAGAAATCCCAAAGAAAGGAAAGATTGAACACTAATACTAGATATTAACTGATTGAATACTGAATTTTGCAAACGACATATTACAACTGTAATATCTCTGGACTTGCAAAGATTTAGAAAACAGTTTGACCGAAAACAGTTGGTGGATGCTTAAATCCAAAGATTCTCGTCCGCTCTTCCCCCCTCCAATGCAATCCCAACCCCACTCCACCCGGCCCGCCGCCAGACAACAATCTCAACAAGCAAAAACCCAATAATCACTGAATAGTCCGGGAATAATCCGACTGAAAATTGCCGGTGGCATCACCAACAACCCTCAGCCAAACTGCACCCAAAATACCCAGCAAATCCCGAGCCCCGCCCCCGGAACCACCGTCCAAAGGCCTGCAGCAATCCAGTCAAAATAGAGCAAAAATTACGCTATAAAAGGAAAAACAAACAAAATCTGGAAAAAAAGAAAACAAAACGAACTCACCGAAACTATGTCAACGCGGAAGAAGAATCCGACTCATATTCCTCCTTCCTGCCCCTTTATCCGATTGATTATCTTTTCTAAGCGAATAATGTACTTGTAGACATTATCCTGTACTCATAATGATCCTATGAAACCTCTACTGAATCTAATTCTTTTCAGCGACTGAGAAAATTATACTACGATTTACTTAAAAATCAGGGTTATCCCATCCACAAATAAACTCCCTTTGGTTAAATAAATATGTCAACCTGCCGACATAAGAGGTAAAAGGAGCGAGAAAAAAGGCTGAATGGCCCGAAGACAACTGGCCATCTAAAGTTGGATGAAAGCAAAAATCGTATCTCGAAATAATGCGTAAAATACACACTGACTTATCGGCTGATGAAATGCGCATATAAAATAATCTGCAACAACATCCCATACAGTAACCAGTCAGGAGTCTTTAATTACGTTGAAAATTGTCCCTGATAAACAAATAAATGTCTGAATAGACTACAATTCCAAGAGAGACTACAAGACTGGCAATGCCTTGGTATGAATATTTTCAGCCCTTAAACATTCCCAATATTAAACAAATAAGGAAATAAGACTAATTCTTAGGCAAGAAGATGACTAGATTCTAGGAAAGCGGATGTGGAAAAAGGGAAACGGAAATGCATAAACCGGAAGTATACTACCGGACACTGATCAAAATCCTACAACCCGGATGTACAAAATTACCGGAAGAGGAAGCTGAAAAACCGGAAATGGATGAACAATGAAATGCCGGGTAAAACCGGAAATGACCCTATCCCCGGCTGTACGAAATCCGGATGTGGAAAAAAGGAAAAGGAAATGGATAAAACCGGAAGTAGACTACCGGAAACTGATCAAGATCCTCCAACCCTGCTGTACAGAATAACCGGAAGAGGAAACTGAAAAAACGGAACCGGAAATTGATGAACAATGCAATGCCGGTTATGCATTCTTCCGGAAGCTCTCCTGAAACCGGAAATCGGAAGTGTATCCAGGTCTGGACGACCCGGAAGTACACCTCTAAGACCGGAAGCGGAAGTGTACTGACTATCGTCCAAACCGGAAACGGAAACGCCTCTGCCGGAATTCGAAAATAAAAGGAGTCCTCAGACTCCGGATATCCGGAAGCGCTAATAGAACCGGAAACGGAAGTAGGTACCAGATCTCTAGGACCCGGATGTCCTACCTAACCGGAAGACAGACCGGAAGTGGCCGAACGGAAGTGGTAACCGGATCTTACCGACCTGGATTACCCACTACACCGGAAGTCCTACCGGAAACGGAAACCACCGAAGAAGGAACCGGATCTTGAAGACCCGGATGTCTTGCTAGACCGGAAGTTCGGACGGATAAAGACTGATGCAGAAAAATGGAAGTAAACCCGAGTCCACCACAACGGAACTTAACGACCGGAACCACCGTAAAACTGGCATTCTCATAAGGACTGGCCTTATAGACGCTGGTTTCAGCCGACGCCACCACGGCTTGAGGGTTATGCCCGTCACCCTCAAGTCTTATGTGGATTTTATCTGGTGCACTGCATCAAGCACACCTTCAAGAGCTTGGATGCTCTTGACTTCTGCTTTGGTGACACTAACCTGCATCGAGGTTAGAGGGGCCGACATTCCCCATTTGCGGGAACGCCCGCTAGCCTTCGGGCTATCCTCCGAACTTGAAGAACTTTCTTGCTTATTTGACCTCCTTAATTGCAGAAGATACTTGCTCATTGAGAGATTTAGTCAGCACTGAGGCAAAATATTCGAACCTCGCAAAAAGCGCTAACCCGGCATCAGAATTTCCCGACGAGCGATTGTCACAGACAAATCTTTAAAAAAAATCAAATCAAAATGCTTTCGCTACCGAAACCGGCCACCCTTTACAAATTCCACACATAGAATTGGGTGTACCGGATGTGCCTGGCGAACTCGATAGAGTGATGACGATCACATTTTGACGATGAACACTGCCTTATCTGACAATTCGTTACAGGCTCTAGAAATGGACTGGACATTATTAATGATGATGATGAAGTAAGGATAGGCATAATAATCAAGATACCATGAAGCAAAACGATCTTCGCGAAAACCTGTAATATATAGAATTCGTCTATAAGATACCATATATAAATACAATTATACTTCCTAGACGTAACTTAGGGAGGATTGACTTCATATTGGGCATTTATTCTTCTGAGATATAAAGTCAAAAGGTATCACTGACACAGCGCAAAACACAAAAACTTATACAAATATTTTTAGACAACTATTCTGCCTGCAGAATAATTGAAAAGTGAATCTGTTTCCTATTCGGGCTCTAATGCGCATGCGCGAGCGCGCTTAGCGACACGCCTCACTATGAGGTGAGTATAGACTGGTGCCAGTCTATACCTGATGGTAGGCTGGAGATGGGACTCAACCAGTAGCCTAGTTGAGGGGCCATAGGAATAGGATTAGGCATGGGGAGGTGTGTATGCAGGCATAAAAATCTTATTCTGATAGCAAAATGCAAATAATTGATTTAGCAAGTAGTGATTGAACGGTAATGGATGTTTTGTGGTGTAATAACAACTACAGGCTACTGAGATAACTATGTAACATCTTAGCCTGCAATATGGACATCAAGATAAATATGACAGCGGTCATGCTTGACCAGCCTAACCATTAACCCTTTAATGGTCAAATTTGATCAAGAAAATTTGAATACATTGTACATATGTATCTGCCTATTATGCTAATTGAATGTCCATTTACAGGCCAAGAGAATACAATTTTTGAAAATGTATTACTTGAATGACTGGCTCGGTTATCAAGCCAGTCATTCCAGTGGTAAATTTTCAAAAATTATATTCACTTGGCCTGCAAATGGACATTCCAGAAGAACATAACAGAGGTCTGTTTTTGCCAGCTTGACCATTAAAGTGTCAGGTTTTGCTGTATGTAATATAACGGTCTGATAATCCCACCATATATTGACCGCCCACATCGGCGAAACAGATGTACCTCAAAGCAACTGGTCACTCAGTGCTAATACTCATGACATATATATGTCTTAACTGACCTCCCAAATGACTCGGGACAAAACCCATGTCAGACTGTTAACCTTTTAAGTTTTAACCCTAAAATATGTTAAATACTTAAATTTGATTAATTTTACTGGAATGACTGGCTCAATTATCAAGCCAGCTATTTCACCCAGAAATGTTTTTTCTTAGCCTGTAAATAGACATTTCCCATGACCATTGCAGAGGTGACAGACATTTTTGGTTGGTTCATGTGGCCATCAAAGGTTACCTGAGCAGTCTGATGCCATGGGATATTGGTTAAAATTTAACCTTTTAATGCTCATACCAGCCAAAACCAGCCTCTGCTATGGTGTTGTGGAATGACTCCATATAACGGGTGAGAATACAATTTTTTTTAATTTACCACTGGAATAACTGGTTCGATAACCGAGCCAGTCATTTCAGTGATAAATTGTTAAAAATTGTATTTTCTCGGCCTGTAAATGGACATTCAATAAGAAAATATTTACATTTTCTTGACCAAATCTGACCATTAAAGGGCTAATAGTACTGGTCTGATGACAGCTGGTTTTATCAAGTCTTCATATTCTGACTATTTGACATGTTATGTGAAATTTTGGACACATTTAGATTGGAATGCCCTTGAATCCGTAACCATTGGTCAAGCCCGAACCAATAGACAACTTCTGCATTTGTCTCATTGGTCTTGGTAAATGCCGACTTACAGAACAAGAAATGACTACCCAGTATTTTTGAAAATTTATCACTGGGATGACTGGTTCAATAACCGACCCAGTCATTCCAGGGTAAATTTTCAAAAATTGCCTTCTGACTTCACATGTAAATGGAGAAATCCAGTTTTAGCTATGTCCCACCCATCTCTAGCTAAGCTCCACTCACACATCATTTGTTGGGATCGATCCATCCCTGGACTCCCTGACCATCAATTTCCAGAAAACTATCCCGGTAACCTGTTGAATATTTTGAAACTAAATTTACTGGGCGCTGTTGCTGCCTATACAGCATGTTGATTAAATAGAAGACATACAATTCCTACAACGCTTAGTCCGTAATCAATTAAGCATTCTTGACAAACTTATCTACATCATTCATGATATCATTGTTTATGACATCATCCTACATGGCACATAGTTGATTATGATGTTATATGATTGATGGATAAACTGGAAAGGTCCATTGACATTCACGCAAACAAAAATTTGAACCGTAATCCTTTAACACCCACACCAGCCAAAAAACGGCTTCTGGAAGGGTCTTGAGAAATGTCAATTTGCAGACGAAAACAAGACCATTATTGAAAATTTTCCACTGGCATGACTGGCTCGATAACCGAGCCAGTCATTCCAGTGGTAAATTTTCAAAAAATATTTTTCTCTTGGTCATATGGACATAATGGACATTTACCGTGAGAAAGTTAAAATTTTCTTGAATAAATTTGAACCTTAAAGGGCTAATTGTATATAATACACCTGGTGACCTGTACATGTGACATGAGAAATGTCAAGATTGTCAACCCTTTCGGTGTACATGTCAGGCCTACAATACAAACCAAATATCTACAAAGTCTGTAGATTACCTTCATACGCGCACACATTCTAATGGAATAGATGGAAACGATTGCTGATTGGGACAGTGACAGCTTCAGAGCTTCCACAAACATCAATTTCAAAATATTAAGAAACATTTTACCTTATTACATGTATTAGCTAATTTAAAATCCACATCTTTTTCAAAGTGAATTCAGACAGAGCTTTCATATTTTAACTTTTTGAGATGAGATGTGTGTGTGTCAATACAGTGTCATACTAAAGTAAATTAAGTTTGTTTTATTATAAATTTAGAACCCTGTAAAGTGTCAAAATGGTGATAAATAAGCTTATTATGGTAGATAGATCTGTCAAACATTTTAAATTAATCGTTGAAATGTCATTCGTCTAAAGTTAACAGTTATAATTTTTAAGATATATTGCTATGTGCCTTTTAATATGACACGCCTGGTCAGCTTTTAGTTCAGGAAATTAACTTTTCAACCCTCGAATTTGTTCAAGAATTTTTTTTATTTTCTAATAGAAAATGCCCATTTGCAGACCAGGAAGACTATTTTTGAAAATTTACCACTGGAATGACTGGCTTGGTTATCGAGCCAGTCATTCCTGTGGTATATGTTAAAAAATAGTCTTCTCTTGGTCTGCAAATGGACATTTTCTATGAGAAAACTGGGATTTTCTTGAAAAATTTGAGAGTTAAAGTTTGCAAAACGAAATGGAATCAACAATTTTGTGAAACGGAAAATGGCAAATATTGAAACTTGATCCCTATAATTACATGTAACCGTTATTAATTATTCGCCCCTACCACACATTGTGAATGAGGGGGATAAGGCTGTTATTTCCGATTCTTACACTGGTCCAATACCATGCAGATACGTAACCACATTAACACTCTCACCCTTTAATGGTTATACCAGCCAAAACTGGCCTCTGTTATGGTCTTGTGGAATGTCCATTTACAGGCCACAGGAATATAATTTTTGAAAATAACTGAGCCAGCAGGGCAGAATGTATCTGGTATCGCATCTCAATTTGCTACACATATTTAAGCAGTTGCTATACATTCTGCAATACGCATTGCTGTATCTGCTATGCACAATTTGTAAGCGATTGCAATTTATCATTTATCAAAATTCTAAGGCATCAATGACTTCCATCGATATTAATTTCAAAATATTCAACAGCTTTCCTATTTGTTTGCTCTGAGATTGAGATACAGGGAATTTATCAGTGAAGGAGTTGATTGCTATACATTTTTGCCGATAGCTATACAATTTATAGTTTGCATAGCAATACATGCTTTGCAAATATCAAATTCTAAATTATGCCATGGCCAGTAATTCCAGTGATAAATTTTCAAAAATTGTATCCTCTTCGCCTATAAATGGGCATTTAATAGGCAGATATTTAAATTTTCTTGGCCAAATCTGGCCATTAAAGGGTTAACAAGAAACCGAACAGTTTGTTACTGACACTTACAAAATTACCATTAGAAATGCTTCACACAGAGTTGTCGGTACATGTAGGTCCAAGATTCAAGAGGACGATTTGGGGTTTTGGGTCCCCTTTCTAATACTATTATATTTAAGTAAGTAGATGTTAAATCTGAGGGGACATGTGTATTTTCAGGTGGGCAAATGCCAAATTTTGTTGAAATCTGTAAAGCGGTTAACGAGGAGAACCATTTTGAGAAGTTCCTGTAAATCTTTCATAAAACCTAAGATTTATACGATCCCCAAAATAGAAATTGATTTCTAACCCACTATACATGTTATATGTGTCGCATGCATCAGTACAGGGGGGTGGGCAAATAAAAAAACTCATAAAAATGTGTCACTTTTCACAAAGTTGTCGTCATTATTACCCTTTGAGACCATTCCTCTTTCCTACCTAAGTACATGTACACCCAAACTAAAGATCTGGTAGAGGGTAAATATGAGAGCAACATTTTATGTACATGTAAGCTCGTCACTAAACATACATGTGTGTGTGTGTGTAAATATATGTGTATTATATTTCATTCTTTCACCCTATATAATGGTCAAATTTAGTCATGTTATTCAAGATAATTTAAATTTTCTCTTAGAAAACATCCATTTGCAGAACAAGACTAATTTTGAAAGATTTATCACTAGAATGACTGGCTCGGTCATGTCGGTTATCACCCAGAAGCATAGAATGCAATGTGAACTGAATGTGGGAGGTGCATAACTAATCACTAAATTGACTAATATTAAGCTCAAATTTAACTTATATTTTGAAGAATTATATATGAGGAATAGAAGCAGGTATCAACAAGGTTAGACTTGTTTTAGAAACCCGAACCATTCCCTATTTGATTTCAGTGAATTATTTAACTGTAAAATTTGTATTAAAAAATCATGAAAATGTTCATTTTCTGTGGAATGTAGCAGTGGTTAATGAGTTAACTCTTTAACAGTCATATCAGCCAAAAACAGCAATTGTCTTGAGAATGCAGGAAATGTCAATTTCCCTTTCTCCGAGATCTAACAATACTCACCATTCTGTTACTTCTGATATACAGCTGGCCTTGACAGCGGCTCTAGGATTATAGACTTAGAAAGCTTTACCGACTCCTGGGAACCGGGTACTCAGCTCCCCACTGCCGAGTACCCGTTTACCATAGAGCTCATATTGTTTGCATAGCCACCAAACAAGAGAAAACTATGGCTTGCCTCCGTGGGGCTGGGAGGCTGGGTCCGTAACAGAATGGTGAGTATTGTTAGATCTCGGAGAAAGGGAAATTGACATTTCCTGCATTCTCCTTCGATCAATACTCACCATTCTGTTACTTCTGATATACACCAGATTTGATCAGTAACCTGGTGGGAAGGGGCAAGCCATACATGCTAATTTTGCCCCTTGGCGAAAGATTTTAGACTTCAAACTTGACTAACGGAGACCTAAAAGGACCGTCAAGTTCACGGAACCGAATCACATTCGCGTCACAGCCCCCCCCCTTTTTCCTCCTAAGAAAAGGGAGAGAACTAACGAACATGTATCTCGCCTGAAACACCAATATGCCAAGAGGGTTAACTACTCCCTGCATATCGCTTGTATTAGCCTGGGAATGAGCATGAATATATAAGATGAATGAACATGATACATATACATAATACAAAAAACTCTCACTTGTTGAATTACCTTATGATAACAGGACTTCAGACGTACCGCCTACAACCATTCACCGGTTCGGCCATCAGTGACACAATCTGGTTGACATCCTCTCGCTTGACCATGCCTGCTTTAGGTTCTTTTCTTATCAAAGTGAAAAAAGGGGAAAAGCAGTGTGGTCACTAACTATCGTTTCAAAACAGCTAAAGCGAGTGGATTGGCTGAGTCTGACACATCCCTCATATAGTAATCCGTAAATGAGGACTCACAGTGCCATTGTGCAACGGCCATGATGTCCTCTAACGGAACACCATTGTAAAGGGCGGTCGAGGCGGCTATTCCTCTAACATCGTGTGCCCTTACGCCCTGCACCTGGTGCCCAGTCGCCATCTCATGAGTAGTCTGAATGCATTCGACCACCCAACGAGAGATAGTATCCATGGATGCGCGCCATAAGGCTTTTTATGGCAGATCCACAGATGTCTATCGTTCGACCGTAACGAGTCAGTCCGTTTCTTGTACTTAGTCAAAGCACGGACCGGGCACCAGACACTGGCATCACGATCAAACCTGGTTAACTTCGGTATAATGATCGGTTTGCCGGGATATCTCAAAGATTGGTTCTTTGACATAAATTCTGCTCTTGGCAGAAGACGCAGACCTTCTCCAGAAACAATAAATCGGTTCCTCTCTGCCGAAAGCGCATGGATCTCACTGCGCCTTCTAGCTGAGGAAGCTGCCAATAGAAAGACCGCCTTTAGAGTCAAATGCTTTAGACTAGCCGAACGCAACGGTTCGACTGGGTGCTTGGCCAGTACATTAAGCACTAAAGATAGACTCCAGGCTGGAATGACTACCGGTTGTCTCGGGCGGAGATTGCTCATTCCCTTCAACATCACGTTTAACTGGGCCACCTCTGGACTATCCCTGTTGGCTAGACAAGGGATAACTGATGCCAAAGCTGACTTGTATCCAGCAATTGTGACGGGAGCTAGTCCTGTAAAGAACAGCTCACAGAGAAAGTCTGCTATTTGCTGAATAGTGGATTGAAAGGTATCAATACCCTTTTCTTCACACCAGTCTGCAAATCTGTTAACCTTGTTGTTATATGACTTGAAGGTTGACCTCCTTCTCGCAGCCGCGATGAAATCAGCAGCCTGTCGAGAAAAGCCTTCCGACGTGGAACGTTGTTTGACAACATCCACGCAGTCAATTTGAACATTTCGGGACGCTCGTGTAGGAAGCGTCCCTTGGCCTGGGAGATTATGTTCGGAATCTCGGGCAACTGCACAGGATTTTCCACCAGCAGATCCAGAAGATCCGTGAACCACGCCCTGCTCGGCCAATACGGCGCTATTAGCAGGACCAGACACGGCTCCTCCCTGACCTTCACCAATACCTTCGGAAGAAGAATGGTGGGTGGGTACGCGTACGCGTGCATCCCTCTCCAGCTTATCGCCAGAGCGTCTGTATCGACGGCATTTGGATCTGGAATCGGCGAGACATATGTCATGATTTGAGCATTTTCCTTTGTGGCGAACAAGTCCACGTTGGGTTTGCCCCATTGCTCGAAGATCCGTCGCAGAACTGGAGGGTTGAGGGACCATTCTGTTGGCAAGATTCTCTGTCTGCGAGACAAAGCATCCGCCAGAATGTTCAATCGGCCAGGAATATGAGCTGCTTTCAAAACAACCGAGTAATTCCTGCACCATTGAATCAAGTGCCACACCCTGATGCACAGGGTGGGCGACCTGGTCCCTCCTTGGCGATTTATATATGATACTACTGTCGAATTGTCCGACCGTATCAATATCACCTTGCCCCTGATCATCGGAAGGAACTCTTCCAACGCCAGTTCCACTGCCATCATTTCCAACAGATTGATATGCAGCTGACTCTCCGGGAGAGTCCATGTGCCCGAGACCTGATGTTCTCCCAGGCAGGCACCCCACCCTTCCAGCGATGCATCCGTGTAAACGGACAGCTGGGGGTGGGGTAGGTGCAGCGAAACCCCTATTAGGAGATTCTGACGCTGTTTCCACCATAGAAGATGCGATATTATCGGCTCCAAAACTGGCACCAGTTTTGACAGGGGTTCTGTTCTCTGTTTCCACAGAGACATCAGATACAACTGGATAGGTCTTCGCATTAGAGCAGCGTACGGGATAACCTGCTCCATGGAGACCATCATGCCCAGCATCTGAAGGAACCGCCTCGCCTGAATGTGGTTTCCCACTCGAAAACTCCTGAGGATGGCTAACAGAGACACCACTCTGGGCTCTGATGGGTAAACCCTGCCCTCCTCGAGGTCGAATCGCATCCCCAAATAAACGAAATGTTGAGTGGGCGTCAACTCGGATTTCTCCTCGTTGACTATCCAGCCTAGATCTGAAAGTAACAGAGTCAGAGCAGTATCCACGTTCAACCTGGCTGCCGAGTCTGCCTTGAGCAGCCAGTCGTCTATGTAGGTGTGTAGCGCCACGTTCTCTTTTCTGAGAAACGCTGTCACCGCAAGGACCACTCTTGTGAAAACCCTCGGAGCTGTCGACAGGCCAAACGGGAGAACTGTAAACTCCCATACATGATTCTGAAACGCAAATCTCAGAAACCTGTGCCAACTCCGATTCATCGGAATGTGGAAATATGCATCTTTCAGATCGATCGATACACACCACATTCCTTTCCTCAATCCCGCCATTACCGACCTCGGCGTTTCCATCTGGAACCGAGGCGTATGGATAAACCAATTTAATGGCCTGAGATTGAGTATGGGTCTCCATCCCCCTGTGCTCTTGGGAACAAGGAACATGTTTGAATAGAAGCCTGGAGTGTTCCGGTTTGCTGGTTTTATTGCTCCCTTCAGAAGCAAACCCGACACTTCCTTTTGAACGGCTTCTAACTTGTCTGGCTCCCTTGGTACGGGTGTCCAGACAGGTGCCAAAGACAGATTTTGTGGCGGAAAGTCCCACCACTCCGGCATATAACCCTGGGATAACCATCCCAGGACCAGACTGTCTGACGTCACACCTCGCCAAGCCCCGACGAAACGCATGAGCCTTCCACCCACCATAGACGCCTCGACGTCTAACGGGGTTGTCCGGCTCGCAGTCCGCCCCCGCCCCCCCCTTTCTTAACGAGAGAGAGTGAGAACCATTTCGTTCTAGGCACGACGGGTATAACTGGCACCGCTGTTCCTGTCGCACAGGTGCGGTCCAGGCGGATATGAAGGGAGCTTGCGTACCCTCAGGTACGCTTCGGCCCCTTCTGTCCGCCCTTTGAGGCCTTACCCGTACCCTTCCCCTTCCCACCTCTAGGGCGGTCAGGAGCAACATTGGGGAGGGTAGGCGCCTCTACAACCTTCCTGGGTTTCTTCGCCGGCGGTGGCTCCGAGAACCCAGCCGAAACAGACGTCGCAATAGGCCTGGCTTTCGCCTTGCTCTTATGCTTTTTCTGTTTCTTTGAAGGCTGTCCCGTTAGCGGCTTGCCCACAGCCCCTAGTGCGTGCGCTTGCCGCACTAGCTCTAGCTGTAGATTTACCGCTAACCGATTCTGCGCAATACTGGCGGTGTCCTCTAAGATGGCCCGCGCTTGGCCACCAAAGATGCTAGGCCCTGTGAGGGGCGTCCCAAGAAGACGTTCCCTGACTGCCGTAGCCGGACGCATATGGTCAATGACCATTTGCCTCCTGGACTTCGTCACACGCGCTTGCACCCTTGCCAATGCGTCCATTGACAGCACCAAGCCGTCATTAACGCACGATAGCGCCACAGGGTGGCCTGCCCCCGCTTCAGCCCACACCGACTGAAGTAGACGATAGGAGTGATTGACAGCGCTCATTGCTGCCCTCACACCCTCATCGCATAGGGCCATGACTTCTTCCTGGTGTACCTGGGCCTTATCCACTAGTGCCGGACCGGGACCACCCGACCCAGCACTCTGGACGCCCAGTACCCATCGGTCATCCTCCGTGACCGACGGGACTACACCATACCTGTCGTATTCACCCCGCGGAATACGACATCTTGCCCGCACCTCCCTGGAGGCCGCAGGGAGCTGACCCTTGGTCATTAGTTGTTTACTATAAATAGCATCCAACAAATCAATGAACCGTGGATCCAGTCCCACTGACTGGATCCGGGCCGCGTGCAAAATCCCCGTCCTAATCGACGCAACCGACGGACGGGGCGCATCTTCATCGGCCGTGGCCGAAACCACAGACGGGTCCACTCTGGCTAGCCACGCCAGAGCATCAGACCAATCTACCTCCGAAGAAGATACCCCCGCAAACACGTCACCCGTTGTCGTGCTCACGGGTCTGCCAGCCATGGCCTCCCGGCAAGGAGCCACGGCTGACACGCCAGGCACTCCGCTACCACACGGTTCCGCCGCCACCCCATGAAACAGTCCGGTCCATGGGGTAGGTCCGCACGGAAAACCGTACGGACCCGTAACCGTCGCGGAACCATAGCCGGACACGGGCGCCAACGGCACCCCATGTCCGGCTGCCGGACCAGGCGAGATAGGTGAGTACCACGCCTGGCCCGGCACACCCGTTCCCCTGACGGCTGGTGACAAACCAAGCCGCGCGGAACCGGTGCACGGTAACGGATTGGCCTCAGCCGCAGGTGGAGCCGCTGACCTGGCTTGCGCCAAACCAGACAAATGGAGGCCGGTTCCGTCCAGGACGGAATCAACCTCCATATTCTCCACCTGCGGCTTCACGGGCCGCAGCAACCTCTCCTCCTCGGCCTCATCGTCTTCAGACTCCGAAGAGCCGTCACTAGACGAATAAACCGTGGAGCCCCACCTGACGGACCGGCCACCGCTACTGGACCACCCGGAGGTGGCCGCAGAGAGACAGAACCCGTCTGGCCGAAGCCAGACGGGACCGCCAGGGGGCCGTACGAGACGGCCCCCTCGGTAACCAGTCCAGAATCCTGTCCTCTCTTTGAGGACAGGATCCGTACCAGGCATGGGGAGAAACTGCCCCCCAACCTTTGGTAGCAGGGACGACACCAGCGTGGGCAGAACGCTATGCAGAAAACCCTGCATAGCCGGACCAAACCACGCCGGCGGTGCCATCTCCGCCACCTCCAGCTGGGGACGTGGAGCACCCCCACCGGCCGAACCGGGCGCTCCACGATTTCCTCTCGGACCGCCTGACCCCGCGTCAGACCCAGCCAAGTCCTTCTGGGCAAGGAACGTAACCATCGTTTCGACGGACCACACTGCACAAACATTACACCTATGATCTATATTACACAGGGCACACCTAAAACAGACATGGTCCTTGAACATTACACGGACAAATTTATGGCAGTCGTCACATGATGGCGGGGCTGACTTGGCCTATAAAATAAGCACAAACCTACAATAAACAAGCGGAACGAGACACGGATGGAAGGCAGACAATTAATTTTCAAATATTTTGACTCATAAATTAACCGTAACCTCCCCGCACCCCACCCCGCCACGTTACAACAACGATCGCATTGATTATGACGACAAGTACGCGGCGGGCACAACACACCCATAATAGATCCTACAGGATGTGTAACGGCTCCAGGAATCATATCGCATAGCATTCAGGGTATATTTACTAATCAATATAAATTATACTCCTAACGAACGCAGCACGATATGTGAAGAAAACAACAAAATGTATAACAACTGCTGTCTCACACGGTAAAACCGCAGACCACACATCTACTCAAGAATTTTGAAACCACCGATCATTGCAAACCGATCGTGATCGCACGTAAACTTGATCATTCTAAAGTTTCCGGTACCATTTTTAGTACGCAGCACCCAGAACAAGATGCGCGAATTAATGAAAAAATTTTTCTTCACATAAACATCCGAGCGACCGGGTGTGACGTCACCCGCTCGGATTCTACGGAGAACGACGTCAGCCGATATTCGTGTTAGAAATACCGTAGCAAACACCTATTTTCATATCTGCCGATCGCCTGTTGGGGTTTAAAGAAGGCGATCGTCTGGCATATATCGTTGTTAGCACACGTCCCAGATTCTATGGGGTCAGAAATTGGAACATGCGACACAACGAAATTTAGAGACCTAAGTCTTTTAACTATGGATAATAAAGAACAATACAACCTGGTTGTCTTGGGCGGTATTCTCCATAGTCCTTAGTTATCCTTTCAGAACACACAAACTATCACTGATTAAAGACTTAGATTCTTTTACAAAACACTAAAATCCTTAATGCAAAAAGCATGTATTGCTCTTGTTGCTATGCAAACAAGAATGAGCTCTATGGTAAACGGGTACTCGGCAGTGGGGAGCCGAGTACCCGGTTCCCAGGAGTCGGTAAAGCTTTCTAAGTCTATAATCCTAGAGCCGCTGTCAAGGCCAGCTGTATATCAGAAGTAACAGAATGGTGAGTATTGATCGAAGGAGAAATGTCCATTTGCAGACCAAGCATGCCAAGAGCAGACTTATAATGTATGAAATTTTACAACTGGAATGACTGGCTCGATAACAGAGCCAGTCATTCCAGTAGTAAATTTTCAATTGGTCTTCAAATCGACATTTTCTATGAGAAAATTGAAATTTTCTTGAACAAATTCGAGAGTTAAAGGGTTAAGTGATCTTTCAAAAGAAATTTAAGATGGCCACCACAGAAATAGACCAATCAAATTCTACATACAAGTTTCGAAACCTATGACCAACATTAGTTGAAATCAGGCCATTTGTTAATATTAAACTGATTTCCTTTAAATCTTTGGAAAATCGAAGATGGGCACTAGAAAAATTAACAAGTCCATAACATGAGTAAATTTCGGTATACAAGTCTATGTCATCGGGTCAATCGATTCATGTCACCATAATTCTTTTACCACACTACATTTTCTGAAAATCCAAGATGAGCACCAGACCAATGTACCAATCAAATTTCTCAAAGCGTTTAAGACACCACATCAGGCTCATATATAAACCACTTTTGGTTAAGTCAGGTTATTTTTAATGGCGATAATATGTTTTGAATGATTTTTTAAATATTTCCAAAAACAACTGCCAAAAGAATTTGACAAATTAATCAGATTTATACCATGCCAATAAATATCATAATCTGTCCGAGGTCGTTCATGTCAGATGGACAGACAGACAGCTTGATGTGGGTGAGGGTGGGCTCATGGGTGGGGTCATGGTGGTGGCATCATCAGCAGGGGGCGAAATAAGGCCCTTTTACATGCACAATGCAGGTTAAAAAATGGCTGGTGCAGGTAAATTTGTAATACTGGTTGCACAGTGCGCATGCACATTTCTTGCTGATAAGCTACAGGTATAATGTTAACCATCTCCGACAAATCCCTGAAAAAAGCAAATTCTTTACGATATAAAACTTATTCTATTGAACGTTTTGAACTTAATTTGATCAGAAGGCGTTGCTGCCTAAGGCAGTTGAAATTCATTCAGTTGAAATCGTTGCCTGGTGCTGACCGAATGTAGACATTGTAAAACATTAGATAACATAGTTCAGATTTGGCTAAGAAAAAGTGTAGAACTTGACTAATCTATTAGCTAATAATTTGTGAAAAGTCAGGTCTGTCCCTAAATCATCATAGATAATGCAGTTGTCCTACAGGTATGGGATTTATTTAGCCCATTAAGACTTAAGCCGGTTAAAGCTCTCGTGTTCCATTAAATATAGACACTTTTTCACGAGATATGAGATGCCTGTTCAGAGATAACAATTTGACTGAATGTTGATGCTATCACTGATAGCAACAACTTTCACGCAAATTACTGTCAATGTATATAAGTGTTCTCCTATTTTCTCCTGGACATTGACACCTTCTCTGAACAGTATTGAAACACAGACTGTCGAATGTACCGGCCTATGTGCATGCTTCCGCTTCCAGAGCTAGAGGATAAATGAGTATTTGCATGTGCAAGCAAATTGGTTTTGTTTGAGAAATCCTAGTTTGTGCAGACAATAGACTAAACGAATATGGCGTCCAGTAGTTCCAACGATTATGGAGTCAGTGCATTGCATGCTGGGTAGCATTGCATGCTGGGTAAATTGAACGGTCATCTCATATCTCGTGCAAAAGTGTCTATATTTAATGGAAGATGATAACAACATAGTCAGTTTAAATATGAGCTACTCGTCGAAGGTTGTTACGCCTGACGCTTGGTCTCAATGCGGACACGCCCAGTATGTTGTTATTATTCTTCTATATTTAATGGAACACGAGAGTTTTAAAACAGCTTCTGCAGTGGTCTTCAGAATTCTCCATCTGCAGACAGAGATAATTTTTAAAAATTTATCACAAGCACAATGACGGGAATGATTTAATCAAGTCAGTCATCGCAGTGGTAAATGTTCAAAAATATCTCTTGGTCTGCAAATGGGAATTCAAGTGGTCTTGAGAAATTTCCATTTGCAGACCAATTTGACATAAAACTATTTTTGAAAATTTATCTCTGCACTGACTGGGCTCGATAATTGAGCCTGTCAATCAATGCAATATGGTAAATTTTCAAAAATAATCTCTTGATCTGCAAATGAACATCGTTTGCTTAATTAGTCGATATGATACTTAGTCGATTTAACCCTTTCAACCACATAGAGCCAAAAGTTTTTAAAAGATTTGCGATGTACATATAGCATATGCTGTTGAATATTTGAAATTAATATGACTGGAAATTTTAACACTCGCATCAACCAAAAATGGCTTCTGCAGTGGTCTTGAGAAACGTCCATTTGTAGACTAAGAGAAGAGTATTTTTGAAAAATTTACCCCTGGTCTGCAAATGAACATTTTCTATGAGAAAATTAAAATTTTTAAAAACAAATTCAAGGGTTAAAAGATTAAATTCAACAGATAAATTCCTCATTGTGTGGCCAGAGATTGAGATGTACATGGAAGGGTTAAGTACATACCTCATATTGAATGTATTGTTTGCGCCACTCTGGTGTAATGTGAGCGCCCAAATGCTCAGCAAACTTCATTCTGTTATTTATCCTCTAGAGCTACCAGAGTGGATTGTCATCTGTAACAGGACCAACACAATTTCTGTGAAATTGTCTTTTTTGTAAATGTGCTAACATAGTCTCATGTTTGAAATCGATGAAGAGCTAGGTAACCCTCCAGTTGTGCAAGTCTGTCCAAAACACGCCTCTATAGTGTCCTTGAAGAATGTTAATTTGCAGGCCAATGTACCTTTTTTAATTTCACCATTGGAATGACTGGCTCGATAACTGAACCAGCCATTCCAGTTGTGAATTTTCAAAAATAGACTGACTTGCTCAGATGCAAATGGACATTGTCAATGGAAAAAAACAAATTTTCCTGAGCGAACTTGAGTATGAAAGGGTTAAATTATAAAAGAGAAATTTCCAATTCCGGTAAATTCCACATTTCATATGCATGTGATGTGTATGATTGGTGGTTTCCATTTTGGAAATAATGTTGTTGTAGACTGTTGTCCCTTAACACAGCAACAGCTTTCATCAACAATACTTACAAAATATACATTGATCAGTACTGATACACTAACAATTAAACCTTACCACTCTGGCGTTAAAACTAAATTTTCAAATTAAATTGAATGATGAACTGGTGTTGGTTTTTTAACAAATTTGGTGGGAGATGGTGCTGTCATAGACAGCACAGCAACATCTTCCAACAAAATTGTTTAAAATTGTACACCAGATTCTTTGCAATAAAAGATAGTCAGTCTGCTCTGACTCAACCCGCTCCTGTGACAGATATTTGGACAGACTGACGGGGCGGGGAGACCCCACCCTGTCACTCTGTCAAAATATCTGTTACAGGGGCGGGTTGGGTCAGAGCAGACTCCGAATAAATAAAAGATAGACTATTGACATCAGAGTGGTATGGGTTAATAATAGCAAGATCAGATTTTAGTTCAAATCACGACCACTAAAATGTCCACTTAAAATCACACCTTTGAAGTGCTTCTAATAATTGATTCACGGACTGACAAGCTCGAGTAATTTTTTTTCCTGACAGAAAACACAACTATAATCGCGCTTAAAAAATAATTATCAGACTGTGATGGATTCACTCTTTTAGGTTATCGGTGAAAACTGAATTAGGAAATGTCTAGACAGTAGCTTATGTGTCTAGCCTATGATGTGCTGTCGTAACAGACACAGTTTTCATTGTAGTCTTTCCATTATGATTCTCACTCTCAGCCTTCTCGCTTCTGTTCTGACTGGCTCAGTGAAAACAATCAGCTGTGCCAGTGATGCAATCAGTTGGATTTTGCCGAAAAGGCCTTGTGAATATAATTTTTAAAAAGAGCATTTACATTTTGATCCTATACAAATAATTGTAACCGAAATATTTCTTTAATCCACATAGCTCGTGAAGTACACTGACTTTCCTAACAATACGTCTTTCAGTTTCACAAATGACATTTATAAGAAATAATGTTGTTTACGTCATCAAAACATGTGTACGAGATTTGATAAAACCAGGATTACCTTTAATAGTTTCAGGATCGCCGCGTAAAAGCTGTTAAAAAGACTCATTCCACAAAATACACCTTTCCCACACTAACGTCATTATGCCGGGATTCCCCTAAATCAATTCTTAGAGCAGAACTGCTGGCTGGTACCACCGCAAACAACCCGCTGACCCGCGTTGAGTTATTTTTGCACTAAAATACACCGCAATTTAAACCGTTCCTATGATAAACTAAAATCATGATATTATTTAAATCATATATCATTGGAAAGCACATTCAATTGCCGAAACATTAATGCATTATTTTGTATATTTTTGTAACTTTTTCATTGAGTTATTTGCGTATATAAAATACACCATCAACTTAGATTCATTAAATCAAGTGGACAATAGGGGATGTAGTAGTAGAGTCGGAATTAAAATGATACCACCTCCCTCAACTGGCAGCCGATCGGCGATCCGTGGCCCCCACCGTCCTCTTAATCCCTGGGGCATAGGAATTTGAGACATGTGTATAAAACTCATGTGCGGACACCACATGTCCGGGAGAACCTCCTCAAGATACCAGCCACGAGAATGAAGTGATTTAATCCCAGTCGGGGTCAAAATGATACCACCTCCCTCAACTGGCCGCCGTTCGGCGATCCGTGGCTCCCACCACACATTCAATCCCTGGGGCATAGGAATTTGAGACATGTGTATAAAACTCATGTGCGGACACCACATGTCCGGGAGAACCTCCTCAAAATACCAGCCAGTGGCCGCCGTCTCTCTCTCTCTCTCTCTCTGTTCTGGACGGTACCCTGAGGAGTTTTTTCCATCTGTGGGACATTTTTGTACCTATCCTACCTATCTTCTACCCCACCATGTTGATATTCCAGCCGGCTGGTGCGTGTGTGTCTGTGGTGCTTTTAACCCTGCACAGAGGAGTGTCGCGGTGGGTCTTTATCTAACCTGGTCATATTACCCCGGCCCTAGTGTCTTACCTAGTTTCGAAATCTCAGGTAAGTTCTAGCGCGGTCTTTTGAGCGAGATTTGAACCCAGTCTGCAGCCTGGGAACACTATGCAATTCCACAACTCTATCGATCAACCCACCCAACGCTCAACTATGAAGCATCGACAGGTCAGAAGACAGCAGAGCTTATAGTAGTGGTGGCAGCTGCAGCGGTGATGACAGGAGTCATGCCCTATGCACGCTCAACTTGATGTGTTTGACACGCATACCTTAGCATAACCAAAGTAAAGTACCATCACATCTAATGAGTGAGTCCCAGATATGAGGTTTCCGATGTTGAAGCTGAGCCGGTTGCGCTGATTAGGTGGGATGTCTCTGCCCCCGTCGTCGCTTCCACTGGTTAGTCCCAGAAGCGCATATGACTTAGTTCTCTGTCTGTAGAGTTGGCAATCAGCCAGCTCACGTACCTCACCAAGAACATTGGTCCCAGCAACCACAAGCTTGAAGTCGTCTAGCTTATCCACCTGATGACTCCTCCCTTCTGAACCAGGACCACAACGGCGACACAGTCCAATGCACCATGATGCAATGTCAGCTCCACTCATTGGTTAGCTGTGGCTTGGACCTGCTGCCCAGAGGTTGATGTAGCACATCAGCGTTTATGTATGTTGTGCCCCACTGCGAAGAGGACACCAGTCTCCCCTATAGAGAGGGTGAGATTACGTTCTCACCACCGGAGAGCAGCAGTTGACAATTGGCATGGTTATATGTCTTGTTTAAACCCCTCCTGTAGCATGCTATGGAACCCATATTTGCTCACTTGACTGGTCTTGCTGACCTGGCAGATGTGTATGCAGTTGATGCTGCCAAGGTAGAAGAGAGCGATGGCAAGTCATTCGCCCTACAGTACGAAGCAAGCTCAAAGGCATTCTCCCTCCAGCCCATTGGTGGTAATGGGGAGGAGCTGCTCACAGACCTCAAGGATGTGACGAAGGAGCGCCTGGGTCGCAACATAGATGGCCCAAGATCATGTTTCGGTACGATTTCCCAAAGAGGAAGTACATCCTCGAGCCGTTGATTGAGCTCTTGGATACAGAGGTGGCAGACATCAACACCCTAAATAACGACCTCAGCTTTCATCTGGTCAAACCCTATTCGAGCAGTACCCCGCCGATGGCCGATGATGGCTTGCTATTGACCCTGGCAAAAAACCTGCTGTTCAAATTTGAGAAGAATGAAGTGTGGTACCGCGCTGGACCTGGGGGTGACTGGCAAACATGGTTGCCCCTATATAGGCCTCCCGCACTCATTGACATAGAGGTTACTCCCCTCTCCACTGTTGTGAAAAAGGATGGGACAGTTCGAAAGATCTACAATTGGGAATCATCCTTCCTCACCTACATAGGTGAAGGTGTCTCCCTGACGAGTGTGGGTCACCGGATCATGGTTACAGGTGGAAAGCTCCTGCTGCGTTGTCCAATCGATGAACCAGAAGAAGCTGTTAACTTCCAGGAGGGCACCCTATGGGTAGATGGTGTGTTACATGTCTCCAAAGTCAAGGGTGCTGTTAAACTGCTTCAGCGAGTCAGACTCACTAGCCCACAAACGACTCATATAGTCCTAGAGCTACGTTTCTTAGCCGGTGGCAGAGTGAAGCAGCTAGCCCCTGCCCCTGAGGGGATGAAGATCACTATCGATCCGGATGGAACAGGGCTCGATCTGGCACAGATATTTCTCGAGGGGTTCACTCTGTTCAGTTTAACTCTTCATATATGGCCATGATTCTCATCATACTGCTCATGCTGGCGTCTACAGCAGTGGCACAGGGCGCTGAGACTGCCATGATATTGGATGCCAAGTGGGCCCACTTCCGGGATGACCCCAATACAATCCTTGGGTCGACCCCTTGCGGAGAAACATTTACGACCGCTTTCACCCACGTAAAGAGATCGAGTCTGTCTGCCACTTCTATGGGGTGGAGAGGGTAGGCCGTGGTTGTCTGCTGGAGACCCCTGCTCAGCACCAGATTCTCTGTATAACATGTGAACATGCCAGAGTCTGCCGTGATTCACATGCTAATCACTTTAGCCTCCTCCCAGGCGAGCATTGTCAAGGTAGATGGAAGCCCCTATGGGTGGTCCCATCATGCCGATGCGACTCTGGCAGAGACTACGTGTTTGTCTGAGCCTACACAGAATAGGGAGAGACCGGCCCTGTGGTTGATGGCAATCAGTGGTGTATATCACTGTGACGGCTTGTCTCTAAATGGGCGTTCAGCCCCTGGTAGTAGTAGTGTCGGGATGATCCTACCTCCCTGGCAGCCGGTTGGCGATCCATGGTGGCCCCCATCTCAACAATCTATGCCCCAGGGATTGAGAGGGCAGTGGGGGCCACGGATCGCCGAACGGCAGCCAGTTGAGGGAGGTGGTATCATTTTGACCCCGACCGGGATTAAATCACTTCATTCTCGTGGTACCGATCAGGACCGGAATGAAAGGCAAACACAGTTGAGGGAGGTGGTATCATTTTAATTCCGACTCTACTACTGATGTTTTAAAATTGCAATCAACTGTATGAAATTTTATAAAACTATAACAACTAACACAGAAATGTATAGAAAATTGGCTTAGCTTTCCAATGATATATGACTTCAAAAATATGAATATAGTTTTTCATATGCACTGCCTAAAGTGCACTGTATCTGATTCCCATAGTAAAGTAATGCTGTTTGCGCATCGGCTATCATGGTTACCATCCAGAAGTGGTATGCGCGATGCATTCCGGGAAGGTATTCTCCCAAAATATGATAATGTGGAAAAGGTTTATTAAATGCATGCACACTAACGTATTTATACCGCGTCTGGCTGATTAACATGATACTCGATACGCATTACTTTAGGCCTACTATTGGAATCAGATACAACGCACTTTAAAGTTATCATCTATTGATAAAAGAAACATGTCCTGAAAAAAATAAAATAAAATTATGATGATCCTAGCTAAATTTAGGACAAGTTATTTACTTCGTGGACACTAACTGACTACAGCTATAGCCGCCATTTTAGATAGATATTTCCTAGCGCCATCTCTATTGTCTTCGCCAGTGAGCAATTGTTGGTATAAAACTATTGTCGTAATGCTAGTCATTCTTATGCTGGCTTCCAAGGTGAGTGCATAGTAAGTTCCTAGCATGGTTAAAATAAGGACTCTTTACCAAGAAATTTAAATCTAAAAAATATGGACTAATGCAATCAAGTAATTATCTATTTTAGACTGTCTTGAGGCAAACTTCTTAAGTTATAGCAGCGCGAACTTATTATTGTAATAGCTTGGGAGAATAAATCAAACTTAAACTTTGGTTTAGGAATATTGTTTAAAAGTCTTTCATAACATTGAAACACAGCTAACCAGCATTCGGCACAAGAAAAGTATGTACAGTGCTCCTTTATGTTCGCGCTCCCTACTAAGATGGACAAGCTTCTCCTTGGGGTCTAGGTTAATGTGGTTCCAGATTAGGTTTATAACATCTATAGCACCCTAAACTGTTACCTAATTGATCCAGTTTCGCATATCCTAGCTTTAAGTCTAAAAGTTTGCGGCCGACCAACATTGATTGAAGTCGCTAGACTGTGACATTTAGTGCCAAAGCGGTCTGTAAAAGAGGCAGGAATACCCCATTAACACAGAACCTGAGAACATTTACAGACAGATTTGAAATATTCAATAAATGACGTTTTCTTTTAAACTAAAAGTCAGATAAAACTCTTAGCCTAGTGTATTTGACAAGAACGCATCTCTGCTCCATGCGTGTACTGTTGAAGTGTACCTACATGAATGCAATCTCCATAAACTGGACAGTAATTGGTGAATCATTGAAGTGGTGGAATATTCGCAACATGAAGAAGTTTCAACTTCACTGTAGTTTCTAAATCTGGAAGTATTTTAGCTTCAAATGCTGATTTAAACACATTGCATTTCCATTCGTTTATTACTGGGCGATTTTAACATAATGCATCTTATAATCAAATGTTATTGACGAAATGCATAACTATCCAATACAGTCTACTGGAAGTTATACTCTTATAGGGCATTACTCATCAATAATTGATTAACCAAGATGTACTAATGGAGGGAAAAGAACAAAGAACTCCATTATACTGGCACTCCCTGGATGCGGAGAAGGCATATGTTATGGTATGTTTAGAGGGATTTGTAGCTCGCCGGGTTGTGTCGGGCCGTTCCGGTGTATCATGTCGACTCGTCGCACCACAAGTGCACGACGAATGATGATGCTGGTTAGCATCCGGTCTCGGGGTGACAGACCGTGTACGAGACTGCGCTGCGGGTAACAAAAACTGACTCCTAAGGTCGGTAGAACTCAATTGTTCTGGTGGGGCTGTGCGACCATCATCGCGAACATTAAACACAACTGTCTCATCCCAAGAATTTTTGCCCTGTAGGTGGGGCTTAGAATACACCTTCCATATCCTCTGCGTGTCGTAAGAGGCGACTAAAGGAGGTACGGGTGAGGTAACCCTGACAGAAACCTCGAGTGCTGAAGACGGAGGTTCCAGGCCACACGGCGCACTCTAATAAACCATGGATCCACGCACTTAGTGCTTATGATCATGTCGATAGTCACCTACAGGACTGGCGGTATGATCAGCGAACGAAAAGAAGAAGAAGATCCCAAGAATTTGTGTCACCAGTATGCCTGTCCATAGTAATTTCGTGATCTATGGACTTACAAGATTTGATTTTGGTGACCTAAAAATATAAGTCTATACAATGATTTTACCTAAACAATTATAAATATGCTAGATAAAACTAAAATAAGAGCATACGAACATACGAGACATAGAGACAGGTAGATGAACTTTTAAACATGGGGCTCCCAGAGGTATCACACAGACTCGTAGGTCTGCAGAGGTTTCCCCGCAAGGGAGGCTCTCGTACACGAGACGTAACTAATTAACTTATTATAAGTAATTTTACTCCTAAGCTGAAAGGGAGAAGATTATCTCGGACGAAAAGTTATGTGCCTCATGCGGGCATTACTCCTAGTGCTAGTTTGGGTGAGGAGTATTATCCTCGCATGGACCGTCGTCGCTGAATCCTTGCGAGAGGCAAGTGCCTCGCATGGGCCTCTGTCTCGGGAAGGTGTCGCCACTGCTTAAAGCGGGAGGAGAGTAGTACGCAAAAATGGGCCCACTCTAATATTTCAACCAAAAATGTCTGATAAAGAAAAGACCATACCTAGTGAGATTATGACTATAGGGTTGCGTGCTGTTTTACGTGAAGACGGGACGAGCGATTCCCGATGGATTCCCTCATCATCGTCTTATGTGATTCCTAGTATGCTGAATTAGTAGTTGCCGCTTTATTTATGCAGGCCTTCTGCTTGGCTCAATTAGCTGTTAGTTGTTTTTAAAACAAGAACTATTTTTGGTCACAAATGGCTGGTATCTACCTAGCTATTAGACACGGCTGTCACTGAGAACATATGCCCTGAGACATCAACACTGAAAACAGCGCTCATACATGTTACTTAGTAAGATCTTCGAACTGGATAAGAATCTGGACATCCCGCTCCGTAACCACATAAAACATTCCAAGACATAGGTTACTTTTCACGGAAGCATTATTAGACCATTGTTCTATCGTTATGGTGGGGGTGAGAGAGACAAATACACACCGTAAATGTCCTTCCCGTAAGGGTGTGGCTGATCAAAATATCATGCCCAGACATTCTTATGGAATTCGGTGGGGATACGCATCTCGCCCGTCACCGGGTCCTATGGAACTAACCACTTAACATGTCACTAGATTTATATACAAGTTGCCCTGTTTTGCACTGCGGTGTGGGAGGATTGTTTAGCAAATAAAATAATAATTAATATATGTTTTCGCAGTGCTTTCCTACATTGGCAAAAGTGCTAACTACTAAGTATCCAAAGATACAAGGGGAATGTATGTGATACCTCACCCTGGCCATCACCGCTCGGAAACCCCAACAGTTTCCTAGAGTCAGATCAGCCCATGGTGCGGATAGGGACATCCAAACAATTAAAAAGCCACACGGCCGAATGGAGCATGAAGAGAGACAAAATCTTGGAGTTATGAGTTACCGGAGTGGGGGGCTAGATTATTGCACTGCCGGAAGAGAAGAGTATATTACCGAGTTGGTAATGAAGAAAGTGTCTCTAATCATTTTGAACCTATCCTGTCGAGCTGCATAGAAAAGGTTTAGTCGGTAGCATGCCGGGCTAAACAGAGTTATAGCATGGACAGCGACCTCAGTGAAAGATTGTTGGTGGCGGGAGAAAGTGCTGCATATATAAGTGTTGCTGTATAGTGTTTCCTACGTGCACTGCAGTTCTATATTTTCTATAAATAAACAAAACATATGAACTGATGACCACTGGCCATATATATATATATATATATATATATATATATATATATATATATATATATATATATATATATATATATATATATATATATATATATAATCTAACCAGAACAATCAATACGGTATCAAATGATCAGAAGTATATATCTTAATACAGGTTAACGAAGGTACTATGGTGCAGTTAGTAAAACACCTTACAGAAAATGAAAATAACTGTAAACAAATACAGAAATTATACCTAGCGGTCCTAAGACTGTTACGGTACCTTTTAGTCATTGGGTCCGTTTTTACGGATACAATATAATTAAAGAAATACATATAGAGAAATAATTAAACTGTGAAGTATAGTTACTTGAATACTCGATAGTCATTCTTAAGTTAGGCTACCATGTTACTGAAATTGATACGTCATTCCATAGTTGACGTGCGTTGATGCATTCTCAGGAAGCTGGAAAGTTCCTGCAGGTTGGGTCCCGCAAGCTGTATTCCACAAACAGGATTCCCGCAAGAACAAACATGGCGGGGATACATCGCTCAGCACTGTAAGCCTAATAGGATGTCTAACGAGCAGTCAGCAAAAGATACGATAGTACTACTGTGGTGAAGAAAGTTCCCATACACCGATGGCATGGATGGAAGTTGTAAACAACCCGATCACAAGCGGGAGTTGTCAGATGCGAATGAACTTACAAAACAAAGCTTAAAGGTGCTGGGTACATCAGCCAGCTCTGTAGACGCACCGGGCAGAGTTTACTTGCTGCCGTCGAAAGTTAGAAGAACCTACATGATATTAGTGCGGTGACAGTTGAAATACCACTTTTAGGCATTGCTGGCAGATCCGGCGAGTCATCCAGCAAAGAACATCCTGCCTCTACATCTGTAGACTCACATATTCAGGCCGTAAAGGCCTCACCGCAAATTTGTGTTCCGAAGTAGATATTGATATTCGTGAACAGTAATCAGAAAGTTCCAAACTGCTCCCGTAAGAAGGGAGTTACAAAATTATTTTAGTGCGGTGGGTTGGGTAACTGCCAGCTACGGGAGAAAAACCCGACACAAAGCGAAGTAATATGCATATTGTCAGTCACGCTGATAGTAGCTGGTACAGATCCAACCTAATCGGCCCCTGGCCAAGGATGCTCTCGATCTCTGGATCGCGTCTCCTTTTATACTCCTCGTGACGTCACAGGCGCAGGCTCCAACCAATCATCGTTCGAGCAACAGCCAATCAGCGCGTAGCTAATAATAATGCAGTCGAATGTTCTAGAACTTTCTAGAAGTTCTGCGTCCACGTGGTTATGGCGTCACGGCAATATTTTGAAGATAATCAATACAGGGTTTCCGTGGATAAGCATTTCTTAACCGATTTTGAAATGGTTTACAGATTTAAAAAGCCCGTCGAATTCTGGTCTTGATTAATGCCAGATTCAATGGGAACAGGTAATCAAAAAGGATTACAGGGTACCATCTCGGTACACTAAAAGCGTCATCCTATCTTGGTCGTAAACTACGTGCTCCATCAAAAATAGCATCTAAGCGCGTGCATGTGCATCATGCATTTTAACAAACTTAGTCGTTTTCGCAACGCGATCTCTCTCATAGGCCCATATATGCTTATGGCTCTACCCAGGGGACGTGTTCAGGGAACGAATCCAAGACAGGCGGCGCGTACCCATCTTAGCTGGTACGGCTGGTACCTGACCGGTTGATCCGAACTACAGATTGCTGCACAAGCTTAACAAGGTTGGATTGCCAGATGACCGCTGGCGCATGCAGAGGGAGATGTATAGAAAGCCTATCTCAAGAACTTAATGGGATCGTCATGTAGAAGACACATTGGAATTATGCCATGGAGTGAGACAAGGTGGGGGTCATCTCCAGCCATTAATTGTTTTTTCAGAACATTAAACCATGGTCGTTGTAGATGGAAGAGCTAGAAGTTGGAGCTAAGATAGGTGGTAGTGTGAAATTAGCTGCCACAGCCTGCGCAGATGAGGTGCTGTACATGAGTAATACACCACTCCAGATGCAAATACTGCTAAACCTAGCAAAACAGTACACTGTTCAAGAGGGGTTACATTCATAATGTGAACAAGCTTGACAGTATGGTGGTCAGCAGGGTAAGCAATGAACACAAATTTAAATGGAGTGAAGAATGGGTTATGCCAGATGATTGTATGCTGGACTTAGGGGTTTGTAGGCTGGCAAATGGAAAGGTTGAAGTGGATCCACTGATCAACAGTGCTAATCATGCTCTGCATGCCCTAATGGGAGTGGGACCATTATTTATAAGATATGGAAATTATATATAAGCCCAAAGTTAACATATGATTTGGAGGTGTCAGGTCTGAACACCACTGATTTAAACCGATTGGAGTATGTGCACTTGCAGACATTATGGCTGGTACAGTCGCTGCTAGATACAAGCTCCACTGTTTCTGTCCATCCCGAGTTCAGAATAGATAGTGTGTTGACATTGTCGAGAAGTTAGAAACGTGTAGAAGAGACTGTGTACAGACTTCATGTTCAACGTTTCTGCCTTATGAATGTAATGGCATAATGAACAAGTTTTTACCCTGTTGATGTTGAAGAATTACCACGTATCTATACTGATTCGCAACTTTTATAATCGAAATACAAACTCTTTTGAATTTAATGAAAAATAGTCAGTTTATATGGATTCATAACACGAACTATCAACTTAACCAGGAGGACCTGGGTGCCCCTCACTAAAAAGGCAGGATTTCCATACAAGAACAGAACAGAACAGATTGCGTCCAGCTGTATAAACTTATAGTTACTTTCAGGGATGCCGGAAGCATGGTGTCAGCCGGGATGGGGTGGGGGCAGCAGCGGGAGGGGGAGGGGTGGGGAGCTGCCCCAATTGCCATTTGGGAAGGGGGTCAGTGGGAGCAGCTGTGCCCTTTACCCGTTTCTTTGCAAAAAATAAGTAAACATTACTTTAGAACTTTAAACAAGATTTCTAGGATATTCAGAGCAGACTGAGCAGTTGTATTAAAGTTCGGTTGTTTTGACATAAACACAAGTCCATAAAGTAATATGGGAATGCTTCTAGGCCAAATCAAATCATCAATGCAAACACTACTTATGTAGTGGTAGTCACATGTAACATATAGCCTTTTTTTAAATCTGTAAACGTTGCATGTATCTTTGCAAATAAATGTATGATACACAGTCATATGCTATTTGAATTTTTGTAGTGATGCTGGTCCACGCTCTATTAATGCCTTGCTTAGTCGGTGTAATATAACATATGTGCAATGATGGGTGGCTGGGTGCAGCAATGTGGAAACACTAAGGGATATTAATTAGAATTAACAGTAGCTCGCAAACTCAAATTTTTAGTTGACGTACGCACGCATGCATGCACACACACACTTAGAACATGAGGGGCGTGTGTCTGGGACCGCCGTCGAAAAAATGTAAAAATTAGATGCGCTTAGATGCCATAAATATCATCCTTTTTTTTAATACTGTGCTATTTATATGTGTATGAACTCCACCCCACCTACCCACCCACACCCACACCCCACTGCCACCCTACCAACTCGTACGGTCATGATACACGTACATGCCTAGCCATGTCAAGCTCAGTTCTAAACATAAAAGATGATACCACCATCCACATATAAACAAAATCAGACATTTGAAAGCCTCCTTTGAATATCCCAGGCCAAATGTACATCTGACACGCACATGACGATAGCCATATGTAAGAGGCTGCGAAATCATAATTTAAATTGCTTATTCCATACACACTAGTTGTTGAATAGTTTATTACTAATTTGACGTAATTGTGTTGCTACCTCATCTGTCTATTCATCCAGCATATGTCCATCGTTTTCTTAAGTGAATCATTAAGAACTGCTGGGTAGTAGGGATCCATAGGGCCAGATCCATGGTTGGTCCCGGAAAGCTGCTTGATCGATTTTTTTTGGTGGCCATCTTGGATTTTGCATTATTTTAAAAAGTACATTTAAAGACCTGTGAAACTGCTTGACACGAAACTAAAGAAACTTTATGGCCTTCATCTAAGGCAAGGGCTGAACAAACCTTGTTCACATGTTCAACATGATTGGTATACTTGTCTTGGGCAACCTAGTCTTCACAAAAAGCACTTTTCCTCTGAATCCTGCTGATTGCAAATATAATTAGGAACTAGGGTATAATTAAATATTTTCAAGACAAACGGTGCAAGTCCACCATACAGACACATGCACGAATGCACGCACACTCAACGTGTGCGTCTGACACAACACCCCATTCACCCGTCCGCTCGCTAATCATTGTGAATCGGGAACAGGTTTAATTGACCAAAGAATACATAAGGTCTTTGATCAACGTTAACATCGCTCTAACATTTATACATAATCATAAGAAACTCAGAATGCAGGAAATCGAGTCATGAGCCTGCACCTTCAATGTTTTTTCTCGTGATGGTTAGGTAGGTGGGTATCCCCGAATACCCTTCTATGAGAGATGGGGGGGGGGGGGAAACCCATTTCATATCTTCCTCCAGACAATGACATCCAGCATGCGCTTTTGTGGAACCTGCCCCTCAAATTTGCGTTCGGCACCCCTGGTTACTTTTGAAATTGAGTGAATCACGTGACAATATGGCTGATAACAGAAAATGTTACATATCTGTTTCCATGAACGTAGACCATAGCCATAAGGACTAATTAGGTGAGCATGTAAGAAGATGGGAACAGATATTGGTTAAAGAAAGCTTGCTTTAAAAATAGAGGTTTACGACCTGATGACAACTTAGTACAAGAAGGCAGAAATGTCAAATACTAATGTTACCTCCTATTACAGCAATGAAACCCTCCTCCTTGCATGGCGTTGAGCATTCCACTTCTCTGCTTAGGCAGTATGCAAATTAGGGTTGCACAATTATTCAATTTAATTGATAATCGCAATTATTTAAAAATAGACAATCGTGGACAATGGTAAATTCTAATAATTGAATAAGTGACACATTTTGAAATTGAAATTGCAAATATATTTATGGTGGACTTTTTGTATGGAAACCGTCATACCGAGCGTATCGAGGAGAATTGTGTACTGGATGTTCCAAATCTTTCCTGTATGCTTACATTGCAATTGAGATTTTAAAATGTTTTGAAAATAATTTGACTACGATGTGTTACTGTCACATACATCTAGCAATAACAAATTTCATTTCAATAAGATAATAAATTTGAGTATCTTGAGATTAATGTTTACTGAAAGTTGTTGCTGCCTCTGCCTCTGACAGCGTGAACAAAATTATTTTCAAAATGTTTAATGAATTTCCAGCATAACAGTGCTTCTAAATATCTCTAGTAAATTTTGTAATCTGCCAGCTTTAGCAAAATGGTTAATGGTTGAACCTGAGTCAATCCTCATTGCATTGTCCTTTAACTGCACACCTGTGTGAATTATCTGGAGTGTAATTGGTGAGCGGTGACGCATTACGATGAGGATAGACTTGCTAATGATTAGCTTACAAAGAAAAGAACTGCTGTTACCGTTAACACATACCTTCAGTGTATCTATGATTTGATTTTACTCGCTATTCAAGTGGTATGTTGTTTTTAATCCATTTCATTTGAAATGTAAATATTTAGTGTTAGTTTATTTTTTTTAAATCAATATTTACATATATCATCAGTGTTACAGTTGAGTTCAGATATTCAAAGATCTTCATTATGTTTCAAATTCAGCTCATTTTACACAAAGTTGATTAATATTTTGCTAGTCAACTTAGTCAGCTTATAAGGGTACCGAAATGAAATGGCAACCTGCTTTTGTTCAATTCAAGTTTGACCGTAATCACATTCTTCCTGTATTCTGAGAATAGGGTTTCAAATGAGCCCATTATGAAACATGCTGAATATTTTGAAAACAATTTGTCTAAAATTTGTTGCTTGCTTATGTGACAATTATTTTCAGTCAAAATGTTTTCAGTATACATGTAATCAGTAGGGAAATTATAGCTGTATTGTAGCTACAGTCACCTATGTGTATATAGTGTGAATTAGATAAACATTTTTTCTTCTAATTTTTAAGTGTTGTATTGCTAAGATAGAAACAATATAAAGTAACATTGTTTCTCAAATGTACACCAGTATTTCTTTCACTGCCTCTATAAGAGCTAACATTATGACATTGGGGGATAAGGGGTAAGTATCAATTAATTGAATAATCGCAATTATTTCTTTTGAAATAATCGAAATTATAAAAATTGCATAATTGTGCAGGCCTAGAATGCAAATTATCACAAATGAGTTAATAAATCAAATCTGTGACAAGAAAATAGGTCTAGTGCACACATTTTTGGCACTTGGGACCAACCAGCAAATCGCTTTTAAATTAAGTGGCAATACAGCAACTTACCACCATACAAAATATAGCCACATGTCCAAGTTAATCAGCTCGCCATACAGAATCCGAGCCCACTATCATTTTAAGTAAATAAAACTTGGAAAGTAACACACTGCGATACTGCACAACAGCCGGCAAGAGGGAACGTTAATATTTTGAAATATTCAATGTCAGACAATCTGCAATTGCTAAAGTAGCAGTTTATATTCGGATTTGAAATCATGCTAATGTCTTCTTCTTCTTTTCGATCGCTGGTATCACACTTGGAGAGCCGTTCTCAAGATGAAATCTGTGGTTTTCTGCAGTTCTTCCACAGGCCCATACAGCTTTTCAAGAATAGAGGTTGACAAAGGCCAGATCTCTTCTCTCAGCAGCTGATACGTACTGCAACATTGAAGTATGTGCTCTGTGGTCTGTTCTGCTTCTCCACAAGGACAAGCGGGCGATGTCGTAAGGTGGAACCGCCTGTACATGTGTTGGTTTAGTCTGTTGTGTCCAGTTCTGAGATGAAAAATGGTCACTTGCTCTGGCCTCGAGAGATGATGGTAGGCATCTTCTGATTGAGGTGTTCTATAGAGGGACTTAATGATAGTCTTCATCTCTGTATGGGTAACCATGTTTTCTGTCTGATTCTCTTCTGCACCCACCTTTGCCATCTTGTCTGCTTCCTCATTTCCTTGGACTCCACAGTGTGAGGGGATCCACTGCAGTGCTATCCGAAAGCATTTGATGGTTTGTAGTGCTTCTTCAAGTTGTGGCAGCTTACCTTTGGTGATAGCCTCAAATGTAAAGCTCACGATCTAGTCAGAGCGTTACTCCAAAATTGACATATGTAACCATTCCACTCTGAATTATGTTCAAGCACTACCAACAGAAAGCATCGATCTGAGAATCTGAGAGAAATTCATTGAAAACTACAGGAAATGGTTGCATAGAACTTTTGCAACAACGTATAGCAACATTAGTCAAAGAATATCAAACAAATTCTAAGACACCAACCTTCTGATGATAATCCCAAAAACCAGTTATCAGAATAGGAGGGTTAAAGTGTTGGGCTAACTATTACCTGATATGCAAATCTGGAACCTAACAAAAGCCACACAGGCTAAAATTCGCGTTCATCTCCTATGAATAAGCTTTGACAAATACTCATCATGCAAATGCAATCCAATATAAAAGTATCCAGGCAAATGCGTTCAATTGACAAGTACTATGAATAAATTCTGTATAGTAAATCCATCAAAAAGCAAACAATGTAATTTCACAAAAAATGTGAAATTACATCAATCATATGCGTGATCTTTGATGGACTGCCCACAGTCAAATGTAAATAGTATTTATTAATCATGAGATAAATAGCTTTTGAATTTTGACTCTTGAGTCATCTTGTTCAGTTACAAACAACAGAGGAATGAATATCCTTCCTAAGTAAGGAGCACCACAATTGAATACTGAAAATTGGTTCAACCTCACAGTTCGATTGAAATGTAAGCCGACACTATCCCAAAATTCGATCCCTATAAACTGTTTGATTACAATAAATCATGATTTATTGTAATCAAACAGTTTATAGGGATCGAATTTTTATATATATATTCAGTTACAATACGCTATGCCAAAATACAGAACAGAATAAAGGAAAGCAAGTGCTATGACAAAACGAACTACAAAGTTGTCAACGAAGAACTGGAATGTGCAAATTGGACACAATACCGTAAGAGTGATGACGATATAAACATAAACTGGACGGTGTGTTACAAAAAATTTAAGGAAGACAACAAAGATTTGTAAATTATCCTGAAAGCAAAACCATGCATATTTGGTGGACAAAGATACCATAGTAAAGATAAAGCTGAAGACTGCCCTATCAAGGAAAGCAATCCAAACCAAAGACCCAAAGGTACAGAAGAAATACAGGAGAGCATTTAATCAAGTGAGGTAGATCACAAGGAATATTCAGAAGAATTTAGAAGGGCAACGATCCAGAAACACAAAATCAAACCCGAAAGCAGCATGGCAGTACATAAAGTCTAAATCAATGACAAAATGATAAAAGATTTTTATATTATATTTAATATATAAAAGAAGTCTAAATCAAAGACAAAAGTGGAAATTGGCGATTTGTACAAAGATCCGACAGACACCAACTCAGAGAAAGTAGAAAACGATAAAGATAAAGCAGAGATATTAGCGTCATTTTTAGCAGTGTGTTCATAAATGAGCCAGCAGGTGAAACCCCAACTCTGTCAAGCAAGGCAGTGAAATATGAAATGCTGGATATAGAAATATTGGTGGGGGAAACTAAGAAAATATTGGAAAACTTGAAGATAGAGAAGTCACCAGGGCTAGACGAACTCCACTCTAGATTCAGGAAAGAAAGTGCACAGTCCATATCATTATCATTGACCATGCTGTTTACCTAACCACTTAGCTTAAAAAAATTACCAGATGATTAGAAGAAAGCTTGTATCACAGCAATATTTAAGAAATGAAACAGACACCAAGCAGGGAATTACAGGCCAGTGAGCTTGACCTCTGTGGTCTGCAAGGTCGTGGATAAATTGATTAGACATCACATTATTGAGCACATGAAAAGGAACCAATTCTTCGCAGCAAAACAATATAGATTTATCTTGGGCAGGTCAACAACCTTACAGCTACTGGATGTCCTTAGCAAGTGGACAGACATACTAGACCAATGCCACTGTACATACTGAGTCTACGTGGACTACCAGAAGGCCTTTGATACAGTCCCCCATAGGTGTCTAATAAACAAACTGAAAGCATGTGGCATAAAAGACACTGTACTAGATTGGATAGCAAACTTTCTAGAGAATCGAATGGAATGTGTGGTAGTAAATGGATAATGTTCAAGATAGAGAGAGATTACATTAGGAATCCCTCAAGGATCAGTGAGGCCCATTACTTTTTGTAATATTCATTAATGACCTCCCAAGTATTGTGGACTCAGATATTACCTACTCGCAGATGACACAAAGATCTTTAGGGTAATTCCACAAGAGGAGGACCACAATATCTGACAACGAGATCGGAAAAAAATGGCAAACTGGAGCACTACATGGCTGCTCAAATTTCATCCAAACAAGTGCAAGCATATCCAAAGTTGGAAGACAACACAGAGACGAAATACACACTCCATGGAAGAGTGCTCCAAAATGCTGAAATCGAAAAACACATTGGAGTAACCATAGATGAAGACCTGAGCTTTGAAAACCACATTCGCGAGAAGGTGAAGAAAGCTAACTTCATGTTCACCCTAATTAGAAGGACATTTCAGCATATGGACAGGAGATGTTCACACCCTTGTATAAGAGCCTAATATGAACGCACCTGGCCTATGTGTGGTTACCATGCAAGATGAAGCATATTGAAATGATCGAAGGGTACAATGCAGGGCAACAAAATAGTTACATGGATTCAGAAACCTAACCAATCCAGAGAGACTCAGGAAGCTGCAATTACTCACCTGAGCTTACAGGAAGAAGCGGGAAGACGTGATAGAGCTCTGCAAAATTATGAATGCTCATCAAGATGTGGAGTGATATGAAAATAAGATGTATGGAAAGAGGAAACTCTAAGAAGGTATACTCACAATTGAGCACACTGACTAAAAGGCAGAACTACTTCGCACTAAGGGTAGTGAAACTGTGGAATGATCTGCCAGAAGAAATATCCCCTGCACCATCTGTGAATGCTTTTAAGAACTGGATCGACAAATACTGGAGAACCCAAGACATCGTCTATGATGACTTCAAAGCATCAATTGGAAGCAGAAGACATATAAGAAAATGCACAGATGAGGAAGAACTGGATTCGGGTGAAGCTGTCATTACAGGAACTGTAGCAGAAATCAACCTTATGTAACTGTATGTAATACGACACTATACAGCATAAATAGCATATATGTAGGCAAACCTATGTGTATAATAGTATATTATTACGATTTATAGGATGGGGACAGGGGTGGAGAAGGCTCATCATTGCAATATGTTGTCAAATCCGTCTTCTTTTCTTGATGTGATTAGATTAGTATCTGTGATTACTGCAATGTATATGATCTGATAGTGGTGGTAGTAAAGGCAGTAATGGTGACAATTCTGTCGTGGTGAGTAATAGTGGTAGTGGTAACAGTAGTTGAGATGACAGTGGTGTTATAAGTTGTAATAGTAGTGGCAATTATTGTTGTTTTTATCAGTACCTGTGTATTATGTAGTTTTAAATTAATTTCTTATGTGATTTGAGTGTGACCATTTGTGTTCTTATTTCATCTTCTGGATTGTTCCAAAGGTTAGTAGTAGCAGTGTGATATTCTATGTCTATCTAACTATTTTCGTGTGTGTTGGGTGTGTGTGTGTGCGTGCGTGCGTGCGTGCATGCGTGCGTGCGTGCGTGCGTGCGAGCGAGCGAGCGTGTGTGCGTGTGTGTAAGTTATGATTTTTCCTGGTGTTGTGTGAGTAGACTTATGTGCTGTGTTTGAATAGCTTGGATAAGGTTGTAGGTAGGCCGTTATTGTGTAGATTTCTTAGTATGATGTATACAGTTGTTGCTTCTTCTTCTTCTTTTCGATCGCTGGTATCACACTTGGAGAGCCGTTCTCAAGATGAAATCTGTGGTTTTCTGCAGCTCTTCCACAGGCCCATACAGCTTTTCAAGAAAAGAGGTTGACAAAGGCCAGATCTCTTCTCTCAGCAGCTGATACGTACTGCAACATTGAAGTATGTGCTCTGTGGTCTGTTCAGCTTCTCCACAAGGACAAGCGGGCGATGTCGTAAGGTGGAACCGCCTGTACATGTGTTGATTTAGTCTGTTATGTCCAGTTCTGAGACGAAAAATGGTCACTTGATCTGGCCTCGAGAGATGATGGTAGGCATCTTATGATTGAGGTGTTCTATAAAGTGACTTGATGATAGTCTTCATCTCCGTATGTGTAACCATGTTTTCTGTCCGATTCTCTTCTGCACCAACCTTTGCCATCTTGTCTGCTTCCTCATTTCCTTGGACTCCACAGTGTGAGGGGATCCACTGCAATGCTATCCGAAAGTATTTGATGGTTTGTAATGCTTCTTCAAGTTGTGGCAGCTTACCTTTGGTGATAGCCTCAAGGATGGAGCGGGCATCAGATAAAAAGACAATCTGTGCAATAGGGTCTGCTGTTCTGCTGATGGTATTGGCTGCATGAACCAGTGCTTCGACTTCAGTTCTGTAGTTTGTGCAGTGTTTGCTTGTCGGTATTGCAGCTGACTCATGTTGTCCGTTTGGATACTGTATGTGCAGTCCGGCACCTCCGCTCCTAATTGCATCTTTGGCTGATCCTTCTGTGTAGATCCTTATCCATGTCTCCTGAGGGTACATTTCTTCCAGCATGGCTAGGGTCAGGGCCTTCTTGCTCACATCACCGTGTTCATCTTTGGTTGTGAGATGAGGTACTGTGGTGCGAATTGCTATGTTCTCTAGTTTGTTTTCCCAGTGTGGAGGATCAAGGGTGTGGTTTGGGTCTTCTATTTGTGCTGGCAACAATTCTTGGTGTTTCCTTTGAAGTGCTTTTGTCTCTTTCACAAAACTTGATCTTTTAAGTCTTCCTGATGACAGCTGTGCTTGCCTGATCTTCATCGGGTGGTTGTTGAATGATTTGAAGTGCTGTGTTTGAATAGCTTGGATAAGGTTGTAGGTAGGCCGTTATTGTGTAGATATCTTAGTATGATGTATACAGTTGCTAAATCCCAATATCTTTGAGCGTTAGTACATTTTCTAATTTATTCTGACATAGCCACATACGTGATCGTGGGTTCAAACTTGGATTACAATTTCCTAGCTAATTGAATCCACTAACCACTGTGCCACGCAGATGTCAATTTGTATTTATTGGCTTACGAAAACCCGAATCCGCAATATGCATTCCGGAAAATCTAAATAGCATAATACACAGAATATGATGACGTAATTTGTAACTACACAAAGCTTTTATTTGACGCTAACGGAGCGGGAGCTATCGCCTTCGTTTTACACTTATAACATCGACATACACATCTTTATCAGAATGAATGATACGTTAAATTGTAGAATTAAACTTAGAGAAAAGTCACTACAAATTTCAAGATCGCTTGAAAATGTGTTGCGAAGTATTGGAAAGCACAAGGTAGGGCCAAATTGCAAAAAAGAATATTCTGACGAAATGCCCCCACCCACGAAACAGCAGGTGCCCACTACATGCTGGCAGAATGTGGTATGTATTAGGCAAATGTGGTAAGGTTAAGGGTTATATCCTTATTCTTACCCCTAACGAAAAGTGGTAACTCGCGTTTATTTCTGTTATTTAATTTTACTGCTTTCTTTGTATGGCGAAAAAAGCATCATAGAAGTATGCCTAATTACTTCTTAAAATGTTGTAGACATTGAAAACAATGTCATTATTACTCTTTAATCCATCTCAGGGACCACATTCACGCTCATCTTTAAGTCTAAAAGCCAGATTTTATCACGACGTCACAAACGGCGCCGACGTCATAATGGACTATTGACATCGCTGTCATGACCATCGAGCCATCGCTATAAAGGGTGGTAAGATCGTTAACCCGGAGGAGCCTTTAATCAAACCAAGGAAAACAGACCGTTGCGCACCAGCGAAACCAAAATCTATCAGTAAAAAGAGGACCAAATCCACAGTCACAGGCCTTCCACAGGTCAGTCCAGGGCGCACTGGCAACATATCACAAGGGATTCCAAACCCCTAAGTGCTATGACCAGGAACAATGTCACTGAGTTCAGATTGTTTGACAGTCACAATGATATCTGAATCCGCGTCACTACTCCCTCACCCGAGTCACCATCTCCCCATCCCACCCTTTCTTAAAAATTCTCCCCGCCCATTGTCAAACAATCTGAACTCAATGACATTTGATCAGATTTGTGTTTCCTGCCTGAAGCATTCACCGCCATGCCACTGGAATCCATAGCAATAATGTCTGTGGACAACCAGTAGAATTGTGCATGGTCTGCATAATGGTCACTTGCGCATGCATACCAGTCACCCACGCGGTCACCAACAACTAGTCAGCATAACAGAAGCAGGAGTCACCACTAGCAGTGTCACCATCACCACCAACGAACACGCACACCAACTCTCTCGCCAGCTGTCCACAGGGTGGGCATCCACTGCACCGCACCAAGCCCAGGAGACCAGCACCTGGACCCAGCACTGCCACCTACTCTGGCAAAGAGTAATGTGTTCGCATCAGTGCTTCCTACCTGGAGGTCTTCGGCAGCCCCTCACCATCTGACAAAGATGCTCCGGCTTGCAGTTACCAATTTCTAAAATTTTTGCCTTCTATAGTGCATACCAGTCACCATACATGCATTTTATTGTCTCCACAGTATACAGCAGTCCTCCCCGTGTACGGGCCATGAATGTCCAATAAAATTATCTTGCATAACCACCATATTTGTCACCTTTCTCTCTCCCTCACCAGAGTCACCATCTCTCCACCCCATCCCACCCTTTCTTAAAATCCTCCCTGCCCACCAGGCAAGGGTCCAATATCACCCCGCCTCTAGCAGACATTTTCCTGCGATTCTGATGAGCTCTACACTTGAACGAAATGCCAACAAAGTCTGAATCACACCCAAATACGATGTGTGATGACACAGATCATTATACACCAAATTTTACCTTTTTTCAGGAGATTCCTTGCGGAAAACAGACAGTCCATTTGCTTTTTTCAGTACAAAAAAATTGAAAAAAACCATGAAAAATCTCTTCGCCGCAAAAACCTCTTTTTGGATGCAGGACAACCAAAAACACCTGCATTGGCAAAAATTTCTGCACTGCCAAAAATTATTTTCACACTGCTAAAGATTATGGTTGCACCGGCCAAAAAATTCTGCCCCCCCAAAAAGATCATGAATAATATTTTATCTCAATTACTACAGCCTGGTTACATGTAGTTAGAGATTTCCCGGAATTGTATAACTTTGTATTGACCGCCCAATGGACCAACTAAAGATGAACCGACATTATGAGAAAAACTTCTCAATCCCTGAGAGTTCTATTCACTTCGGATAAATACAAGCTACTCTACTGTGAGAGACCATAGGCCTATATATACTCAGCATGTGATGGTCTATTTAGTAAGTGTTATAATGGCTAAGTTGTATGGCTGTGCTGAGATTTCCATGATTCCTGGTGGGTTCTTCCCATTGCAGATTCATCCTGTTACGCTCAGGTTTTCATGGAATGTTTATTATTCTGATATACATGATGTACATGTCATATCAATACAATTAACTAGCAATTGTCTGGAACCTATACAGTGTCGCTAAAAAAAAAACATGTTTCTAAAACAAAATAGAACTTTATAAACTGTTAAATATTTTGAACATAGTTAGATTAGAAGACATTGTTTCCAATTGAACAAAAGATGTTGAATATTTTGAAACAAATTTAACTGGGCGCTGCTGCAACAGCGCCCAGTCAAATTAGTTTCAAAATATTCAACAAAATGGTAAAAATATACAATTTGTGCAATGTGTCGGACTATTAACCGCTTACAGCGTTACAAAGAGACTATATCAAGTCATTCATGATGTCATGATTATGATGTCAGCATACACGTCACGTAGTCGATTATGACGTCATATGATTGAGTGAGGAAATAGATTCATGAATTAACATATTGTTGTTATGGAAACATGTTAACTTATCTATGTTCTGTACTTTACTGTCTATAGCATGTATAGATGTATATCATAGCGTCTTACCCTTCAAGCCTGCTTCTGCAGTAATCTAAGAGAAATGTACATTTCCAGGGAAAAAGAAGGCTATTTTTGAAAGTTTACGGCTAGAATGTCTCATTCTAGTGAGGTAAATTTTCAAAATCAGTATTCTTTTTGCCTGCCAATAGACATTGAATCAGCAAAGATTTTGGCTGTCTTGACCAATCTCGATATTTAATGAGTTAATTAGCAAATTTTATTTTAAATGTTTTTCAAAACATATAGTAAATTTATACCACTCTAGGATGTTACAAATTATTTGTTGATTCTGTTTCTAATGCTTTGACTCTCGAATTTATTCAAGAAGATTTCAATTTGCTTATGGAAAACGTCTATTTGCAGAGCAAGAGAGGCTATTATTTTGAAAATTTATCACTGGAATGACATATTCGGTTATCGAGCCAGTCAGTCCAGTGATAAAGTTTCAAAAACATTGTTATCTTGCTCTGAAAATGGACAGTTCTAAGCACTCATATCAGCCAAAAACAGCTTCTGGAGTGGTCGTGAGAAATTTGTATTTGCAGACCAAGAAAAGACTATTATTTAACATTTACCACTGCAAATGACTGGCTCAATAACCGAGCCAGTCATTCCAGTAAATTTTCAAAAAAACCCATTCTTGGTCTGCAAATGGATATTTTCTAAGAGAAAATAGAAATTTTTTTAGTGAAATTTTTAAGACAATATTTGCATGTAGAACAATGTTTCACATGAGTCATGTATCTAAAGGGATATTACTCATGCACAATATTTGCAGTACAGCTAAAGGGAGACAATTATGTTATGTTTACGCTTTGATTGATAAATTGAATGATATTCATTTGCGATGCACAGCAAGATTCAAGAATATGCTAAATATGTTGATTATTCTGAAAAAGGTGACATAACAGAATATTTTGTGTGTTTCAATGTAACTGTCAGACCGATGCAAGCCACCAGATTATAATTTCAATGGGTTTAATTAAAGTTAATTTATAACTTTGGATCTGCTGCATGTTTTGTAAAAAATTCGACATTTAACTTGTCAAATTGTTTTCAAATTTTTTAGCATATCCAGAGTTAAACCCCATGAAAAATGTTGTCTGCATAAAGTCAGCAGTCAGCAGTCTGTTAGGAAATCAGAGAATTTCTTGTTAAAGGTGTACATTCACACAAGAATGTGTGAAAATAAAATTGTCTAAATCATATACTTTTAGAGATTTAATCTGGGTACCTCAATGTAATGAAACAAAATAAATCTTAATATATGATGATTTCATTTTGTATAAGTTAATATAATTTTTTAACTTTGAATTAGGGATTCATGTGTCTAATTCAATTACGCAACTTAAAAAATTATGTTAATTTATGCCTAATGAGATTTATTTTGTTTCAAAAAGCCCGCAATTTAAGCCTCTAAAAATTGACAATTTAAACAATTTTATTTTCAGTCATTTTGCTGTGAATATGCACCTTTAATCATGTATTTATTTCTATGATTCGACGTATCTTTTGAATTATTTCCATAAAGTCTATGATATTTTTCTTGTGATAAGAAATTGATCATATATATATATATATTGGTATCTGGGGTTGCATGCGTGGGTCATCTTATCCTAGCTCAGTGGCTATGATAATTACTTGGACATAAATAGAGCTTTATTGGTCGATCTACTAACCAGCGTTATTGGGGAAAAAATACTGAGAGCTAGCGATGACCGCTTGACCCTCGACAAACAACACTTTGTATTAAGAGGATTTATGGAGAGAAAAACTATAATCTTTGGTGTTTTTTTATTAAGGAGAAAGATAATTAAAGCTGTATATTAAGATCACCTGTCAAATTGACACCACAAGATACACCCCCCCCCCCTCAAATAGTTTATCAGTGGGATCATACTACATACATGGCTTGCCACAAATATCACTCTTTATACCCCTCCCCTTACTCATGGCATGGGCATTATGTTTTTGTCCTGTATGTATGTAACTTATGTCATGAAAACCTTGTCTCTGCAACTCCTCATACAGTTTGAGAGAGAATGGTTAAAAACTTGACAGGATGATTGTACGATTCATTGTGGACCACACAAAGATGTATCTAATGTTAAAATCAGAAAATCTGATGTACCCATGTTAGTGGGTGGGATGGGGGTGGGGGAGGGTGCGGTATGTCAGCCTCCAGCTGACTTTATCTTATTTTCTCCATTCAATAGTGTAATTCTTATTGATTTTTTCCAGCCTCTTTACAGAGTATTGTTTGTCAGAGTAGTATATTCTCATCCTGTAAGGTATTTACTGTCTGTTTGTTTATCTGTCTGCTTGGTTATAGCTGTTTCTCAGAAACTACTGCTTCAATTTGGCTCATATTGGAATAATAGAAAGTGAAAACATGCTGCCATCATACACCAGAATTAACCCTCTAATAGTTAAATTTTGTTAAGAAAATAAATATATTTGCTTATTGGATTTCCATTTGCATGTCAAGAGAAGACTATTTTTGAAAGTTTATCACTGGAATGACTGACTCCTTGACCGAGCCGGTCATTCCAGTGATAAACTTTCAAAATTATTTTTTTACTTGCAACTGGACATTCCTGAATACTATTGCAGAGGCCAGTTTTTGTCGGTTTGACCAGTAAATGGTTAACTAACATGGTCGACACGCACGTGCATGCGTGTGCGTGCAATTCGTCTTTATTATTACCCTCACACCATCATAAGCGGAAGAGGGTATTCTCCTTCGATCAATACTCACCATTCTGTTACTTCTGATATACAGCTGGCCCTGACAGCGGCTCTAGGATTATAGACTTAGAAAGCTTTACCGACTCCTGGGAACCGGGTACTCGGCTCCCAACTGCCGAGTACCCGTTTACCATAGAGCTCATTCTTGTTTGCATAGCAACAAGAGCAATACATGCTTTCTGCATTGAGGATTTTAGTGTTTTTTGTGAAAGAAAATCTAAGTCTTTAATCTGTGATAGTTTGTGTGTTCGTGAAAGGATTAACTAAAGGATACTATGGAGAATACCGCCGAAGATAACCAGGTTGTATCGTTCTTTATTATCCATAGTTAAAAGACTTAGGTCTCTAAATTTCGCTGTGTCGCATGTTCCAATTTCTGACCCCATAGAATCTGGGACGTGTGCTAACAACGATATTTGCCAGACGATCGCCTTCTTTAACCCCCAACAGGCGATCGGCAGATATGAAAATAGGTGTTATGATACGGTATTTCTAACACGAATATCGGCTGACGTCGTTCTCCGTAGGATCCGAGCGGGTGACGTCACACCCGGTCGCTCGGGTGTTTATGTGAAGAAAAATTTTTCATTAATTCGCGCATCTTGTTCTGGGTGCTGCGTACTAAAAATGGTACCGGAAACTTTAGAATGATCAAGTTTACGTGCGATCACGATCGGTTTGCAATGATTGGTGGTTTCAAAATTCTTGAGTAGATGCGTGGTCTGCGGTTTTACCGTGTGATACAGCAGTTTGTTATACATTTTGTTGTTTTCTTCACATATCGTGCTGCTTTCGTTAGGAGTATAATTTATATTGATTAGTAAATATACCCTGAATGCTATGCGATATGATTCCTGGAGTCGTTACACATCCTGGAGGATCTATTATGGGTGTGTTTAATGCCCGCCTCGTTCTTGTCGTCATAATCAATGCGATCATTGTTGTAACGTGGCGGGGTGGGGTGCGGGAGGGTTACAGTTAATTTATGAGTCAAATTATTTGAAAATTAATTGTCTGCCTTCCATCCGGGTCTCGTTCCGCTTGTTTATTGTAGGTTTGTGCTTATGTTATAGGCCAAGCCAGCCCCGCCATCATGTGATGAATGCCATAAGTTTGTCCATGTCATGTTCAAGGACCATGTCTGTTTTAGGTGTTCCCTGTGTAATATTGATCATAGGTGTAATGTTTGTGCAGTGTGGTCCGTTGAGATGATGGTTAAGTTCCTTGCCCAGAAGGACTTGGCTGGGTCTGACGCGGGGTCAGGCGGTCCGAGAGTAAATCGTGGAGCGCCCGGTTCGGCCGGTGGGGGTGCTCCACGTCCCCAGCTGGAGGTGGCGGAGATGGCACCGCCGGCGTGGTTTGGTCCGGCTATGCAGGGTTTTCTGCATAGCATTCTGCCCAGACTGGTGTCGTCCCTGCTACCAAAGGTTGGGGGGCAGTTTCTCTGCATGCCTGGTACGGATCCTGTCCTCGGGCAGGATTCTGGACTGGTTACCGAGGGGGCCGTCTCGTACGTCCCCCTGGCAGTCCCGTTTGGCTTCGGCCAGACGGGTTCTGTTTCTCTGCGGCCACCTCCGGGTGGTCCAGTAGCGGTGGCCGGTCCGTCAGGTGTGGCCGCCAGGACGGTTCCACGGTTGACTCGTCTAGTGATGACTCTTCGGAGTCTGAAGACGAGGAGGCCGAGGAGGAGAGGTTGCTGCGGCCCGTGAAGCCGCAGGTGGAGAATATGGAGGTTGATTCCGTCCTGGACGGAACCGGCCTCCATTTGTCTGGTTTTGGCCATGGCCGATGAAGATGCGCCCCGTCCGTCGGTTGCGTCGATCAGGACGGGGATTTTGCCCACGGCCCGGATCCAGTCAGTGGGACTGGATCCACGGTTCATAGATTTGTTGGATGCTATTTATAGCAAACAACTGATGACCAAGGGTCAGCTCCCTGCGGCCTCCAGGGAGGTGCGGGCAAGATGTCGTATTCCGCGGGGGGAATACGACAGGTATGGTGTAGTCCCGTCGGTCACGGAGGATGACCGATGGGTACTGGGCATCCAGAGTGCCGTGGCGGGTGGCCCCGGTCTGGCACTTGTGGACAAGTCTCAGGTACACCAGGAAGAAGTCCTGTCCCTATGCGATGAGGGTGTGAGGGCAGCGATGAGCGCTGTCAACCACTCTTATCGTCTCCTTCAGTTGGTGTGGGCTGAAGCGGGGGCAGGCCACCCTGTGCCACCTGTGGCACTTTCATGTGTCAATGATGGCCTGGTGCTGTCGATGGACGCATTGGCAAGGGTGCAAGCGCGTGTGACGAAATCCAGGAGGCAAATGGTCATTGACCATATGCGTCCGGCTACGGCAGTCAGGGAGCGTCTTCTTGGGACGCCCCTGACAGGGCCTAGCATCTTCGGTGGCCAAGCGCGGGCCATCTTAGAGGATACCGCCAGTATCGCACAGAATCCATTAGCGGTAAACCTAGAGCTAGTGCGGCAAGCGCACGCACTAGGGGCTGTGGGGAAACCGCTAATGGGACAACCTTCAAAGAAGCAGAAGAAGCATAAGGGCAAGGCGAAAGCTAGGCCTGTTGCGACTTCTGCTTCAGCTGGGTTTTCGGAGCCGCCACTGGCGAAGAAGCCCAGGAAGGTTGTAGAGGTGCCTACCCTCCCCAATGTTGCTCCTGACCACCCTAGAGGCGGGAAGGGCAAGGGGAAGGGTAAGGGTAAGGCCTCAAAGGGCGGACAGAAGGGGCCGAAGCATACCTGAGGGTACGAAAGCTCCCTTCATATCCGCCTGGACCGCGCCTGTGCGACAGGAATAGCGGTGCCAGTTATACCCGTCGTGCCTAGAACGAAATAGTTCTCTCTCTCTCTCGTTAAGAAAGAGGGGGGGGGGGGGGGGGCGGACTGCGAGCCGGACAACCCCGTTAGACGTCGAGGCGTCTATGGTGGGTGGAAGGCTCATGCGTTTCGTGGAGGCCTGGCGAGGTGTGACGTCAGACAGTCTGGTCCTGGGATGGTTATCCCAGGGTTACATGCCGGAGTGGTGGGACTTTCTCCTTCGATCAATACTCACCATTCTGTTACTTCTGATATACAGCTGGCCCTGACAGCGGCTCTAGGATTACAGACTTAGAAAGCTTTACCGACTCCTGGGAACCGGGTACCCGGCTCCCCACTGCCGAGTACCCGTTTACCATAGAGCTCATTCTTGTTTGCATAGCAACAAGTGCAATACATGCTTTTCGCATTAAGGATTTTAGTGTTTTGTAAAAGAATCTAAGTCTTTAATCAGTGATAGTTTGTGTGTTCTGAAAGGATAACTAAGGACTATGGAGAATACCGCTCAAGATAACCAGGTTGTATTGTTCTTTATATCCATAGTTAAAAGACTTAGGTCTCTAAATTTCGTTGTGTCGCATGTTCCAATTTCTAACCCCATAGAATCTGGGACGTGTGCTAGCAACGATATATGCCAGACGATCGCCTTCTTTAAACCCCAACAGGCGATCGGCAGATATGAAAATAGGTGTTTGCTACGGTATTTCTAACACGAATATCGGCTGACGTCGTTCTCCGTAGAATCCGAGCGGGTGACGTCACACCCGGTCGCTCGGATGTTTATGTGAAGAAAAATTTTTTCATTAATTCGCGCATCTTGTTCTGGGTGCTGCGTACTAAAAATGGTACCGGAAACTTTAGAATGATCAAGTTTACGTGCAATCACGATCGGTTTGCAATGATCGGTGGTTTCAAAATTCTTGAGTAGATGCGTGGTCTGCGGTTTTACCGTGTGAGACAGCAGTTGTTATACATTTTGTTGTTTTCTTCACATATCGTGATGCGTTCGTTAGGAGTATAATTTATATTGATTAGTAAATATACCCTGAATGCTATGCGATATGATTCCTGGAGCCGTTACACATCCTGTAGGATCTATTATGGGTGTGTTGTGCCCGCCTCGTTCTTGTCGTCATAGTCAATGCGATCGTTGTTGTAACGTGGCGGGGTGGGGTGCGGGAGGTTACGGTTAATTTATGAGTCAAAATATTTGAAAATTAATTGTCTGCCTTCCATCCGTGTCTCGTTCCGCTTGTTTATTGTAGGTTTGTGCTTATTTTATAGGCCAAGCCAGCCCCGCCATCATGTGACGACTGCCATAAGTTTGTCCGTGTAATGTTCAAGGACCATGTCTGTTTTAGGTGTGCCCTGTGTAATATAGATCATAGGTGTAATGTTTGTGCAGTGTGGTCCGTCGAAACGATGGTTACGTTCCTTGCCCAGAAGGACTTGGCTGGGTCTGACGCGGGGTCAGGCGGTCCGAGAGGAAATCGTGGAGCGCCCGGTTCGGCCGGTGGGGGTGCTCCACGTCCCCAGCTGGAGGTGGCGGAGATGGCACCGCCGGCGTGGTTTGGTCCGGCTATGCAGGGTTTTCTGCATAGCGTTCTGCCCACGCTGGTGTCGTCCCTGCTACCAAAGGTTGGGGGGCAGTTTCTCCCCATGCCTGGTACGGATCCTGTCTTCGGACAGGATTCTGGACTGGTTACCGAGGGGGCCGTCTCGTACGGCCCCCCTGGCGGGTCCGTCTGGCTTCGGCCAGACGGGTTCTGTCTCTCTGCGGCCACCTCCGGGTGGTCCAGTAGCGGTGGCCGGTCCGTCAGGTGTGGGAGCCGTCCGCCAGGACGGCTCCACGGTTTATTCGTCTAGTGACGGCTCTTCGGAGTCTGAAGACGATGAGGCCGAGGAGGAGAGGTTGCTGCGGCCCGTGAAGCCGCAGGTGGAGAATACGGAAAGCGCACGCACTAGGGGCTGTGGGTAAGCCGCTAACAGTACAGCCTTCAAAGAAACAGAAAAAGCATAAGGGCAAGGCGAAAGCCAGGCCTATTGCGACGTCTGTTTCGGCGGGGTTTTCGGAGCCGCCGCCGGCGAAGAAACCCAGGAAGGCTGTAGAGGCGCCTACCCTCCCCAATGTTGCTCCGGACCGCCCTAGAGGTGGTAAGGGCAAGGGGAAGGGTAAGGGTAAGGCCTCAAAGGGCGGACAGAAGGGGCCGAAGCGTACCTGAGGGTACGCAAGCTCCCTTCATATCCGCCTGGACTGCACCTGTGCGACAGGAACAGCGGTGCCAGTTATACCCGTCGTGCCTAGAACGAAATGGTTCTCACTCTCTCTCGTTAAGAAAGGGGGGGGGCGGACTGCGAGCCGGACAACCCCGTTAGACGTCGAGGCGTCTATGGTGGGTGGAAGGCTCATGCGTTTCGTCGAGGCTTGGCGAGGTGTGACGTCAGACAGTCTGGTCCTGGGATGGTTATCCCAGGGTTACATGCCGGAGTGGTGGGACTTTCCGCCACAAAATCTGTCTTTGGCACCAGTCTGGACACCCGTACCAAGGGAGCCAGACAAGTTAGAAGCCGTTCAAATGGAAGTGTCGGGTTTGCTTCTGAAGGGAGCAATAAAACCAGCAAACCGGAACACTCCAGGCTTCTATTCAAACATGTTCCTTGTCCCCAAGAGCACGGGGGGATGGAGACCCATACTCAATCTCAGGCCATTAAATTGGTTTATCCATACGCCTCGGTTCCAGATGGAAACACCGAGGTCGGTAATGGCGGGATTGAGGAAAGGAATGTGGTGTGTATCGATCGATCTGAAAGATGCATATTTCCACATTCCGATCAATCGGAGTTGGCACAGGTTTCTGAGATTTGCGTTTCAGAATCAAGTATGGGAGTTTACAGTTCTCCCGTTTGGCCTGTCGACAGCTCCGAGGGTTTTCACAAGAGTGGTCCTTGCGGTGACAGCGTTTCTCAGAAAAGAGAACGTGGCGCTACACACCTACATAGACGACTGGCTGCTCAAGGCAGACTCGGCAGCCAGGTTGAACGTGGATACTGCTCTGACTCTGAAGTTACTTTCAGATCTAGGCTGGATAGTCAACGAGGAGAAATCCGAGTTGACACCCACTCAACATTTCGTTTATTTGGGGATGCGATTCGACCTCGAGGAGGGCAGGGTTTACCCGTCAGAGCCCAGAGTGGTGTCTCTGTTAGCCATCCTCGGGAGTTTTCGAGTGGGAAACCACATTCAGGCAAGGCGGTTCCTTCAGATGCTGGGCATGATGGTCTCCATGGAGCAGGTTATCCCGTACGCTGCTCTAATGCGAAAACCTATCCAGTTGTATCTGATGTCTCTGTGGAAACAGAGAACAAAACCCCTGTCAAAACTGGTGCCAGTTTTGGAGCCGATAATATCGCATCTTCTATGGTGGAAACAGCGTCAGAATCTCCTAATAGGGGTTTCGCTGCACCTACCCCACCCCCAGCTGTCCGTTTACACGGATGCATCGCTGGAAGGGTGGGGTGCCTGCCTGGGAGAACACCAGGTCTCGGGCACATGGACTCTCCCGGAGAGTCAGCTGCATATCAATCTGTTGGAAATGATGGCAGTGGAACTGGCGTTGGAAGAGTTCCTTCCGATGATCAGGGGCAAGGTGATATTGATACGGTCGGACAATTCGACAGTAGTATCATATATAAATCGCCAAGGAGGGACCAGGTCGCCCACCCTGTGCATCAGGGTGTGGCACTTGATTCAATGGTGCAGGAATTACTCGGTTGTTTTGAAAGCAGCTCATATTCCTGGCCAATTGAACATTCTGGTGGATGGTTTGTCTCGCAGACAGAGAATCTTGCCAACAGAATGGTCCCTCAACCCTCCGGTTCTGCGACGGATCTTCGAGCATTGGGGCAAACCCAACGTGGACTTGTTCGCCACAAAGGAAAATGCTCAAATCATGACATATGACTCGCCGATTCCAGATCCAAATGCCGTCGATACAGACGCTCTGGCGATAAGCTGGAGAGGGATGCACGCTTACGCGTACCCACCCACCATTCTTCTACCGAAGGTATTGGTGAAGGTCAGGGAGGAACCGTGTCTCGTCCTGCTAATAGTGCCGTATTGGCCGAGCAGGGCATGGTTCACGGATCTTCTAGATCTGCTGGTGGAAAATCCTGTGCAGTTTCCCGAGATTCCCAACATAATCTCCCAGGCCAAGGGACGCTTCCTACACGACCGTCCCGAAATGTTCAAATTGACTGCGTGGATGTTGTCAAACAACGTTCCACGTCGGAAGGCTTTTCTCGACAGGCTGCTGATTTCATCGCGGCTGCGAGAAGGAGGTCAACCTTCAAGTCATATAACAACAAGGTTAACAGATTTGCAGACTGGTGTGAAGAAAAGGGTATTGATACCTTTCAATCCACTATTCAGCAAATAGCAGACTTTCTCTGTGAGCTGTTCTTTACAGGACTAGCTCCCGTCACAATTGCTGGATACAAGTCAGCTTTGGCATCAGTTATCCCTTGTCTAGCCAACAGGGATAGTCCAGAGGTGGCCCAGTTAAACGTGATGTTGAAGGGAATGAGCAATCTCCGCCCGAGACAACCGGTAGTCATTCCAGCCTGGAGTCTATCTTTAGTGCTTAATGTACTGGCCAAGCACCCATTCGAACCGTTGCGTTCGGCTAGTCTAAAGCATTTGACTCTAAAGGCGGTCTTTCTATTGGCAGCTTCCTCAGCTAGAAGGCGCAGTGAGATCCATGCGCTTTCGGCAGAGAGGAACCGATTTATTGTTTCTGGAGAAGGTCTGCGTCTTCTGCCTAGAGCAGAATTTATGTCAAAGAACCAATCTTTGAGATATCCCGGCAAACCGATCATTATACCGAAGTTAACCAGGTTTGATCGTGATGCCAGTGTTTGGTGCCCGGTCCGTGCTTTGACTAAGTACAAGAAACGGACTGACTCGTTACGGTCGAACGATAGACATCTGTGGATCTGCCATAAAAAGCCTTATGGCGCCGCATCCATGGATACTATCTCTCGTTGGGTGGTCGAATGCATTCAGACTACTCATGAGATGGCGACTGGGCACCAGGTGCAGGGCGTAAGGGCACACGATGTTAGAGGAATAGCCGCCTCGACCGCCCTTTACAATGGTGTTCCGTTAGAGGACATCATGGCCGTTGCACAATGGCACTGTGAGTCCTCATTTACGGATTACTATATGAGGGATGTGTCAGACTCAGCCAATCCACTCGCTTTAGCTGTTTTGAAACGATAGTTAGTGACCACACTGCTTTTCCCCTTTTTTCACTTTGGTAAGAAAAGAACCTAAAGCAGGCATGGTCAAGCGAGAGGATGTCAACCAGATTGTGTCACTGATGGCCGAACCGGTGTATGGTTGTAGGCGGTACGTCTGAAGTCCTGTTATCATAAGGTAATTCAACAAGTGAGAGTTTTTTGTATTATGTATATGTATCATGTTCATTCATCTTATATATTCATGCTCATTCCCAGGCTAATACAAGCGATATGCAGGGAGTAGTTAACCCTCTTGGCATATTGGTGTTTTCAGGCGAGATACATGTTCGTTAGTTCTCTCCCTTTTCTTAGGAGGAAAAAGGGGGGGGGGGGCTGTGACGCGAATGTGATTCGGTTCCGTGAACTTGACGGTCCTTTTAGGTCTCCGTTAGTCAAGTTTGAAGTCTAAAATCTTTCTCCAAGGGGCAAAATTAGCATGTATGGCTTGCCCCTTCCCACCAGGTTACTGATCAAATCTGGTGTATATCAGAAGTAACAGAATGGTGAGTATTGATCGAAGGAGAATGCAGGAAATGTCAATTTCCCTTTCTCCGAGATCTAACAATACTCACCATTCTGTTACGGACCCAGCCTCCCAGCCCCACGGAGGCAAGCCATAGTTTTCTCTTGTTTGGTGGCTATGCAAACAATATGAGCTCTATGGTAAACGGGTACTCGGCAGTGGGGAGCCGGGTACCCGGTTCCCAGGAGTCGGTAAAGCTTTCTAAGTCTGTAATCCTAGAGCCGCTGTCAGGGCCAGCTGTATATCAGAAGTAACAGAATGGTGAGTATTGTTAGATCTCGGAGAAAGGGAAATTGACATTTCCTGCATTCCACCACAAAATCTGTCTTTGGCACCTGTCTGGACACCCGTACCAAGGGAGCCAGACAAGTTAGAAGCCGTTCAAAAGGAAGTGTCGGGTTTGCTTCTGAAGGGAGCAATAAAACCAGCAAACCGAAACACTCCAGGCTTCTATTCAAACATGTTCCTTGTCCCCAAGAGCACAGGGGGATGGAGACCCATACTCAATCTCAGGCCATTAAATTGGTTTATCCATACGCCTCGGTTCCAGATGGAAACGCCAAGGTCGGTAATGGCGGGATTGAGGAAAGGAATGTGGTGTGTATCGATCTATCTGAAAGATGCATATTTCCACATTCCTATGAATCGGAGTTGGCACAGGTTTCTGAGATTTGCGTTTCAGAATCAAGTATGGGAGTTTACAGTTTTCCCGTTTGGCCTGCCGCCAGCTCCGAGGGTTTTCACAAGAGTGGTCCTTGTGGTGACAGCGTTTCTCAGAAAAGAGAACGTGGCGCTACACACCTACATAGACGACTGGCTGCTCAAGGCAGACTCGGCAGCCAGGTTGAACGTGGATACTGCTCTGACTCTGAAGTTACTTTCAGATCTAGGCTGGATAGTCAACGAGGAGAAATCCGAGTTGACGCCCACTCAACATTTCGTTTATTTGGGGATGCGATTCGACCTCGAGGAGGGCAGGGGTTACCCGTCAGAGCCCAGAGTGGTGTCTCTGTTAGCCATCCTCAAGAGTTTTCGAGTGGGAAACCACATTCAGGCGAGGCGGTTCCTTCAGATGCTGGGCATGATGGTCTCCATGGAGCAGGTTATCCCGTACGCTGCTCTAATGCGAAGGCCTATCCAGTTGTATCTGATGTCTCTGTGGAAACACAGAACAGAACCCCTGTCAAAACTGGTGCCAGTTTTGGAGCCGATAGTATCGCATCTTCTATGGTGGAAACAGCGTCAGAATCTCCTATTAGGGGTTTCGCTGCACCTACCCCACCCCCAGCTGTCCGTCTACACGGATGCATCGCTGGAAGGGTGGGGTGCCTGCCTGGGAGAACACCAGGTCTCGGGCACATGGACTCTCCCGGAGAGTCAGCTGCATATCAATCTGTTGGAAATGATGGCAGTGGAACTGGCGTTGGAAGAGTTCCTTCCGATGATCAGGGGCAAGGTGATATTGATACGGTCGGACAATTCGACAGTAGTATCATATATAAATCGCCAAGGCGGGACCAGGTCGCCCACTCTGTGTATCAGGGTGTGGCACTTGATTCAATGGTGCAGGAATTACTCGGTTGTTTTGAAAGCAGCTCATATTCCTGGCTGATTGAACATTCTGGCGGATGCTTTGTCTCGCAGACAGAGAATCCTGCCAACAAAATGGTCCCTCAACCCTCCGGTTCTGCGACGGATCTTCGAGCATTGGGGCAAACCCAACATGGACTTGTTCGCCACAAAGGAAAATGCTCAAATCATGACATATGTCTCGCCGATTCCAGATCCAAATGCCGTCGATACAGACGCTCTGGCGATAAGCTGGAGAGGGATGCACGCTTACGCATACCCACCCACCATTCTTCTACCGAAGGTATTGGTGAAGGTCAGGGAGGAACCGTGTCTGGTCCTGCTAATAGCGCCGTATTGGCTGAGCAGGGAGTGGTTCACGGATCTTCTAGATCTGCTGGTGGAAAATCCTGTGCAGTTGCCCGAGATTCCAAACATAATCTCCCAGGCCAAGGGACGCTTCCTACACGAGCGTCCCGAAATGTTCAAATTGACTGCGTGGATGTTATCAAACAACGTTCCACGTCGGAAGGCTTTTCTCGACAGGCTGCTGATTTCATCGCGGCTGCGAGAAGGAGGTCAACCTTCAAGTCATATAACAACAAGGTTAACAGATTTGCAGACTGGTGTGAAGAAAAGGGTATTGATACCTTTCAATCCACTATTCAGCAAATAGCAGACTTTCTCTGTGGGCTGTTCTTTTCAGGACTAGCTCCCGTCACAGTTGCTGGATACAAGTCAGCTTTGGTATCAGTTATCCCTTGTCTAGCCAACAGGGATAGTCCAGAGGTGGGCCAGTTAAATGTGATGTTGAAGGGAATGAGCAATCTCCGCCCGAGACAACCGGTAGTCATTCCAGCCTGGAGTCTATCTTTAGTGCTTAATGTACTGGCCAAGCACCCTTTCGAACCGTTGCGTTCGGCTAGTCTAAAGCATTTGACTCTAAAGGCGGTCTTTCTATTGGCAGCTTCCTCAGCTAGAAGGCGCAGTGAGATCCATGCGCTTTCGGCAGAGAGGGACCGATTTATTGTCTCCGGAGAGGGTCTGCGGCTTCTGCCAAGAGCAGAGTTTATGTCAAAGAACCAATCTTTGAGATATCCCGGCAAACCAATCATTATACCGAAGTTAATTAGGTTTGATCGTGATGCCAGTGTCTGGTGCCCGGTCCGTGCTTTGACTAAGTACAAGAAACGGACAGACTCGTTACGGTCGAACGATAGACATCTGTGGATCTGCCATAAAAAGCCTTATGGATCCTATCTATCCATGGATACTATCTCTCGTTGGGTGGTCGAATGCATTCAGACTACTCACGAGATGGCGACTGGGCACCAGGTGCAAGGTGTAAGGGCACGATGTCAGAGGAATAGCCGCCTCGACCGCCCTTTACAATGGTGTTCCGTTAGAGGACATCATGGCCATTGCACAATGGCACTGTGAGTCCTCATTCACGGATTACTATATAAGGGATGTGTCAGACTCAGCCAATCCACTCGCTTTAGCTGTTTTGAAATGATAGTTAGTGACCACACTGCTCTTCACCCTTTTTTCACTTCGGTAAGAAAAGAACCTAAAGCAGGCATGGTCAGGCGAGAGGATGTCAACCAGATTGTATCACTGATGGCCGAACCAGTGAATGGTTGGAGGCGGTACGTCTGAAGTCCAATTATCGTAAGGTAATTCAAGAGTGAGAGTTTTTTGTGTTATGTATATGTATCATGTTCATTCATCTTATATATGCATGCTCATTCCCAGGCTAATACATGGAATATGCAGGGTGTAGTTAACTCTCTTGGCATATTGGTGTTTTCAGGCGAGATACATGTTCGTTAGTTCTCTCCCTTTTCTTAGGAGGAAAAAGGGGGGGTGGCGTGACGCGAATGTGATTCAGTTCCGTGAACTTGACGGTCCTTTTAGGTCTCCGTTAGTCAAGTTTGAAGTCTAAAATCTTTCTCCAAGGGGCAAAATTAGCATTTATGGCTTGCCCCTTCCCACCAGGTTACTGATCAAATCTGGTGTATATCAGAAGTAACAGAATGGTGAGTATTGATCGAAGGAGAATGCAGGAAATGTCAATTTCCCTTTCTCCGAGATCTAACAATACTCACCATTCTGTTACGGACCCAGCCTCCCAGCCCCACGGAGGCAAGCCATAGTTTTCTCTTGTTTGGTGGCTATGCAAACAATATGAGCTCTATGGTAAACAGGTACTCGGCAGTTGGGAGCCGAGTACCCGGTTCCCAGGAGTCGCTAAAGCTTTCTAAGTATAATCCTAGAGCCGCTGTCAAGGCCAGCTGTATATCAGAAGTAACAGAATGGTGAGTATTGTTAGATCTCGGAGAAAGGGAAATTGACATTTCCTGCATTTAATGTGTATGTATGAGGGTGGGGTGGGTGGGGGTGAGTGTTTATTTGTGTTTCTTGTGTGGGATGGTTGAATCTGTGCATGTGTCCGGGAATCTGTATCTGTAACTAATAGTGCTGAAACGGGTAACCGAGTACTCGCCAACGGTTACGAATTAGCGAGTACCCGGTTATAAAATCAATAACCGGGTACCCGGTTATACAACGTGTACCCTAATGCAGATGTAAACAAACTATGCAATATCGTCAGCTAGCGTTAAAATGGATTGTCATAGACGTCGATCGACCGTATGGAATCATTTAAAATTAACTGAGGATAGTAAAAAAACACAATGTACTATATATGACAGACAAAAATCGCGTATGCTGGATCGACGTCAAGTATGAAAAATCATCTAAAATTTCGACATCCAACTACATTAGAATCAGACACGGCAGATAATTATAAGGGTACAACTACCAGTACTGGTACTTCCAAAGTACAATCACAGCTCACATTTGGGAACCTTAATAGGCCTATGCCAAAGGGGAAGTGGCAAGACATTACCAAGAGTATTGTTGAATTTTGTGCTACAGACATAAGGCCACTGAGCATAGTGAATGGCGCAGGGTTTCGTAATTTGGTATCCAAACTAGATCCCTCTTACCAGGTACCAAGCCACACTACGATTAGAAACTACACAAAATATTACTACGAGTCCCTCCATAGCACACTCCAACACGAACTGAATGAACAAACAGCTGTAGCCCTAACAACAGATGCTTGGACAAGTTGTGCCGCAGAAGGGTATATCACAATCACAGTTCATTATATTGATAAGAACTGGTTGTTTCGCCACAACGTTTTGTGTACCAGTGAAATACATGATCGCCACACAGGGGACCATCTTTCCAATGTGCTCCAAGAACATGTACAGAAATATAAAATATCTGAGGGGACTATTTCTGGTGTAACAACTGATAATGCGTCTAACATTGTCCTGTGTGTGCAAATATTAAAGTGGCCACACATAAGATATTTTGGACACACCCTACAGTTAAGTGTAAACGCTGGACTTAATCTAGGCCCAATCTCTAAAGCTGCGAGTGCCGGTAGACGTGTTGCCACACATTGCAGGAAATGCATTGAAAACTAAACAGAAACAGATGGGGATTGTAGAACATGCATTGTTGCAAGATGTTGCCACCAGGTGGAACTCAACATATTTCATGTTTCAACGTCTCTTGGAGCAGCGATTGGCGATTTTTGCTGTCCTCCATGATGAAAAAGTCACGAAGCAAGGTGAGGCCCGAGTACTGGAACTAAGTGATGACATATGGCGAACAATAGAAGAGATAACACCTGTTCTGAAACCACTGCAGCTGGCCACAGCAGTTGTCTGCTCAGAAGATTTCCCAACTTTGAGCATGATATACCCTATAGTCTCAGGTCTGGTTCAAAACCACCTCTCAGATGATACCACCGATATCAAGGTCATCTCAGATTTCAAGAGGACTGTCAGGAATGATCTCACCAAGAGATACAAACCTGACAGTGATCTTCACAAACAACCATACATTATTGCAGCAGCTCTGGACCCACGGTACAAATCACTGAGGTTCTTGCCAGAGGGTGATCAAACGGATGTGTGGATATATATCAAAACTATTGCACGCTCAACCAAATGATGACAGCACTGCAGCCACTGCTGAGGGTATGAATGATGGGACAGACACTACTATAATCACAGGTAACACTGACCAGAAATTGCCCATGCCACAGACTTAGTGGGGTCTCAACCTAAGCGTTCTAACCTGGAGCAAGCAAACCAAACAATGGCTTTCCTTATGGGCGATCTGTACGACTGTTCCAAGAATGTTACTCAATGTTACAAAGATGCCGAACTCTTATCATACCGCAATGAACATACCATCGTGGACATGGGTCCACTCAGCTGGTGGAAACTAAATGCTGGTCGATTCCCATCTTTGAACACTTGCCAGGAGATTTCTCGCCATTCCCGGAACATCAGTTCCATCTGAGCGTATATTTTCAGCAGCAGGAAACATTGTGACGAAGAAGAGAGCCTCACTCGATCCTGATACTGTAAATGAACTAATCTTCCTTCGAGAAAACTTCCGTGACAAGCACAGAGTAAGTTCTTTTCCATCGGAGTTAACAGCATCGACGTCAGCTCCAAGTGTTGAAAGTGAAACCACAGATGTTTCAATAAATGTACTTAAACTGCCTCCATTACCTACTCTTCCAGAGGAACTGCTTGAATAATTTCAAACTTCCTCGGATGAGTCAGTTCTAAAGTTGTTGTTTCTAGTCAGACTGACCGATGGATTAGTTTTACCCGGTGTTTCTGCAGTTGCTTGTGCATTGTTATTGTTCCGAGGTGTTCTCACAGTTGTGTTTATTTTATAGCATTTTACCCAAGTACCTGTATCTCAATTTCAAGCCAAACAAAAACATAATTATTGATTTTTATTTATTAACCAGTTGAATATTTTGAAACTTAATTTATATATCACAATTTGATTATTCAGTACTATTTTAACAAATTTATCACCGACTTATCAGTGACAGATTTTCAAAATAGTCTTCTCTTGGCTTGCAGATGGACATTTCTCAAGACCACTGCCAATGCTGCTACTGGCCAGTTGACCACTAAAGGGTTACCTTGGCATTACAGCCATATCTCAGTTTTCATGTTCAAAGTAACACCACAGACTTACAGTCAGATTAAACCTTTATTGGATAATTAATAATTATTGCTAAAATTTGTTTTAAAATTTTCAATTTACTCTTAAAAAAATAGCCATCTTGAGACTATTTTTGAAAATTTACCACTAGAATAACTGGCTCGCTTATCGAGTCAGTCAAATTATCTTCTCTTGGTCTGCAAAAGAACATTAGCAGAAAATGGTTTCCTATAATTTGAATAATTTCATACTTTTCCTGACTGTTTGATTTTGTTGAAAGGGTCAATTGACTGATTTCGGATCTCTTGCTTATGTGTGATGATTGTGTTGTGGCACTGTGTGCCACATTGCACATTGATGAAACTTAATGATCAGCCATCATAATGATATTTATGAGTTGAATGATGATTGATAAGGGATCCATCTCTAGCTATTCACTGCCCATTTGTAACTAAGCTCTGTCCACGTTTTGCGCATGTTGTGATCGATTTATATACATTGAATGATGAATTCCCAGAATCTCAATTTCAAGATAACTATATAAGTAAGCTGTTGAATATTGTGAAACAAATTTGACTGGGGGCTGATGCTACCTATGGCAGCAACAGCCCCTAGACAAATTAGTTTCAAAATATTCAATCGACGTCAGCCTGTTTATTGAATAGTAAAGAGTCTAAGACATACAATTTTAAGAATTCATATATATACACTTGAGGGACATTGCAATGTTTATGACGGAGCTAGATACGCCACTATGCATTCAATTGCATTGTGACGTCCCCCTACATGGCTACATATGACATAATTAAGTATTGACGTCATATACTTGACTGACAGATTTCCCAAGATCGGATCCATCCATTGATAATAAACATGTTATGCTTCACATATATGTGAAATAGTGAATTGTTGAGTAATAAATTGCCATATAATTAATTGGTTTGCTTTGCTTAAAAGGTAAAACCACATTGTGATTTTGCCAAAATTTGGTCATATTTCCAAAAATGTTGATCCCATTCCCAGAATTATTAATTTCCTAATAAGAAAAGTGAGTTACTTCATCAGGATGTTGAGTTTGTTCGAGTATAGCTCTCTGACCATCTCGGTTACAACTTACCAGGGTTATTGTTAAAGAGGTGACCGAGATGTTCAACAAATTCAACATCCCACAGAGATAGATAAGTTTTTTCGTTATATATTATCCTCCCTCAACCCAGATGGAGCCTGTTGTGAGATTGTCTGAGCACAGGCTTTTGAATTTTCATCCATCCATCCATCCCACTACCACATACACCCCTGCTATATATATTTATGTATATAAATATATATTTATATATATATATATATATATATATATATATATATATATATATATATATATATATATATATATATATATATATATATATATATATATATATATATATATATATATATATATATATATATATATATATATATATATATATATATATATATATATATATATATATATATATATATATATATATATATATATATATATATATATATATATATAAATATATAAATATATATATATATACATAAATATCAATTGTAAGCGCTTAGAGCATGCATTACATGCATGGATTTCAGCGCATTATAAATGTACTATTATTATTATTATATACACCTGTGCAAAAGTTAAGCACCACCCTATTTTTACGCACATGCGAGGGTATATTCATGTGCTATGAAGAAAGCAATAGCATAAACATTTATGTACCCATCCATCTTAGTGCAAGAGGTAATAATGCAACTAGAGGAATGCTGATTATGATGGTGGGGAAACACTGTATGTTTTTGTTTGAACTTGAAAACGAGGCCTGAATATGGTTACGTTGACACAACTGACAACTATTGCCCTACAGTTGACACACGTGGCTAGATTGTCATTAATGGTGTCTGAAAACGAAGTTTAACATCTGTGCACGAGTTTGAGACTGTCATTATTAATACCGGGTATATCCACCTTGTGCCTGGATGACGGCCTGGACACGACGTCTCATGCTGGTCACCAACCGACTGATACGCCATTGTGGTATTCGTTGCCATTCAAGATGGAGTGCGTCTGTTAATTCCTGTAGGTTCTGCACAGGAGGATCCCTCCTTCTCACCATGTTTCCCAGAATGTCCCAGATATGCTCAATAGGGTTCATGTCAGGGCTCCTTGCTGGCCATGGTAGGGTTTCGATGGCATTCTGGCGGAGGTATTCATGCACAGCTCTAGCACGATGTGGTCGGGCGTTGTCATCCATGAATATAGGGTGGGTTCCAGGTGCATGATTTACAAAATGAGGGACCACAACTCTATCCAGTATGGAATCTTGATATCTTTGTCCATTTAGTGTTCCAGGTACAGTCAACAGATCCAGCTTACAATCAAATGAGATGCACCCCCATATCATAACGGAACCTCCACCAAATGGAACTTCTTCCATGATGTTACGTTGGTCGTACGCCGTGCGTCTGGACCTCCATACACGAGTTCGACCATCTGTGGCATGAAGCAGGAACCGACTTTCATCGGACCAGTGTACGCGTCTCCAGGATCTCATGTTCCAGTGTCTTCTTTCGTTGCACCACCTCAGACGCTCCTCTTTGTGGTGTGCAGTGAGGAGAGGACGTCTGACAGGTCTCCTAGCTTTCATGCCAGCAGCATACAGTCTCCTTTTGACGGTAGACATTGACACTCTATTGCGCGTTTCCCATTGCTGGCTGAGCACTCTGCTGTTGGTGAATGGAGATCTCCTAACAAGGCGTACTAGGGCTCGATCATCACAGGCAGTAGTCTTCTTCGGTCTTCCAGATCTAGGCCTGTCCTTCACCTCGTTAGTTTGCCCATGTTTTGCAATCAAACGACTGATTACAGTATGGTTAATGTTCAGCTGTCTGCCAATCTCTCTGCATGACATACCAGTGGTATGCATGCCTATGATTTGCCATTTCACACGATCACTTAACCTTGGGTTTCCCCAATAACGCTGGTTAGTAGATCGACCAATAAAGCTCTATTTATGTCCAAGTAATTATCATAGCCACTGAGCTAGGATAAGATGACCCACGCATGCAACCCCAGATACCAATATATATATATATATATATATATATATATATATATATATATATATATATATATATATATATATATATATATATATATATATATATATATATATATATATATATATATATATATATTGGTATCTGGGGTTGCATGCGTGGGTCATCTTATCCTAGCTCAGTGGCTATGATAATTACTTGTAATAATAATAATAGTACATTTATAATGCGCTGAAATCCATGCATGTAATGCATGCTCTAAGCGCTTACAATTGATATTTATGTATAAGCCTGTTTAAAAAGATATGTCTTGAGATTTGATTTGAAACTGGATAGAGTGGGAGAGATTTTGATATCAAATGGTAAATTATTCGAGTTAGACGAAGCAGCAAAAGAGAAAGTTTTGTGGCCATATGTTTTTGTGCAAACGTTTGGAATTTCTAATAACATTTGATCTGCAGATCTGAGTTGCCGAGGAGGATTGTATATCTGTACAAGCTCAGACAGATAATCTGGTGCAGAGCCGTAAACACACCGATATGTTAGACTTAGAATTTTGAACAGTATTCTTTGTTCAATCGGAAGCCAATGCAGATCTTGCATATATATATATATATATATATATATAGTAGGAGGGATATGTGGTAGTGAGATGATTGGACGAGAATTCAAAGGCCTGTGGTCTGCGTCATTCTAACAGTGACAGCACATCAATCACATGTTCACGTTTTTTTAAAGTATTTGGACATTATGTGATAATATCCCATGGGTACATGTACCACAGAATCCAAAATATGTGAGGTCACTGAAGATTTTTAGAAAATTGTTGAAGGTACGACTAGACTTTATGAAATTCGGACGAATTTAACACTTCACTGGAATGTTTAAAGTCGAGCCGCCAAAATGAACGAGATCATTGATTTCAAACAAGTGGGTGATTTGTATGGATGCTAGTAAGTGGATTTAATCAACAGAGACCAAAAATCATATTATATAAAGGATTATTTACCGAAATGAAGTAATTCCTATTCAATCAAAGTTAACACGCAATAGATGTTTTACGTCATAATATTTTGACACTTGAGCATGTTCAATGTGTTTCTTCCGGTCGTTCCATTCCATTATTTTCATTGGCTGTGACGAGGGAAATTATCCAATCAGAATGAAAAGTACATTTTCTTCAGATACAATTGAACAGAAAATTTGTTTCATGTTTCCTCTAGCTATTCCGCTCCTTTATTTTTACTGGCTTTTGCTGACAGATTGACAGAAGGTTTTCCGAATCATCCAATCAAATTGCGAGTTAATTGAACGTCTATGTGCCACTACATGTATGGAAGATTCCAGAAACTTGCACTATTACAAAGCGATCTTTCGCTTCAGTTTGTCCACTCGTTAATATAATTTTCTTACCGATCAACCTCCATTATTAGGTATATCCATATTGTGGAATAGTTTAGCACACATTACAGTCACAAAAACATCTATTTATTTCGTTCTCGGAAAGGATATTTAGGTAATATTGCCGAATAAATAAGGCTAGCGAAACAAGAAGCCATTTTTTTCACTCCAGCAGTCTTTTGGACAGGTAACCGAATACTAACCGGTTAGCGCAAACGGGTATTCGGTTACAAAATCTCTGTACCCATTTCAGTACTAGTAACTAATGATCTGATTTGGCTCAAATTCTCCTTCGATCAATACTCAGCATTCTATTACTTCTGATACAGCTAGCCTGGATAGCTGGGCCCTAGGACTATAGACTTAGTAAGCTTTACCGACTCCTGAAACCGGGTACCCGGCTCCCAACTGCCGAGTACCCGTTTGCCATGAAGCTCATTCTTATTTGCATAGCAACAAGAGACACATGCTTTTTTTGTGCAGTTGGAGTCTTGAGTTTATTTAAGCCTTTTTCTGTGTAATTGTGATAGCTTTGTGCACTCTCTAAGGAATATATTGGATTACCATGGATGGAGCCGATGATAACCAGGTCGTATATTTCCATGTTATTCCATAGTTAAAAGACTTAAGTCTTCAAAATTTCGTCTGTGTCGCATGTTCCAATTTCTGACCACAAAGAATCTGGGATGTGTGTTAACAACGAAATATGCCAGATTGATCGCCTTCCTTTAAACCCCAACAGGCGATTGGCAGATATGAAATAAGGTGTTGGCTTTACGTTGTTTTAACACGACAATCGGCTGACGTCGTTCTCCGTAAGATCCGAGCGGGTGACGTCACACCCGTGTTGCTCAGATGTTTATGTGAAGAAAATGTTTCATTAATTCGCGCATCTGATTCTGGGTGCTGCGTACTTTAATTGGTAAAAGAAAAACAGGAATTTTCAAGTTTTGCGTGTTATCACGATCTGTTTGCATTGATCAGTGGTTTCAGAATTCTTGATTTAGATGTGTGGTCTGCGGTTTTACCGTGTGCTACAGCAGTTTGTTTACATTTTGTTTTTTCTTCACATATTGTTTTGGCCTTCGTTAGGAGTATAATTTATATTTATTAGTAAATATACCCCGAATGCTATGCGATAGGATTCCTGGTTCTGTTATACATCCTTGAGGATCAGTGTATGGGTGTATTATTGCCCACTTCGTTCTTGTCGTCATAATCAATGTGATCTTTGCTGTAACGTTGCGGGGTGGGGTGTGGGAGGGTTAACAGTTAATTTGAGATCAAACTATTTGAAAATAAATTGTCGGCCTTCCATTCCTGTTTCGTTCCGCTTGCTTATTGTAGGTTTGTGCTTATTTATAGGCCAAGCCAGCTCCGCCATCATGTGATGAGTGCCATAAATTCGTGAGGGTTCTATTCAAGGAACATGTCTGTTTCCGTTGTACCAAATGTAACCTTGACAGTAGGTGTAACGTTTGCGCAGTGTGGTCGGTCGACATGATGGTTACGTCCCTTCCCCAGAAGGACTTGGCAGGGTCTGATGCAGGGTCAGGCGGTCCGAAAGCAAATCGTAGAGCGTCCGTTTCGCCCCTTGGGGGCATTCCACGTCTGCAACCGGAGGTGGCAGAGATGGCACCGCCGGCGTGGTTTGGTCCTGCTATGCAAGGTTTCTTGCATTCCGTTCTGCCCACACTGGTGTCATCCCTGCTGCCAAACTTTGTAGGGCAGTCTCTTCCCATGTTTGATTCGGACCTGATGGGCTCTGTCTCTCTGCGGCCACCTCCGGGTGGTCCAGTAGCGGTGGTCGGTCCGTCAGGCATGGGAGCCGTCCGCCAGGACGGCTCCACGGTTTCCTCGTCTAGTGATAACTCTTCTGGGTCTGAAGATGAGGAAGCCGAGGAGGAGAGATTGCTGCGGCCTGTGATGCCACGGGTGGAGAGCATGGAGGTCGATTCCATCCTGGACGGAACCGTCCTCCATCTGTCTGGCTTGGTGCAATCCAGGGCAGTGGCTCCGCCCATGGTTGAGGCCACTCCGGTACCGGTCCCATGCTGGTTGGTTTGCTGCCAACCGACACGGTGACGGGTGTCGCTGGGCAGGCATGGTACTCACCTATCTTGCCCGGTCTGGCGGTCAGACATGGGGTGCCGTTGGCACCCGTGTTTGGCCACGGTCTTCAACCGTTATGGGTCCGCACGGTTTTCCGTGCGGGCCTACTCCATGGACTGGTGTTTTCCATGGGGTGGCGGCGGAACCGTACGGTACCGGAGTTCCTGGCATATCAGCAATGGCTCCTAGCTGGAAGGCTGTTGCTGGTAGGGCCATGAACATGTCAACGGGTGACGAGTTCACGGGAGTGTCCTCCTCAGAGACAGATTGGTTAGAGGCTCTGGCTTGGCTAGCCAGGGTAGACCCGTCTGTGGTTTCGACCACGGCTGAGGAGTATGCACCCCGTCCATCGGTGGCATCGATTAGGACGGGGATTTTTCCCGCAGCCCGTATCCATTCTATTGGACTGGATCCAAGGTTTATGGAGTTGTTGGATGCTATTTATAACAAACACCTCCTGACCAAGGACCAGCTCCCTGCGGCCTCCAGGGAGGTGCGGGCGAGGTGTCGTATTCCACGGGGGGAATATGACAGGTATGGTGTTGTCCCGATGGTCACCGAGGATGCCTGCTGGGTGTCCAGAGTGCTGGAGCGGGTGGCCCCGCCCCGGCACTGGTGGACAAAGCTCAGGTACACCATGATGAAGTCCTGTCCCTATGTGATGAGGGGGTGAGGGCAGCAATGAGTGCTGTCAACCACTCTTATTGCCTTCTTCAGTCGGTGTGGGCTGCAGAGGGGTGCAGGCCACCCTGTGCCACCTGTGGTGCATTAATGATAGCCTGGTGCTGTCTATGGACGCATTGGCAAGGGTGCAAGCGCATGTGACGAAGTCCAGGAGGCAGATGGTCCTTGACCATATGCGTCTAGCTACTGCCATCAGGGAGCGTCTTCTTGGGAGGCCCCTTACAGGCCCTAGCATCTTTGCTGGCCAAGCGTGGGCCATCTTAGAGGACACGGCCAGCATTGTGCAGAATCGGTTGGCAGTTAATCTGCAGCTAGTGCGTCAGGCGCACGCACTAGGGGCTCTAGCCAAGCTGCTAACCGGGCAACCTTCTAAGAAGCAGAAAAAGCACAAAAGTCATGACAGGGAACGTTGTTTGATAACATCCACGCAGTCAATTTGAACATTTCGGGACGCTCGTGTAGGAAGCATCTCTTGGCCTGGGAGCTTATGGTCGGAATCTCGGGTAACTGCACTGGATTTTCCACCAGCAGATCTAGTAGATCCGTGAACCAAAATGGCGCTATTAGCAGGACCAGGCATGGTTCCTCCCTGATCTTCACCAATATCTTTGGTAGAAGAATGGTGGGTGGGTACACGTAAGCGTGCATCCCTCTCCAGCTTATCGCCAGAGCGTCTGTATCGATGGCATTTGGATCTGGAATCGGCGAGACATAAGTCATGATTTTAGCATTTTCCTTTGTGGCGAACAAGTCCACATTGGGTTTGCCCCAATGCTCGAACATCCTGTGAAGAACTGGAGGGTTGAAAGACCATTCTGTTGGCATAATTCTCTGTCTCCGAGACAAAGCATCCGCCAGAATGTTCAATCGCCCAGGAATGTGACCTGCTTTCAAAACAACCGAGTAATTCCTGCCCCATTGAATCAAGTGCCACACTTTGGTACATAGTGTGGGTGACTTGGTCCCGCCTTGGCGATATATGTATGATACTACTGTCGAGTTGTCCGACCGTATCAGTATCGCCTTGCCCCTGACATTTGGAAGAAACTTTTCCAATGCCAGTTCCACTGCCATCATTTTCAACAGATTGATATGCAGCTGGCTCTCTTGGAGAGTCCATGTGCCCGAGACCTGGTGTTCTCCCAGGCAGGCCCCCCCCCCCATCCCTCCAGCGATGCATCCATGTACACGGACAGCTGGGGGGTGGGGTAGGTGCAGCGAAAACCCCTACTAGGAGATTCTGACGCTTTTTCCACCATACAAGATGCAACATTATTGGCTCCAAAACTGGCACACGCTTTGACAGGGGTTCTGTTCTCTGTTTCCACAGAGACATCAGATACAACTGGATAGTCTTCACATCAGAGCAGCGTACGGGATTACCTGCTCCATGGAGACCATCATGCCCAGCATCTGAAGAAACCGCCTCGCCTGAATGTGGTTTCCCAATCGAAAACTCTTGAGGATGGCTAAGAGAGACACCACTCTGGGCTCTGATGGGTAAACCCTGCCCTCCTCGAGATCGAATCGCATCCCTAAATAAGCGAACTGTTGAGTGGGTGTCAACTCGGATTTCTCCTTGTTGACTATCCAGCCTAGATCTGAAAGTAACTTCAGAGTCAGAGCAGTATCCACCTCTAACCTGGCTGATGTGTCTGCTTTGATCAGCCAATCGTCTATGTAGGTGGGTAGCGCCGCATTCTCTTTTCTGAGATACGCTGTCACCACAAGGACCACTCGCGTGAAACCCTTGGAGCTGTTGACAGGCCGAACGGGAGGACTATAACCTCCCATACTTGATTCTGAAACGCAAATCTCAGAAACCTGTGACAACTCCTGTTCATTGGGATGTGGAAATATGCATCTTTCAGATCGATCGACACACACCACATTCCCTTCCTCAATCCTGCCATTACCGACCTCGGAGTTTCTATCTGGAACCGAGGCGTATGGATAAACCAATTTAATGGCCTGAGATTGAGTATGGGTTTCCATCCCCCTGTGCTCTTGGAGACAAGGAACATGTTTGAATAGAAGCCTGGAGTGTTCCAGTTTGCTGGTTTTATTGCTCCCTTCAGAAGCAAACCTGACACTTCGTTTTGAATAGCTTCTAACTTGTCTGGTTGCCTTGGTACCAATGCGCAAGGGCACACGATGTTAGAGGAATAGCCGCCTCGACCACCCTTTACAATGGTGTTCCATTAGAGGACATCATGGCTGTTGCACAATGGCACTGTGAGTCCTCTTTCATGGATTACTATATGAGGGATGTGTCAGACTCCGCCAATCCACTCGCTTTAGCTGTTTTGAAACAATAGTTATACGACCACACTGCTCTTCTCCCTTTTTTGGCATTTGTAAGAAAGATTTAAGAAGCAGACATGGTCGAGCGAGAGGATATCAACCAGATTGTGTCACTGATGGCCGGACGAGTGAATGGTTGAAGGCTCCACGTCTGAAATCCAAATATCATGAGGTAATTCAAGATTGAGAGTTTTTTGTATTATGTTTATATATCATGTTCATTCATCTTATATATTCTTGCTCATTCCCAGGCTAATATATGCAAAGAGCAGTTAACCCTCTTGGCATATTTATGTTTCAAGCGAGATGCATGTTCGTGAGTTCTCTCCCTTTTCTTAGGAGAAAAAAGCGAGGGGGGGGGGGCAGTGATGCGAATGTGATTCAGTTCCGTTAACTTGATGTTCCTTTTAGGTCTCCATTAATCAAGTTTAAGTCTAGCTCTTTCTCCAACGGGCAAAAGTAGCAATTCATGGCTTGCCCCTTCCCACCAGGTTACTGTCTAAATCTGGTGTATATCAGAGGTAATAGAATGGTGAGTATTGATCGAAGGAGAATGAAGGAAATTTCAATTTCCCTTTCTCCGAGATCTAACAATACTCGCCATTCTATTATGGACCCAGCCTCCCAGCCCCACGGAGGCAAGTCATGGGTATCTGTTGTTTGGTGGCTATGCAAACAATATGAGCTTCATGGCAAATGTGTACTCGGCAGTTGGGAGCCGGGTACCCAGTTTCAGCAGTCGGTAAAGCTTACTAAGTCTATAGTCCTAGGGCCCAGCTATCCAGGCTAGCTGTATCAGAAGTAATAGAATGGTGAGTATTGATCGAAGGAGAATTTGAGCCAAATCAGATCACTAGTGCTGAAATGGGTACAGAGATTTTGTAACCGAATACCCGTTTGCGCTAACCGGTTAGTATTCGGTTACCCGTCCAAAAGACTGCTGGAGTGAAAAAAAATGGCTTCTTGTTTCACATCCCAGATTCTTTGTGGTCAGAAATTGGAACATGCGACATAGAAGAAATTTTGAAGACTTAAGTCTTTTAACTATGGAATAACATGGAAATATACGACCTGGTTATCATCGGCTCCATCCATGGTAATCCAATATATTCCTTAGAGAGTGCACAAAGCTATCACAATTACACAGAAAAAGACTTAAATAAACTCTCGACTCCAACTGCACAAAAAAACATGTGTCTCTTGTTGCTATGCAAATAAGAATGAGCTTCATGGCAAACGGGTACTCGGCAGTTGGGAGCCGGGTACCCGGTTTCAGGAGTCGGTAAAGCTTACTAAGTCTATAGTCCTAGGGCCCAGCTATCCAGGCTAGCTGTATCAGAAGTAATAGAATGCTGAGTATTGTTAGATCTCGGAGAAAGGGAGATTGAAATTTCCTTCATTTTAGCACAACAAAGGAACTTTATTTTCCATGCAAGAGAAAGAAGTGTGAGCATATACTAGGAATGCACAATTCTGGGCGCAGGGTGCGTACTGGTCATGGACATCCTGGAAAGTCATGGAATATGAAAATTTAAATTCTAACACATAAAAGTCAAGGAAAGTCAGCTTTTTTATAATAGGTCATGGAAATGTCATGAATGGAAAATAGTAATCATGTAAAATAAGAAGAAATCTGTTGGCATAAATGTTTGCAGTTACCTCTATACAATAAAATTATGACAACAGCGTATCAAAATAAGGCTGTGGCTTTGTTGTAATTTTTGGAGCTACGTCATAAACACAAATCTAGATATTAATGCTGGGAGGTCATGGAATATGCTAATTTTGGTCATGGAATTTCAAACAAAAATGTGTATGGTAAAAAATATAGAAAATCCTTTTAATGTGACAAAAATTATCAGTTGAGGTATAAATACATTACATGTACATTAGCACAATCACTCACATATAGAAATTAAAACATGAGATCTATTACCTTCAATAGCACACACACACACACACACGACTGAGTTATCGCTGCGACGTCAAGACAGACTGTAACACTAGAAACGGCATCTATCTCCTCACTTGTTCCAATTGTAACATGCAATATCTGGGTGAGACTAAACGTAAAGTCCAGATTCGCATCAAAGAACACATCAGAGATACAAAAAACAACAAAGACACACCAGTCTCACATTTTAATGTGCCTGGCCAGACACTAACTGTATCAAATACAGGGTCATAGAAGTTCTTCATAACAATCCTGATAGCGAGGGAGCCACAACTCCATGCAATCTCTCCACAAATCTTACTGGATCCATCAACTCCATACGGCTTCTGTAATGGTCTTGAGAAATTCACATTTACAGACCAAGAGAACGCTATTTTTGAAAATTCACCACGAATGGCTGGCTCGATAACCGAGCCAGTCATTCGAGCGGTAAATTTTCAAAAATAGTCTTCTTGGTCTGTGAATGGACAATTTCTTGGAGAAAACTGAGATTTTCTTGAACAAATTTAAGAGTTAAATAGATAATTGTTCCGATCCAGTACAGATCAGAAATTATCTTAACATATTTCCAAAATGAAGTACAATTGTTGAATATTTTGAACATAATTGGATTGGAAGACAGAGAACTCTTCAAAAGAACATTTCTGACATTGTGCTCAGGGATTCTCATAAGGGTCCTTTTCAGGTTATATACCCCCAAAATGCATCTTGGGACCCCCAAAATTACTGGCAGTGGGGCCCATGGATCCCCTGAAAATCTGGTATGATTATTAAATATTAATTACATATAGTTTTACAGGTTTTTGCATAAAATACTCACGAAATCTAGCATGGAACCCACATAATTCAAAGCTGTGAGTCCATGGTATTTTCAAATTTTAGCACGGATGATAAGAGCTGTATTAGAACTAGGGGTGTGTATTGCCAGAGACCTCGCGATACAAAACATATCATGATGCACCCATCCCGATACAATACAATACGTATCACGATACGGATCATCAAATGACTAGAATGACACAACCTAGTGAGTAGTGATGACTTACATCGTGTCTGTACTTATAAAATTGATATGGTGATGACTTGTATTAAATACAAAATATTTGCATAGTAAAAGTTATGTAAGTAATCACGTCCAGCAAAGGAAAATGTGAAACAAAACATTTTGTCAATATTTAAGTGTGATAAAGTACTGGAAAGCAAATATCTCAAACTCCATGTATTTGTCAAGATACACATGTATTTTGATGTAAACTAAAATTTATGCTAAAATAAGATGAAAATAATGTCATAATGCATGCTACTAAGTCAAGTTAGTATTTAATTTTAAAATGTATTGGCTAATCATGGTGTACCTCCGTATTGCAATACACTGGTGCCGATACGATACGTGTATCACCAAGCTTTAGTATCACGATACATATTGCGCATTGTGACACCCATAAATAGAACACAAGATTTTTAGTTTGCCGGACACAAATATTTCAGTTTGGGAGCACCAGATTTCAGGGTGTGGTGTCCCAGGGACTTCAAAAATTTAGATGCCATGAAAAACACTGATTATATTCTAACTTATACTAACATATTTTCATTAACTTAATTCTGAGATTTGTGATACGGCTGACTCCCTGGGTCTGAGAGTGGCCCTTTCCTATTTTATCCATCCGTCATAGGATGTCATAATCCAACTATGTGACGTGTAGGATGATGTTATAATCATGACATCATGAGTGAGTCGATATATGTCCGTCTTTAACGCTCAATATATAGTCTGACACGTTGTATGAATTGCATGTCTTTACCATTTAATAAACATTCTGTTGAATATTTGCAGTCAAATTGGTCTTAAAATATTTAACAGCTAACGTGTATAGTTTTCTGGAAATTGATTGTCAGGGCATTCAGGGATCGATCGATCCCAACATGATCGAGGTATGGGTGGAGTTTACCTAGAGATGGGGGGCAGGGCATAGCTAAAACTGGAAAGGGCTATTGTAACTTGTTTTCTTTCAAAGGTCAATTGACAATCTATTATGTGTAATGATAGATTGTTGTTCACTATAAAGACAACTGAGGATGTCCAATCATTATGACAATATAATAAGCGCAACTGGGTTATATAAATATAAAAATTCTTATCACATTTTCAGTAGAATTGGCGGCATGTATATATATATATAATGTGGTGAGTATTTTGAAAGTGATCTGGTATGAAAGCCATTGCTGTTTTAGACAATAAGTGATATTCAGTCAAATTTTATTTTTTAATAAACACTGAGATGGCTTACAATGTCTGTATATCGTGCAGTGAACTATCTTAGAATGTGTACGCGTTATACATAGAGAATGAAATCCTGGGTTACATGATGTGTTTTTGATAAGAACAGAGAAGGTTAATTATTTATATACGGGCAAGTCAGAATGTAATTATTAGCTCTAAATTGACATTTTATTAATAATTTGTAGACATTTATGTAGAAAAAACCCGGAACTCAATAAAAATTACTTCCGCCTTGGCTAAGGACCCTGGCTGTTGCTGAAGGCATTATCGCGCATGAGGTTTTATCTATCTAAATAATGCGTGATTGAATGACACGTCAATCGTGAAACTTTTCTTCTCAATTTTGAGTATGTACTGTTAATTTGTAATGTCTAACCCTTTAATGACAAAATTTGTTCAAAAAATTAAAAATATTTACTTATTGAATGTCAATTTGCAGGCCAAGAGAAGACTACTTTTGAAAATTACTACTGGAATGACTGGCTCAGTTATTGAGCCAGTCATTCCAGTGGTAAATTTTCAAAAATAGTCTTCTCTTGGCCTGCAAATGGGCATTCCTCAGAGGCCACTACAGAGGCCGGTGTTGGCCGGCTTTGTTGTGAAAGGGTTAAAAACAGTTTTTATTAATGAGATTCGATCAACTTTGTTCAAAATATATGAAATAATTTGCAAAGTTACGACTACAATAAATTAAATCATCTTCTGTATTTAACAGTTCAAAAGACAAAGACGTGAGTGAAACCAACTTTTAACCCTATCACTGATGAATTCCCCGCATCTCATTTTCAAGGCAGGAAAAACAGGAAAACTGTTGAATCTTAAAGAATTTACTTTTTTCAGGGATTTGTCTGTGAAAGGGTTAACGCTTAGTGTTTGAAGAGATGAATTCTTCGTGATTTAATAAATATGTTGCTGACTATTTTGAAATAAATTTGACAGGAAGGCAAAATAAATTTGACACTCGGCTGTTCTATGCGTTTGGAAGTAAGATTTATGCAGTGAAGGTGTTAATCAAAATACATGATATATACATGTTATTTAATTAGGTAATGTGGAAGGACGGTTTTTCATGATTCCATAACGTGTGTCATTACTACTCATCATAAATAGACACAGTTCATTGAATGGTATTGTTTAAAGCATTTTCAACCAGCTAACGATTTCAACAACAAATCCCTGAAAATGTAAACCTTTGCGATGTATAGCATATTCTGTTGAATATTTTGAAATTAATATTAATACCTAAGGCAGCATTTCGACTTGCAGTCATATTAATTTCAAAATATTTGTGTGGCTGAGATTTCCTGTTTGTTTATACTGAGCTTGTGATGCATGGAATTTATCAGTGAAGGGGATAACATGTTGGCTTGAGGTTCTGTTGTGAATGCACTGGGAAAAAGCTTCTAGTGTAATGTTTTACCTGTCAAAATTTGACTAGAAAATCTAAAAATTTTCTTACAGAATGTCTATCTAAGCATGCCAACAATATCGAGCCAGTCATTCCAGTAGTAAATTTTCAAAAACACTTCTCTTGGTCTGCAAATGGACATTTTTCACCAGCACTATAGAAGCTGTTTGTGCCAGGTGTTTAGCAATTACAGAGTTCATGACCATTATGCACTTTTTATGGTAAAAATACTTGATAAATCTAAAAAAAATGTATAATTGTGTAAATTCATCATTTAAAAACACTCAGTTTCACGGATATTAGATACATTGTAACTCGTGAATTGCCCTCGGGAGTTCAGGTGAATAATGAAAACAAGTCTAATGGGCTGTGTGTGTTAGCAACAGGTGTCTTAATGTCACAACCGTAAGAAAATTAGTAAGACTGAGAGGACTAAATTGAGACAGCAACAGCTTTTAGTAATATCTCTTTTCAAAATCTGTACCCTCGTTCATTCTATTGAGTGGATTATACAATCTGACTAAATTATGCTTATAATCCTCTTAGTACTTAGTCAAACCAGCCAAAGCTGACATCAGTTGTTGTCATGGGGAATGATCATTCACATATAGTCTATGAGAATAGAGATTTAAAGATTGTCCCACTGGAATGACCTGTTGACAGAGCCAGTCATTCCAATGGTAAATTTTCAAAAATAGTCTTCTTGATCAACAAATGGACATCAGCCAGGAAATTGTATTTATTTTCTTGACCAATTTTGACCATTAAAGGGTTAATATAGAAATGCCCAAAACACATCTGCAGTACTTCTGCGGTGTCCACATGCTTCTGCGGTGTCCACATGCTTCTGCAGTGTCCACATGCTTCTGCGGTGTCCACATGCTTCTGCGGTGTCCACATGCTTCTGCAGTGTCCACATGCTTCTGCAGTGTCCACATGCTTCTGCAGTGTCTACATGCTTCTGCAGTGTCCACATGCTTCTGCAGTGTCCACATGCTTCTGCAGTGTCCACATGCTTCTGCAGTGTCCACATGCTTCTGCAGTGTCCACATGCTTCTGCGGTGTCCACATGCTTCTGCGGTGTCCACATGCTTCTGCGGTGTCCACATGCTTCTGCGGTATCCACATGCTTCTGCGGTGTCCACATGCTTCTGCGGTGTCCACATGCTTCTGCGGTGTCCACATGCTTCTGCGGTGTCCACATGCTTCTGCGGTGTCCACATGCTTCTGCGGTGTCCACATGCTTCTGCGGTGTCCACATGCTTCTGCAGTGTCCACATGCTTCTGCAGTGTCCACATGAAGGTCAAGAGAAGACTAGTTTTGAAATGGCGGGCTCGATAAATGAGTCTAAGTAATTCCAGTAGAAAACTTTCGAAATTGTCTTCCCTTGACCTGCAACTGGACAGTTAGTAACAAATTTTGTTTACTTTTGGGAGCAATTTTTACCATTTACCATTTTAACAAGCAAAACAGCCAAAAATGGCTTCTTGCAGTCAGATCTTGGGAAATATCCATTTGCAGACCAAGCGAGGGCTATATTTGAAAATTGGCCACTCGATAATCGAGCCATGAGACTTTCCAGTTTGTAAATTTGTAAAAATTGTCTTAGACTCTTGATCTGCAATGATGGACATATTCTCCTTCGATCAATACTCACCATTCTGTTACTTCTGATATACAGCTGGCACTGACAGCGGCTCTAGGATTATAGACTTAGAAAGCTTTACCGACTCCTGGGAACCGGGTACCCGGCTCCCCACTGCCGAGTACCCGTTTACCATAGAGCTCATTCTTGTTTGCATAGCAACAAGTGCAATACATGCTTTTCGCATTAAAGATTTTAGTGTTTTTTAAAAGAATCTAAGTCTTTAATCAGTGATAGTTTGTGTGTTCTGAAAGGATAACTAAGGACTATGGAGAATACCGCCCAAGACAACCAGGTTGTATTGTTCTTTATATCCAAGGTTAAAAGACTTAGGTCTCTAAATTTCGTTGTGTCGCATGTTCCAATTTCTAACCCCATAGAATCTGGGACGTGTGCTAGCAACGATATATGCCAGACGATCGCCTTCTTTAAACCCCAACAGGCGATCGGCAGATATGAAAATAGGTGTTTGCTACGGTATTTCTAACACGAATATCGGCTGACATCGTTCTCCGTAGAATCCGAGCGGGTGACGTCACACCCGGTCGCTCGGATGTTTATGTGAAGAAAATTTTTTTTTCATTAATTCGCGCATCTTGTTCTGGGTGCTGCGTACTAAAAAATGGTACCGGAAACTTTAGAACGATCAAGTTTACGTGCGATCACGATCGGTTTGCAATGATCGGTGGTTTCAAAATTCTTGAGTAGATGCATGGTCTGCGGTTTTACCGTGTGAGACAGCAGTTGTTATACATTTTGTTGTTTTCTTCACATATCGTGCTGCGTTCGTTAGGAGTATAATTTATATTGATTAGTAAATATACCCTGAATGCTATGCGATATGATTCCTGGAGCCGTTACACATCCTGTAGGATCTATTATGGGTGTGTTGTGCCCGCCGCGTTCTTGTCGTCATAATCAATGCGATCGTTGTTGTAACGTGGCGGGGTGGGGTGCGGGAGGTTACGGTTAATTTATGAGTCAAAATATTTGAAAATTAATTGTCTGCCTTCCATCCGTGTCTCGTTCCGCTTGTTTATTGTAGGTTTGTGCTTATTTTATAGGCCAAGCCAGCCCCGCCATCATGTGACGACTGCCATAAGTTTGTCCGTGTAATGTTCAAGGACCATGTTTGTTTTAGGTGTGCCCTGTGTAATATAGATCATAGGTGTAATGTTTGTGCAGTGTGGTCCGTCGAAACGATGGTTAAGTTCCTTGCCCAGAAGGACTTGGCTGGGTCTGACGCGGGGTCAGGCGGTCAGAGAGGAAATCGTGGAGCGCCCGGTTCGGCCGGTGGGGGTGTTCCACGTCCCCAGCTGGAGGTGGCGGAGATGGCACCGCCGGCGTGGTTTGGTCCGGCTATGCAGGGTTTTCTGCATAGCATTCTGCCCACGCTGGTGTCGTCCCTGCTACCAAAGGTTGGGGGGCAGTTTCTCCCCATGCCTGGTACGGATCCTGTCTTCGGACAGGATTCTGGACTGGTTACCGAGGGGGCCATCTCGTACGGCCCCCTGGCGGGTCCGTCTGGCTTCGGCCAGACGGGTTCTGTCTCTCTGCGGCCACCTCCGGGTGGTCCAGTAGCGGTGGCCGGTCCGTCAGGTGTGGGAGCCGTCCGCCAGGACGGCTCCACGGTTTATTCGTCTAGTGACGGCTCTTCGGAGTCTGAAGACGATGAGGCCGAGGAGGAGAGGTTGCTGCGGCCCGTGAAGCCGCAGGTGGAGAATATGGAGGTTGATTCCGTCCTGGACGGAACCGGCCTCCATTTGTCTGGTTTGGCGCAAGCCAGGTCAGCGGCTCCGCCTGCGGCTGAGGCCAATCCGTTACCGTGCACTGGTTCCGCGCGGCTTGGTTTGTCAGGGGAACCGGTGTGCCGGGCCAGGCGTGGTACTCACCTATCTCGCCTGGTCCGGCAGCCGGACATGGGGTGCCGTTGGCGCCCGTGGCCGGCTATGGTTCCGCGACGGTTACGGGTCCGTACGGTTTTCCGTGCGGACCTACCCCATGGACCGGAGTGTTTCATGGGGTGGCGGCGGAACCATGTGGTAGCGGAGTGCCTGGCGTGTCAGCCGTGGCTCCTGGCCGGGAGGCCATGGCTGGCAGACCTGTAAGCATGTCAACGGGTGACGTGTTTGCGGGGGTATTTTCTTCGGAGTTAGACTGGTCTGATGCTCTGGCGTGGCTAGCCAGAGTTGACCCGTCTGTGGTTTCGACCACGGCCGATGAAGATGCGCCCCGTCCATCGGTTGCGTCGATTAGGACGGGGATTTTGCCCGCGGCCCGGATCCAGTCAGTGGGACTGGATCCACGGTTCATTGATTTGTTGGATGCTATTTATAGTAAACAACTAATGACCAAGGGTCAGCTCCCTGCGGCCTCCAGGGAGGTGCGGGCAAGGTGCCGTATTCCGCGGGGTGAATACGACAGGTATGGTGTAGTCCCGTCGGTCACGGAGGATGACCGATGGGTACTGGGCGTCCAGAGTGCCGGGTCGGGTGGTCCCGGTCCGGCACTAGTGGATAAGGCCCAGGTACACCAGGAAGAAGTCCTGGCCCTATGCGATGAGGGTGTGAGGGCAGCCATGAGCGCTGTCAATCACTCCTATCGTCTACTTCAGTCGGTGTGGGCTGAAGCGGGGGCAGGCCACCCTGTGCCACCTGTGGCGCTATCGTGCGTTAATGACGGCTTGGTGCTGTCAATGGATGCATTGGCAAGGGTGCAAGCGCGTGTGACGAAGTCCAGGAGGCAAATGGTCATTGACCATATGCGTCCGGCTACGGCAGTCAGGGAGCGTCTTCTTGGGACGCCCCTGACAGGGCCTAGCATCTTTGGTGGCCAAGCGCGGGCCATTTTAGAGGACACCGCCAGTATTTCACAGAATCGGTTAGCGGTAAATCTCCAGCTAGAGCTGGTGCGGCAAGCGCACGCACTAGGGGCTGTGGGCAAGCCGCTAACCGGACAGCCTTCAAGGAAACAGAAAAAGCATAAGGGCAAGGCGAAAGCCAGGCCTATTGCGACGTCTGTTTCGGCTGGGTTCTCGGAGCCGCCGCCGGCGAAGAAACCCAGGAAGGCTGTAGAGGCGCCTACCCTCCCCAATGTTGCTCCTGACCGCCCTAGAGGTGGTAAGGGGAAGGGTAAGGGTAAGGCCTCAAAGGGCGGACAGAAGGGGCCGAAGCGTACCTGAGGGTACGCAAGCTCGCTTCATATCCGCCTGGACCGCACCTGTGCGACAGGAACAGCGGTGCCAGTTATACCCGTCGTACCTAGAACGAAATGGTTCTCACTCTCTCTCGTTAAGAAAGGGGGGGGGGGGGGCCGGACTGTGAGCCGGACAACCCCGTTAGACGTCGAGGCGTCTATGGTGGGTGGAAGGCTCATGCGTTTCGTCGAGGTTTGGCGAGGTGTGACGTCAGACAGTCTGGTCCTGGGATGGTTATCCCAGGGTTACATGCCGGAGTGGTGGGACTTTCCGCCACAAAATCTGTCTTTGGCACCAGTCTGGACACCCGTACCAAGGGAGCCAGACAAGTTAGAAGCCGTTCAAAAGGAAGTGTCGGGTTTGCTTCTGAAGGGAGCAATAAAACCAGCAAACCGGAACACTCCAGGCTTCTATTCAAACATGTTCCTTGTCCCCAAGAGCACGGGGGGATGGAGACCCATACTCAATCTCAGGCCATTAAATTGGTTTATCCATACGCCTCGGTTCCAGATGGAAACACCGAGGTCGGTAATGGCGGGATTAAGGAAAGGAATGTGGTGTGTATCGATCGATCTGAAAGATGCATATTTCCACATTCCGATCAATCGGAGTTGGCACAGGTTTCTGAGATTTGCGTTTCAGAATCAAGTATGGGAGTTTACAGTTCTCCCGTTTGGCCTGTCGACAGCTCCGAGGGTTTTCACAAGAGTGGTCCTTGCGGTGACAGCGTTTCTCAGAAAAGAGAACGTGGCGCTACACACCTACATAGACGACTGGCTGCTCAAGGCAGACTCGGCAGCCAGGTTGAACGTGGATACTGCTCTGACTCTGAAGTTACTTTCAGATCTAGGCTGGATAGTCAACGAGGAGAAATCCGAGTTGACACCCACTCAACATTTCGTTTATTTGGGGATGCGATTCGACCTCGAGGAGGGCAGGGTTTACCCGTCAGAGCCCAGAGTGGTGTCTCTGTTAGCCATCCTCGGGAGTTTTCGAGTGGGAAACCACATTCAGGCAAGGCGGTTCCTTCAGATGCTGGGCATGATGGTCTCCATGGAGCAGGTTATCCCGTACGCTGCTCTAATGCGAAGACCTATCCAGTTGTATCTGATGTCTCTGTGGAAACAGAGAACAGAACCCCTGTCAAAACTGGTGCCAGTTTTGGAGCCGATAATATCGCATCTTCTATGGTGGAAACAGCGTCAGAATCTCCTAATAGGGGTTTCGCTGCACCTACCCAACCCCCAGCTGTCCGTTTACACGGATGCATCGCTGGAAGGGTGGGGTGCCTGCCTGGGAGAACACCAGGTCTCGGGCACATGGACTCTCCCGGAGAGTCAGCTGCATATCAATCTGTTGGAAATGATGGCAGTGGAACTGGCGTTGGAAGAGTTCCTTCCGATGATCAGGGGCAAGGTGATATTGATACGGTCGGACAATTCGACAGTAGTATCATATATAAATCGCCAAGGAGGGACCAGGTCACCCACCCTGTGCATCAGGGTGTGGCACTTGATTCAATGGTGCAGGAATTACTCGGTTGTTTTGAAAGCAGCTCATATTCCTGGCCGATTGAACATTCTGGCGGATGCTTTGTCTCGCAGACAGAGAATCCTGCCAACAGAATGGTCCCTCAACCCTCCAGTTCTACGACGGATCTTCGAGCATTGGGGCAAACTCAACGTGGACTTGTTCGCCACAAAGGAAAATGCTCAAATCATGACATATGTCTCGCCGATTCCAGATCCAAATGCCGTCGATACAGACGCTCTGGCGATAAGCTGGAGAGGGATGCACGCTTACGCGTATCCACCCACCATTCTTCTACCGAAGGTATTGGTCAAGGTCAGGGAGGAACCGTGTCTGGTCCTGCTAATAGCGCCGTATTGGCCGAGCAGGGCGTGGTTCACGGATCTTCTAGATCTGCTGGTGGAAAATCCTGTGCAGTTGCCCGAGATTCCGAACATAATCTCCCAGGCCAAGGGACGCTTCCTACACGAGCGTCCCGAAATGTTCAAATTGACTGCGTGGATGTTGTCAAACAACGTTCCACGTCGGAAGTCTTTTCTCGACAGGCTGCTGATTTCATCGCGGCTGCGAGAAGGAGGTCAACCTTCAAGTCATATAACAACAAGGTTAACAGATTTGCAGACTGGTGTGAAGAAAAGGGTATTGATACCTTTCAATCCACTATTCAGCAAATAGCAGACTTTATCTGTGAGCTGTTCTTTACAGGACTAGCTCCCGTCACAATTGCTGGATACAAGTCAGCTTTGGCATCAGTTATCCCGTGTCTAGCCAACAGGGATAGTCCAGAGGTGGCCCAGTTAAACGTGATGTTGAAGGGAATGAGCAATCTCCGCCCGAGACAACCGGTAGTCATTCCAGCCTGGAGTCTATCTTTAGTGCTTAATGTACTGGCCAAGCACCCATTCGAACCGTTGCGTTCGGCTAGTCTAAAGCATTTGACTCTAAAGGCGGTCTTTCTATTGGCAGCTTCCTCAGCTAGAAGGCGCAGTGAGATCCATGCGCTTTCGGCAGAGAGGAACCGATTTATTGTTTCTGGAGAAGGTCTGCGTCTTCTGCCAAGAGCAGAATTTATGTCAAAGAACCAATCTTTGAGATATCCCGGCAAACCGATCATTATTCCGAAGTTAACCAGGTTTGATCGTGATGCCAGTGTCTGGTGCCCGGTCCGTGCTTTGACTAAGTACAAGAAACGGACTGACTCGTTACGGTCGAACGATAGACATCTGTGGATCTGCCATAAAAAGCCTTATGGCGCCGCATCCATGGATACTATCTCTCGTTGGGTGGTCGAATGCATTCAGACTACTCATGAGATGGCGACTGGGCACCAGGTGCAGGGCGTAAGGGCACACGATGTTAGAGGAATAGCCGCCTCGACCGCCCTTTACAATGGTGTTCCGTTAGAGGACATCATGGCCGTTGCACAATGGCACTGTGAGTCCTCATTTACGGATTACTATATGAGGGATGTGTCAGACTCAGCCAATCCACTCGCTTCAGCTGTTTTGAAACGATAGTTAGTGACCACACTGCTTTTCCCCTTTTTTCACTTTGGTAAGAAAAGAACCTAAAGCAGGCATGGTCAAGCGAGAGGATGTCAACCAGATTGTGTCACTGATGGCCGAACCGGTGTATGGTTGTAGGCGGTACGTCTGAAGTCCTGTTATCATAAGGTAATTCAACAAGTGAGAGTTTTTTGTATTATGTATATGTATCATGTTCATTCATCTTATATATTCATGCTCATTCCCAGGCTAATACAAGCGATATGCAGGGAGTAGTTAACCCTCTTGGCATATTGGTGTTTCAGGCGAGATACATGTTCGTTAGTTCTCTCCCTTTTCTTAGGAGGAAAAAGGGGGGGGTGGGGCTGTGACGCGAATGTGATTCGGTTCCGTGAACTTGACGGTCCTTTTTTAGGTCTCCGTTAGTCAAGTTTGAAGTCTAAAATCTTTCTCCAAGGGGCAAAATTAGCATGTATGGCTTGCCCCTTCCCACCAGGTTACTGATCAAATCTGGTGTATATCAGAAGTAACAGAATGGTGAGTATTGATCGAAGGAGAATGCAGGAAATGTCAATTTCCCTTTCTCCGAGACCTAACAATACTCACCATTCTGTTACGGACCCAGCCTCCCAGCCCCACGGAGGCAAGCCATAGTTTTCTCTTGTTTGGTGGCTATGCAAACAATATGAGCTCTATGGTAAACGGGTACTCGGCAGTGGGGAGCCGGGTACCCGGTTCCCAGGAGTCGGTAAAGCTTTCTAAGTCTATAATCCTAGAGCCGCTGTCAGGGCCAGCTGTATATCAGAAGTAACAGAATGGTGAGTATTGTTAGATCTCGGAGAAAGGGAAATTGACATTTCCTGCATTCTGTGAGAAAGTTACTATTTTCTTGAACAAATTTCAGTGTTAATATATTAAGTGTTATGTGATACCTATCAGTGAAGTCATTAGTCATTATAAATGTACTGTTTTACCTTGTAACTTTTTGTCATATTAGGTATTATTGTTACATGTAACTAAAACAATCTTTTTATAAGTCCTATATTATTTTAACCATTTACCCCTGAAATTTCTTCAAGAAAATTTTAATGAAGAAGCCCATTTACAAACCAAAGAGAAGACTATTTTTTTTAATTTACCACTGGAATGACTGGCTCGGTTATCGAGCCAGTCATTCCAGTGGTAAATTTCAAAAATCGTCTTCTTTTCATCTGCAAATTGACATTTATCAAGACCACTGCAAAAGCCATATTTGTCAGAATGATTATTAACGGGTTGAAACTCGATCATAACGTCGGATTATGATAAGACTGCGTGAGCCGGAGTCTGGATCAAATAAATATATACATGTATATAAATGTATTTAAAATGAGATGATTTAGCGTTTGAAAAACCTCGACAAGCTTTTTCTTATTAATTATAGTCTCCTGTTTCTCGTATTTATATTATATTTGTGCTTGCAACGCATGACTAAGCGCGGAAATACTGCCTAAGGAAAGTCGGAAATTAATTACTGATTGTTTTGTCAAAATAGATCTTGTATTAACTCTTGAGTAACGAAGCCGACAAAACAGGCCTATAAATATGCATTTGTAGAGCTTAAAAGAAGAGTATTTTTGAAAATTTACCACTAGAGTGACTGGCTCGATAACCGAGCTAGTGATTTCAGTGATAGATTTTCAAAAGTGTTCTTTATATCGGTCTGCAATTCGAGATTTTTTATGAGAAAATTTAAATTCATTTAAACAAACTTCAGATTTAAATGGTTAAGATATTCGCATTTCATTCAGCTTTGGTTTTGTCCTGATGCAGCAAATTCTTTAAAATTAAAAAGATATTCTGTTAATTATTTTGAAATTGATTTGACTGGAAGTCGTCGCTGCCCATTTCCCAGCGAATTAATTCCAAAATAGCCAACAGCTTTTCTGTATAGTTTCTTTAAAAATTGGCTTACTGATATTTTATAAGAAAACTGGTTAATTATTGTTTTATATTTGGTTAAAAATGGATTGGTTATTTTGAAAACAATAAGGCGGTTCAGTTGTGTTGCTTGGAATTGCAGCAATGTGCTAAAGTCATAATCGATTTCAGATTTTATATTTACGGTAGCACTTGAGAATAGAAAAATTTAGATTTAGTAAACATTGTGTAAAAATTATCAAAAAGTTCACGCACTGTTAATTCAGTATGTACATGTGTGTTCTGCTGATCATATAATTATCTGAACACGTGCGCATATTTATGCAAATCACTTCCACACAAATCTCTCATTAATCTGGTCAGAATTTATCAAGAAAATTCATATTTTTGCTTAGTGAATGTTAATTTACAGGCCAAGAGGTTTAAAAAAAATGTACAACTGGAATGACAATTAATCTATATTTGATCGTATAATGGTCAAGAATATATAAAAAAATGATCTCCGCTATGTCAATGCAAGGTCTCTGTATATACCTGTATCGCTCGTTATGATAAGTAATTAGAGTTATTTATGTTGGAGTAATTGAATTGTTCTTCTCACACACCCCACCACCCACCCCACCCCTATATCTAGTCGTTAACAGTTTTTATCATTGTTTTGTCCGTGGTTCATCGGCGGTTATATTCTTATTATAATTGATCAAAACATATGTTTGAATTTCATTGCAGATTGGCACATCTATTATACATAGAAGTGATAAGAGAATTGTGATTTCTAATGAGGATACAGTGAATGCTTCGCACATTGATGTGAGAGGGAATTGCGATGTCACAGACGTCTCCGACAACTGTCTGGATTATACATCGTATCCACGGCTGCAGGCTCCATTCTATCAGAATTTGATAGCGAAGTACCCACAAGCTTTTCTAGGTAGTTTTCAGACAAAGTGTGTTTATGGGAGTGATTCACGAGATGTCGCTCACGATGAGTGTCGTAGTAATTGCAACTGTGGAGGTAATGTTGATTGTGGGGTATTCCGCCGTAAAAGTGTATATTGTGTAAATCTTTCTGAGACAAATAGTGATGAAAAAGAAAATATTACTGACAAGAAATGTGGAAATTTGAGGAAGGATTTTGTAAATAGCAGTAATCATCGCTTGAAACACAGAAGCAAGGAAGTTGCTCAGCTTGACCAGAGCACAGGAGATCCCGCTCCAACGTTAAAGGAAAGACTTCATAATAATACTGATGATTTAAGACAATTACTCGGCAAAATGCCACCATTTAGCCGTAAGAAAAACGGTGACCAAACAAAAAGAAAAATTACTTTGGTGTCAAGTTGGGATAATAAACAAACGAGGTCTGATTTAGTGACGGACTTGCAAAAGAAACTGGCCATTAAGCAGAAAGATCTGGAGCAATGGCGTAATAACCTGCTGACTTTGGACAAGTTATACAGCAATAACACTGGTGTTATTAACAGTAATGAGAAAGCATTAAGCGCTGGTGGTAAATTAGAATATAGCTCTGAAAGTACTCCAGCACTGTTCACGTCCGCTGATTATTCCTTGGATAATGAGTTGTACAATGTTAATGAGTATTGTGGGCAGTCAAGCGGTGAGTGCCTCACCTCTGTCTATGGACAAACAGACAGACCTGGCCAACAAGTCCCCAGTTCTAGCGAGTATGAGATTACACGCAGTAATGCTTTAATGGCATGGAGCCTAACGCAGGAGAAAAAAATGGACATTGATAAGGAATCATTAATACCAACAGCAAGTATTGAGAAGAATCGTCTTGTTAGGTTAAATGGAATTAGAAATGTTAGTTCTACTGTGGTTGGTTTCAGTGCTGTATCCACGCCCGAATTCCAGGGCCGTGTTACGTCTTCACAACAAAGCCATGTTCTGGAATTGGAGAAATTAAATCGCCCTCCATCTGCTGTGGATCAGGAAATATGTTCAATCATAATGAATAGGAATGATATCAACACAGCACCGACGATCGGGAATAATAATCAGTTTATTGTCGTGGATGATAATTGTAATACAACGAAAATTGTTAAGCTTGAAGGGAAAGATACTAACGCGAACAATCGGAACGTGACAGACAATGCTAGCAACGGAGGTATATGTAACTCAAAGGAAATTATAATCTCTTCTCTTCCGTCTCCTGAGAGTTCACGGGAGAAGGGTATCTGCCGCGAGGATAGTAACCATAGTGTAGAGAGTTCTGATTTGGATGTCGTGCCTTTATCGACGTCAGATTCGGAAGATGGCGATGAGTATTCAGATTTTGTACTGGTTTCCGCCTTGATGAAGGAGTCGGAAGATGTTCAGATCCACACGGAGACTAATCCACTCAGCACCCGTCCCATGCACCGCACAAGTTCACCAGGTATGATATATTTGTCTCTCATGCGAAGCAGAAAGCGAGGCATAGGTATTATTTTTCTGAAAATGGTTGCGCGTCAACGTTATGTTTCTGCATGTAGCAAATCATCTTTGCCGATATTTTCGGATTGCTTAACCCGTACCACTCTGGTGTCAAAATTTTTAATTTTCAAATTAAATTAAAAGATGAACTTGTGTTCATTTCTCAACAAATTTGGTGGAAGATGGTGCTGTCATAGACAGCAACATCGCCCACCAAAATTGTTGGAAAATGTGCACCCGTTTCTTTGGTATTGCCGCAGTAAATGATAGAATATTGACATCAGAGTGCTAAGGGTTAATCCTACTGGAACCAAACTGGGATAAATGGTTATCTATACAATAAGATATCAGTGTCATGATAGTGAGGTCACAAAGTCAGTGATCAAGATCTCAGCGACCTTGCTATTTGACCTCTGGTTTTCCACTGTTAAGTTCTGCGTTTAGCAATTCATTTACATTTATATTTCAGGATCGGCGGGTTAACTTTATTGGAACCAAACTTGGATACTTAATTACCTATGATTTTAGGAAGCAGCATGATGATGTAGAGGTCACAAGGTCAAAGGTCAAGGTCATTGCAACAAAGAGGAGGCAGGCGAGAATTCGTGTTAACCATTTAATGTTTTGTTTAAATTTGCTGCTAGGTTATCGAGCCAGTCATTCCAGTCATAAATTGTTAAAAAATAGTATAATTCTCTTAGCCTACAAATGGATTTTGTTTAAGACCACTGCTGCCATTATAAAGCTGGTTTTGTCCGACTTCACCACAAAATGTTCAACGCTTGATTTGAGGCGGATTTAGCTACCTTGACCATTAACTGTCTCACCGATACAAGCCACCAGACAATAATTTCAATAAGCCAAATCTTTTAACTTGTAGAATATTCTGAAAACAATTTGACTAAATGTTGTTGGTGGCTTAGCCACCAACAACTTTTAGTCAAATTGTTTTCAAAATAGTCAGCAGTTTGGAATGTGTTGTCTGCCAAAACTCGGCAGTCAGATGGTTAAATTACTAATCCCTCTTGCGTCAACTTACCCCTTTAATTGTCAAGTTGGTAAAAAAACGACCTCGGCAGTGACCTTGAGAAAGGTCCCCTTGCAGGCTAAGAGAAGAATATCTTTGAAAATTTACCACTGGAATGACTGGCTCGGTAACCGAGCCAGTCATTCCAGTGGCAAATTTTCAAAAATACTCTTCTTGGTCTGCAATTGGACACTGGCTAAACAGAAATTTTAATTTTCTGGACGATTATACTTTTGATGAATGTCCATTTGAAGGATAATAGAAATCAATCTTTTTGTAAATTTTCGTTATAAATTTACAAAAATACTCTTTGAAAAGTATTTGCAATTAAATGGTTACTTGACATAAATAGTATTCTGAGTGCTTTAAGGTACTGTTGACACACGAGGGGCTAAGAGCTAATATTTTGGTCCAAAATTACAGGTGATCTCTTCAGCAGGGTGTGGATGAATCCAGTGCATTCTCGCTACACATTGGTTTGAAATCAGTCTATACCATGCGCAATATTCTCTACACTTACTGGTAGTATTTATTTTAGACAATGGTACATATATAATATCGAACCGCGATTATTGAGCTAAAATACATGGACACGCACCATTAAACACTTGTTCACTCATCCATAAAATCACCCCCTGAAAGGGAAATTATTCTAGCACTAATTGTTTTTAGACAGTGTTACAAATAGCTTCCATTGACAAATATTTTTGTAAGCGATTGAGATTGTTTAAATCATAATGCGCAAGGGCTCTCACTGATTTAACTTCAGCAATACATAACTAATGTTGATATTGCTCTTCATAGAGGACTTTTATTGGCTGATGTTGAAAATAACAAATCAATTACCTAGGTCAGACCAATTTAATGGGTTTTTTTTGTTTGTTTGTTTAAACAAAAATTCTCACCCAAAACACAACAATCACGGACCGACCTACCCATTCGCCAATTAGCTTACTGCTAGTAGAACTGAGATCTGGCTAATATAAATCAGGATTGGGCAAATATTTGGCTATCAGAATCATTGTGTTATAGCTGACATGATTTCTAAGTAGAGAATGATTCAAAGTAACGTTAAAGAGCATCTTAATATATACACCTGTGCAAAAGTTAAGCACCAGCAAAAACAATAGAACGTAGAAACATGATGGTACAACTAGGCTGCCATACTTTTTGTCCCCGCGTTAGCTGACATAATTCCAAGTACGAAATGCACATGCATGCATGACTTCACGCCGCTTGATGTCCGTGCGTGGCGGGAAACAGCACACGTGTTCAGTTATGTAAAAGTCCAGTTTGAGGTGTAGAACATTACATACAGATTTAGGCGACAAGATTAGGAATTTTGTGTTCATGACCGTGGTTTATTTGTACAGAGAGAATTAGCTCTTGATTGTGAACCGCTATGGCAAGACGAAGGTTAAGTTATCGTGTGAAATGGCAAATCATAGGCATGCATACCACTGGTATGTCATGCAGAGAGATTGGCAGACAGCTGAACATTAACCATACTGTAATCAGTCGTTTGATTGCAAAACATGGGCAAACTAACGAGGTGAAGGACAGGCCTAGATCTGGAAGACCGAAGAAGACTACTGCCCGTGATGATCGAGCCCTAGTACGCCTTGTTAGGAGATCTCCATTCACCAACAGCAGAGTGCTCAGCCAGCAATGGGAAACGCGCAATAGAGTGTCAATGTCTACCGTCAAAAGGAGACTGTATGCTGCTGGCATGAAAGCTAGGAGACCTGTCAGATGTCCTCTCCTCACTGCACACCACAAAGAGGAGCGTCTGAGGTGGTGCAACGAAAGAAGACACTGGAACATGAGATCCTGGAGACGGGTACACTGGTCCGATGAAAGTCGGTTCCTGCTTCATGCCACAGATGGTCGAACTCGTGTATGGAGGTCCAGACGCACGGCGTACGACCAACGTAACATCATGGAAGAAGTTCCATTTGGTGGAGGTTCCGTTATGATATGGGGGTGCATCTCATTTGATTGTAAGCTGGATCTGTTGACTGTACCTGGAACACTAAATGGACAAAGATATCAAGATTCCATACTGGATAGAGTTGTGGTCCCTCATTTTGTAAATCATGCACCTGGAACCCACCCTATATTCATGGATGACAACGCCCGACCACATCGTGCTAGAGCTGTGCATGAATACCTCCGCCAGAATGCCATCGAAACCCTACCATGGCCAGCAAGGAGCCCTGATATGAACCCTATTGAGCATATCTGGGACATTCTGGGAAACATGGTGAGAAGGAGGGATCATCCTGTGCAGAACCTACAGGAATTAACAGACGCACTCCATCTTGAATGGCAACGAATACCACAATGGCGTATCAGTCGGTTGGTGACCAGCATGAGACGTCGTGTCCAGGCCGTCATCCAGGCACAAAGTGGATATACCCGGTATTAATAATGACAGTCTCAAACTCGTGCACAGATGTTAAACTTCGTTTTCAGACACCATTAATGACAATCTAGCCACGTGTGTCAACTGTAGGGCAATAGTTGTCAGTTGTGTCAACGTAACCATATTCAGGCCTCGTTTTCAAGTTCAAACAAAAACATACAGTGTTTCCCCACCATCATAATCAGCATTCCTCTAGTTGCATTATTACCTCTTGCACTAAGATGGATGGGTACATAAATGTTTATGCTATTGCTTTCTTCATAGCACATGAATATACCCTCGCATGTGCGTAAAAATAGGGTGGTGCTTAACTTTTGCACAGGTGTATATAAACATTTATGTACCTTATACTATATACTTATATTATGATTTTATTGTGAATTTGTGACCAATTAAGCCCTGAAATCTTAATATTTTGGATCAAAAACACACATAGGCCAACTGTTGAATATTTTGAAACTAATTTGACTGGAAGCTGTTTCAAAATATTCTTTGTATCTGGTAGGTAGTGTTGGAGGGGTTACCAGGTGGTGATGGATTGTAGACATTGGAAAACATTGGCTAAACTTAAGTTCGGATTTGGCGAAGAAAACGCGCAGTTGGCTAATCTAGTGGCTAATAATTTATGAAAGCCAGGTCTGTCCCTGACAATTAACATAATGCACTATTTCAAGGTCAAGTTTTAAGTAATTTTTTAAATGTTAATCCTTTCATCATGTTATTTGTCGACATTTTTTATCAAGAAAATCCAAAATGTTTTCTCAGTGAGTGTCTGTTTGTAGGCCAAGAGACTATTTCAAAATTTGTCACCGGAATAGCTGCCTCGTTAATGAGCCAGCCATTCCAGTGGTAAATTTTCAAAAATAGTCTTGGCCAATAAATGGACTTCTCTCATTAAAGGGTTAACAAAGCTACAGAGAACCAAAAAACCATTCTGAGCAATGGAGCTTTACGTTTTTAGATATGCCCCGCCAATCTCAAGCTAAACTGCCATGTTGGGATTGATCGATCCCCGAATGCCCTAGCTATCAATTTCCTGAAAACTGTATAAGGAAGCTGTTGAATATTTTGTAACTAATTTGACCGGGTGCTGTTGCTGCCTATGGCAGCAACAGCGCCCAGTCAAATTAGTTTCAAAATATTCAACAGAATACCCAGGCCAAAAAAAACATGGATATTCATGAATATCCAAGTTCTGTGGAGCTTGAATAAACCAGCTATTCTCCTTCGATCAATACTCACCATTCTGTTACTTCTGATATACAGCTGGCCCTGACAGCGGCTCTAGGATTATAGACTTAGAAAGCTTTACCGACTCCTGGGAACCGGGTACTCAGCTCCCAACTGCCGAGTACCCGTTTACCATAGAGCTCATTCTTGTTTGCATAGCAACAAGAGCAATACATGCTTTTTGCATTAAGGATTTTAGTGGTTTTTTTGTGAAACAAAAGATCTAAGTCTTTAATTTGTGATAGTTTGTGTGTTCGTGAAAGGATTAACTAAGGACTATGGAGCATACCGCTGAAGATAACCAGGTTGTATCGTTCTTTATTATCCATAGTTAAAAGACTTAGGTCTCTAAATTTCGTTGTGTCGCATGTTCCAATTTCTGACCCCATAGAATCTGGGACGTGTGCTAACAACGATATATGCCAGACGATCGCCTTCTTTAAACCCCAACAGGCGATCGGCAGATATGAAAATAGGTGTTTGCTACGGTATTTCTAACACGAATATCGGCTGACGTCGTTCTCCGTAGAATCCGAGCGGGTAACGTCACACCCGGTTCGCTCGGATGTTTATGTGAAGAAAAATTTTTCATTAATTCGCGCATCTTGTTCTGGGTGCTGCATACTAAAAATGGTACCGGAAACTTTAGAATGATCAAGTTTACGTGCGATCACGATCGGTTTGCAATGATCGGTGGTTTAAAAATTCTTGAGTAGATGCGTGGTCTGCGGTTTTACCGTGTGATACAGCAGTTTGTTATACATTTTGTTGTTTTCTTCACATATCGTGCTGCTTTCGTTAGGAGTATAATTTATATTGATTAGTAAATATACCCCGAATGCTATGCGATATGATTCCTGGAGCCGTTACACATCCTGGAGGATCTAATATGGGTGTGTTTGATGCCCGCCGCGTTCTTGTCGTCATAATCAATGCGATCGTTGTTGTAACGTGGCGGGGTGGGGTGCGGGGAGGTTACGGTTAATTTATGAGTCAAAATTATTTGAAAATTAATTGTCTGCCTTCCATCCGGGTCTCGTTCCGCTTGTTTATTGTAGGTTTGTGCTTATTTTATAGGCCAAGCCAGCCCCGCCATCATGTGACGAATGTCATAAGTTTGTCCGTGTAATGTTCAAGGACCATGCTTGTTTTAGGTGTTCCCTGTGTAATATAGATCATAGGTGTAATGTTTGTGCAGTGTGGTCCGTCGAAATGATGGTTAAGTTCCTTGCCCAGAAGGACTTGGCTGGGTCTGACGCGGGGTCAGGCGGTCCGAGACGAAATCGTGGAGCGCCCGGTTCGGCCGGTGGGGGTGCTCCATGTCCCCAGCTGGAGGTGGCGGAGATGGCACCGCCGGCGTGGTTTGGTCCGGCTATGCAGGGTTTTCTGCATAGCGTTCTGCCCACGCTGGTGTCGTCCCTGCTACCAAAGGTTGGGGGGCAGTTTCTCCCCATGCCTGGTACGGATCCTGTCCTCGGACAGGATTCTGGACTGGTTACCGAGGGGGCCGTCTCGTACGGCCCCCTGGCAGTCCCGTCTGGCTTCGGCCAGACGGCTTCTGTCTCTCTGCGGCCACCTCCGGGTGGTCCAGTAGCGGTGGCCGGTCCGTCAGGTGTGGGAGTCTAGTCTAGTGACGACTCTTCGGAGTCTGAAGATGAGGAGGCCGAGGAGAAGAGGTTGCTGCGGCCCGTGAAGCCTCAGGTGGAGAATATGGAGGTTGATTCCGTCCTGGACGGAACCGGCCTCCATTTGTCTGGTTTGGCGCAAGCGCAGAGGCCAATCCGTTACCGTGCACCGGTTCCGGGCAGCTTGGTTTGTCACCAGCCGTCACGGGAACGGGTGTGCCGGGCCAGGCGTGGTACTCACCTATCTCGCCTGGTCCGGCAGCCGGATGTGGGGTGCCGTTGGCACCCGTGTCCGGCTACGGTTCCGCGACTGTTACGGGTCCGTACGGTTTTCCGTGCGGACCTACCCCATGGACCGGAGTGTTCCATGGTGTGGCGGCGGAACCGTGTGGTAGCGGAGTGCCTGGCGTGTCAGCTTGGCTCCTTGCCGGGAGGCCGTGGCTGGCAGACCCGTGAGCACGTCAACGGGTGACGTGTTTGCGGGGGTGTCTTCGTCGGAGGTAGATTGGTCGGATGCTCTGGCATGGCTAGCCAGGGTTGACCCGTCTGTGTTTTCGGCCATGCCCGATGAAGATGCGCCCCGTCCGTCGGTTGCGTCGATTAGGACGGGGATTTTGCCCGCGGCCCGGATCCAGTCAGTGGGACTGGATCCACGGTTCATAGATTTGTTGGATGCTATTTATAGCAAACAACTAATGACCAAGGGTCAGCTCCCTGCGGCCTCCAGGGAGGTGCTAGCAAGATGTCGTATTCCGCGGGGGGAATACGACAGGTATGGTGTAGTCCCGTCGGTCACGGAGGATGACCGATGGGTATTGGGAGTCCAGCGTGCCGGGTTGGGTGGCGCCGGTCCGGCACTAGTGGATAAATCCCAAGTACACCAGGAAGAAGTCCTGTCCCTATGTGATGAGGGTGTGAGGGCAGCTATGAGTGCTGTCAACCACTCTTATCGTCTCCTTCAGTCGGTGTGGGCTGAAGCGGGGGCAGGCCACCCTGTGCCACCTGTGGTGCTTTCATGTGTTAATGACGGCTTGGTGCTGTCAATGGACGCATTGGCAAGGGTGCAAGCACGAGTGACGAAGTCCAGGAGGCAAATGGTCATTGACCATATGCGTCCGGCTACGGCAGTCAGGGAGCGTCTTCTTGGGACGCCCCTGACAGGGCCTAGCATCTTCGGTGGCCAAGCGCGGGCCATCTTAGAGGACACCGCCAGTATCGCGCAGAATCGGTTAGCGGTAAACCTACAGCTAGGCATGGCCGAAAACACAGACGGGTCAACCCTGGCTAGCCATGCCAGAGCATCCGACCAATCTACCTCCGACGAAGACACCCCCGCAAACACGTCACCCGTTGACATGCTCACGGGTCTGTAGTGGGGAAACCGCTAACGGGACAGCCTTCAAAGAAGCAGAAGAAGCATAAGGGCAAGGCGAAAGCCAGGCCTGTTGCGATTTCTGCTTCAGCTGGGTTTTCAGAGCCGCCGCCGGCGAAGAAGCCCAGGAAGGTTGTAGAGGCGCCTACCCTCCCCAATGTTGCTCCTGACCGCCCTAGGGGCGGGAATGGCAAGGGGAATGGTAAGGGGTGAGGCCTCAAAGGGCGGACAGAAGGGGCCGAAGCATACCTGAGGGTACGAAAGCTCCCTTCATATCCGCCTGGACCGCGCCTGTGCGACAGGAACAGCGGTGCCATTTATACCCGTCGTGCCTAGAACGAAATGGTTCTCACTCTCTCTCGTTAAGAAAGGGGGGGGGGTGCGGACTGCGAGCCGGACAACCCCGTTAGACTGCGAGGCATCTATGGTGGGTGGAAGGCTCATGCGTTTCGTCGAGGCCTGGCGAGGTGTGACGTCAGACAGTCTGGTTCTGGGATGGTTATCCCAGGGTTACATGCCGGAGTGGTGGGACTTTCCACCACAAAATCTGTCTTTGGCACCTGTCTGGACACCCGTACCAAGGGAGCCAGACAAGTTAGAAGCCGTTCAAAAGGAAGTGTCGGGTTTGCTTCTGAAGGGAGCAATAAAACCAGCAAACCGAAACACTCCAGGCTTCTATTCAAACATGTTCCTTGTCCCCAAGAGCACAGGGGGATGGAGACCCATACTCAATCTCAGGCCATTAAATTGGTTTATCCATACGCCTCGGTTTCAGATGGAAACGCCGAGGTCGGTAATGGCAGGATTGAGGAAAGGAATGTGGTGTGTATCGATCGATCTGAAAGATGCATATTTCCACATTCCGATCAATCGGAGTTGGCACAGGTTTCTGAGATTTGCGTTTCAGAATCAAGTATGGGAGTTTACAGTTCTCCCGTTCGGCCTGTCGACAGCTCCGAGGGTTTTCACAAGAGTGGTCCTTGCGGTGACAGCGTTTCTCAGAAAAGAGAACGTGGCGCTACACACCTACATAGACGACTGGCTGCTCAAGGCAGACTCGGCAGCCAGGTTGAACGTGGATACTGCTCTGACTCTGAAGTTACTTTCAGATCTAGGCTGGATAGTCAACGAGGAGAAATCCGAGTTGACGCCCACTCAACATTTCGTTTATTTGGGGATGCGATTCGACCTCGAGGAGGGCAGGGTTTACCCGTCAGAGCCCAGAGTGGTGTCTCTGTTAGCCATCCTCAGGAGTTTTCGAGTGGGAAACCACATTCAGGCGAGGCGGTTCCTTCGGATGCTGGGCATGATGGTCTCCTTGGAGCAGGTTATCCCGTACGCTGCTCTAATGCGAAGGCCTATCCAGTTGTATCTGATGTCTCTGTGGAAACAGAGAACAGAACCCCTGTCAAAACTGGTGCCAGTTTTGGAGCCGATAATATCGCATCTTCTCTGGTGGAAACAGCGTCAGAATCTCCTATTAGGGGTTTCACTGCACCTACCCCACCCCCAGCTGTCCGTCTACACGGATGCATCGCTGGAAGGGTGGGGTGCCTGCCTGGGAGAACACCAGGTCTCGGGCACATGGACTCTCCCGGAGAGTCAGCTGCATATCAATCTGTTGGAAATGATGGCAGTGGAACTGGCATTGGAAGAGTTCCTTCCGATGATCAGGGGCAAGGTGATATTGATACGGTCGGACAATTCGACAATAGTATCATATATAAATCGCCGAGGCGGGACCAGGTCACCCACCCTGTGCATCAGGGTGTGGCACTTGATTCAATGGTGCAGGAATTACTCGGTTGTTTTGAAAGCAGCTCATATTCCTGGCCGATTGAACATTCTGGCAGATGCTTTGTCTCGCAGACAGAGAATCTTGCCAACAGAATGGTCCCTCAACCCTCCGGTTCTGCGACGGATCTTCGAGCATTGGGGCAAACCCAACGTGGACTTGTTCGCCACAAAGGAAAATGCTCAAATCATGACATATGTCTCGCCAATTCCAGATCCAAATGCCGTCGATACAGACGCTCTGGCGATAAGCTGGAGAGGGATGCACGCTTACGCGTACCCACCCACCATTCTTCTACCGAAGGTATTGGTGAAGGTCAGGGAGGAACCGTGTCTTGTCCTGCTAATAGCGCCGTATTGGCCGAGCAGGGCGTGGTTCACGGATCTTCTAGATCTGCTGGTGGAAAATCCTGTGCAGTTGCCCGAGATTCCGAACATAATCTCCCAGGCCAAGGGACGCTTCCTACACGAGCGTCCCGAAATGTTCAAATTGACTGCGTGGATGTTGTCAAACAACGTTCCACGTCGGAAGGCTTTTCTCGACAGGCTGCTGATTTCATCGCGGCTGCGAGAAGGAGGTCAACCTTCAAGTCATATAACAACAAGGTTAACAGATTTGCAGACTGGTGTGAAGAAAAGGGTATTGATACCTTTCAATCCACTATTCAGCAAATAGCAGACTTTCTCTGTGAGCTGTTCTTTTCAGGACTAGCTCCCGTCACAGTTGCTGGATACAAGTCAGCTTTGGCATCAGTTATCCCTTGTCTAGCCAACAGGGATAGTCCAGAGGTGGCCCAGTTAAATGTGATGTTGAAGGGAATGAGCAATCTCCGCCCGAGACAACCGGTAGTCATTCCAGCCTGGAGTCTATCTTTAGTGCTTAATGTACTGGCCAAGCACCCTTTCGAACCGTTGCGTTCGGCTAGTCTAAAGCATTTGACTCTAAAGGCGGTCTTTCTATTGGCAGCTTCCTCAGCTAGAAGGCGCAGTGAGATCCATGCGCTTTTGGCAGAGAGGAACCGATTTATTGTTTCTGGAGAAGGTCTGCGTCTTCTGCCAAGAGCAGAGTTTATGTCAAAGAACCAATCTTTGAGATATCCCGGCAAACCGATCATTATACCGAAGTTAACTAGGTTTGATCGTGATGCCAGTGTCTGGTGCCCGGTCCGTGCTTTGACTAAGTACAAGAAACGGACTGACTCGTTACGGTCGAACGATAGACATCTGTGGATCTGCCATAAAAAGCCTTATGGCGCCGCATCCATGGATACTATCTCTTGTTGGGTGGTCGAATGCATCCAGACTACTCACGAGATGGCAACTGGGCACCAGGTGCAGGGCGTAAGAGCACACGATGTCAGAGGAATAGCCGCCTCGACCGCCCTTTACAATGGTGTTCCGTTAGAGGACATCATGGCCATTGCACAATGGCACTGTGAGTCCTCATTTATGGATTACTATATGAGGGATGTGTCAGACTCAGCCAATCCACTAGCTTTAGCTGTTTTGAAACGATTGTTAGTGACCACACTGCTTTTCCCCTTTTTTTCACTTCGGTAAGAAAAGAACCTAAAGCAGGCATGGTCAGGCGAGAGGATATCAACCAGATTTTGTCACTGATGGCCGAACCGGTGAATGGTTGGAGGCGGTGCGTCTGAAGTCCTGTTATCATAAGGTAATTCAATAAGTGAGAGTTTTTTGTATTATGTATATGTATCATGTTCATTCATTTTATATATTCATGCTCATTCCCAGGCTAATACATGGAATATGCAGGGAGTAGTTAACCCTCTTGGCATATTGGTGTTTTCAGGCGAGATACATGTTCGTTAGTTCTCTCCCTTTTCTTAGGAGGAAAAAGGGGGGTGGGCTGTGACGCGAATGTGATTCGGTTCCGTGAACTTGACGGTCCTTTTAGGTCTCCGTTAGTCAAGTTTGAAGTCTAAAATCTTTCTCCAAGGGGCAAAATTAGCATTTATGGCTTGCCCCTTCCCACCAGGTTACTGATCAAATCTGGTGTATATCAGAAGTAACAGAATGGTGAGTATTGATCGAAGGAGAATGCAGGAAATGTCAATTTCCCTTTCTCCGAGATCTAACAATACTCACCATTCTGTTACGGACCCAGCCTCCCAGCCCCACGGAGGCAAGCCATAGTTTTCTCTTGTTTGGTGGCTATGCAAACAATATGAGCTCTATGGTAAACGGGTACTCGGCAGTTGGGAACCGAGTACCCGGTTCCCAGGAGTCGGTAAAGCTTTCTAAGTCTATAATCCTAGAGCCGCTGTCAGGGCCAGCTGTATATCAGAAGTAACAGAATGGTGAGTATTGTTAGATCTCGGAGAAAGGGAAATTGACATTTCCTGCAATCCTAGCTAATCCAGGCTTTTAATAACTTGGATAGCTTAGATTAGCTTGCTGGTATTGGCCACATAAAATTCAAGATAATTCAAGAAAATCCAAGAAAGGCCTAGTTAAAGTAAAATCCAAGAAAATTCCAGATAGCGTGAACATTCAAGATAATCCCAGCTAACTTGAACATTCAAGATAATCCAAGCTAGCTTGCCGGTATTGGCCACTTAAAATCCAAGAATATTCCAGCTAGCTTGAACATTCACGAAAATCCAAGCTAGCTTGAACGTTCAAGAAAATCCAAGCCTGCTTGAACGTTCAAGAAAATCCCCCTTAGCTTGGATTTTATTCCAGAAAGTCCCAGCTATTTAGAACTTCAAGAAAATCCCAGCTAATCCTAGCTTTTGAAATAGGTTAGCCATGCACGTACATAAATGCTGCCACACAGAGATTATATATAAATATGTATGCTTAAAAACCAAAATCACCTTCATGGGAGTTGAGTTATTCAATAACAAATATAATTTCAGCCAGACATTAGCAATGTATGAGTTTCTGACTGATTTGTCTGTTATTCTTATAGACATAGATTGTTAATGTACCATATTATTTAGAAAGGCATCATTACTGCATTAATTACATAGAACTGAAAAAGCTATACCAAAACTGGTAACTCTGAATAAATCTCTGAAAATCAATAGAGTACATACCTCAAAATACAGTTCTGTTTCCATTTAAGGTTACTTACTGATGCTAAGCATTCTATCTAACAGTACTGTCAGTGTTTCCAAACTATCATATTCTATATATCCATAGCTGGTAATGATCAATGCATTTGAATGTACTGTTTTCTTTTTTACAAAGACTTTTTAAATTTCCCACCAATTTACCAGGTCTAGGTCAGCTCTACATGACTACAGAACCTGTTCTTGTCTTAGTGCAAGCTATTTCAAGATAATCCAAGGTAGCATAAGTGAATCTACAATTTCAAGAATATCCAAGTAGCTTGAATTATTTTATGTCTGACAAAACAAAGTCCTAGAAAAGCCAAGCTAGCTTAAATTCTGTCAAATCAGAAAAGTCCAAGCAAATCCAAGAAGCTTGCACTTTTTCATGATGATATGCAAAAAGTCCTAGAAAATCCCAGCTAGCTTGAATTCTGAGAGGGGGATTTTCAAGAAGGTCAAGCAACTATATAAAGTCCAAGCTAATTCAAGGTAATCCAAGCTGGTATGGGTTGAATAATTTTCCAATAGCTTGGATATTCAAGAAAATCCATGCTAATCCAAGTTAACTTGAAATTTATTTCACACGGGTAGCTATTAAATAGTAAAAGCAAACAATTTGTACAACAACGCATAGACCGTCTTCAAATATGCGTTCGTGACGTACTTATCGGCGTCATTCATGACATCATTCATTATGATGTAATTGTACACATCACGCAGTTCATTATGACGTCACATGATGGGTGGGTACTCTGGAAAGGTGAATTGGCTGTGATGAGGATTACATTACATTGGTTTAGAAAACAAAAAACCTAATTGGTGTGGCCTAATTTTATATTGTATCTTAAGCTTTAAACCGTTCATTGGTCAGGTATTAGTCATGAAACTTTTTAATTTCCCAGTTCGTGATCAAGATACTATTTAAAAAAAATTTAATGACAGGAATGATGCTCGGTTATTAAGCACAAGCTAGGCATTCCAGTGGTAAATTTTCAAAAGGTTTTCTATTTGTCTGCAAATGGACGTGAGTAAAACATGGGGACTGGGTGTGAGAGGGAAAGGGATCGAATGAAGGCTGAGTTGGTGAATCCAGAAAATGTCTGGCTTCTTGACCCTCCAGATTGGACTACTGCATGTGACGTTGTAGTGTATGTTCGAAGGTTTTCTGTCAAGACTTGAATTATGTGGACATGTGAGTTATCGTGGAAGGGGGAGTTTAAATGGGTGGTTGTTGCGGTTTCTTTGTGTTTAATGCCCCTGAAATGGTCCTGTATCCTTACTTAGAACTGTCGTGTCGTTTCACTGACATATTGTTTCTGGAAGATTAGGTGCATGTGCTCAGGTATAATAGGGTGCACGTTTTTCAATGGATGAATCCAGTTTATCCATCAATCATATGACATCATAATGAGCTATATGACATGGGCGTGGCCTGATGTCATAATCAATTACGTCATTCAATGACTCGATTTAGTGTGTCTTAAACGCGTAATAGTCTGACAAGTTGTACGAATTATATGTTTTTACAAATTAATAAACATGTTGTTGAATATTTTGAAACTAATTTGACTTGACACTGTTGTTGCCATAGGCATTTTTGTTGCCATAGGCAACAACAGCACCCAGTCTAATTAGTATCAAAAGATTCAACAGCTTACCTGTATAGTTTTCTGGAAACAGATTCAGAGAGTGCGAGGATCAATCGATCCCAACCCTGGTGGAGCGTAGCTACAGATGGCTGGGGCATAGCTAAAACTGGATTTTCCATTGTCTGATTTCTGGTTATAAAATTGGCGTCTGTGTACTGAGCTGGACAGTTTCCTGATTTTGATCATTCCCATGGCAAATCCGCTTCTACTGGTGGAGGTGATCAAAGTGTTAACGTGAATCGTGTGTTGGTGGGGGTGGGGTGGGTGGTGGTCAGATGTGGAGGGTGGTGACGAGTCCCTCCCCAATTGTGGGGGTTTGAACTCTTGCTTTACAAAGTCAGTATATTTCTCAAGACCACTGTTATTACATAACTTATGTGTTTACTGTCATTGGTATAATTGTTTGTGGTTTTTAATTCCCCCCACCCCCTACCCCCACCCCCATGTAGTCTTTGATATTTTAGAATGTATAGATTTGTGACTAGTATTTTGTCTAAAGCCGGAGAACTGTCTAGACATATTTAAGATATTCTGAGTTCTTTGCAATTAGAGTCTTTCATAAATATAATAATGTATTATTATTATTATTTTTATTATTGAGGAACTGAAATCCAATTCATGTTTTTCATAAAAATAGCAAAATAATAACAAATATGGTTATTATATGTGTTTATAAAAATCTGTACTGCAATAACAATGTGTACAAGACTGTTATATATATTGCAACAAAAATAATGAGAATTTCCAAGATTTATTTATAGCTTTGGATCTCGGCCCTCTACTTTACACTACTACATTTTATTGACATTATTAATTAGGACCGCATACATGTACCTAATTAATAAGTATTATACGCTTGTGATTATCATGAGCAATTAATGTGATCATTAGTTTTATGAGCCTGTAGCAATAGAAGAATTGTATTTTTGATAAGCTATGAAAGAGGTAGATAGAGTACAGCTCATAAATATGTTAAATTGTTTCCAAAAAAACCTGCCCACAAAATTGTTAATTAGTACAATTTTAAATATGATGTAAGAAATGTTCTTTTGAATATTTTGGACTTAATTTGATTGAAACCCATTGCTGCGGCAGCAATGGCTTACAATCAAATCAAGTTCAAAATATTCAATAACTTGCATGCTTTATCTTATTTTGGAAACATGTCAAATTATTTGTGAGCTGTACTGTGCAAGCTTGAAATAACGGTGAATTTATATATATATATATATATATATATATATATATATATATATATATATATATATATATATATATATATATATATATATATATATATTATATATATATATATAACATAGCGTATATATAATGAATATACTTTTCTGTTTGGGATTACATTTAAAATGAGATAAATACATGTACATGTATCTAGATGTATTGTAATACCTGTTTTAATTCCAGTCAATATGGTGAGTATGTATTCATGTAGCATAATTATGAAAGAAGGCTTTGGGGTCGTTTTTGCCACTGATGGCGTCAATGGTTTACTGATTTACTGAGAGTTACTGAGAGGGTTCGTGGAACCAGGAACCGAGTTTTGATCTCGGTTCATCATTACAAATTGTTACTGGTTCCTAACTTTCAAGATGGCAGCGCTCAGCTAAATTTTACAAATTATTTGAATGATGAAATCTTGTCAATATATTAGTGTACGCGGTCATCCTGTGAATAATCTAATGACAATGATAACATCCTGTCTAAATTAATTATATATTACTTCCGTGGTCAATTCCACTGGTTGCCATCTTGGATTTTTTTGGCCGATTTTTAAAAACATCTTTAAAAATCTCCAAACCGCTTGTGGGATCAGTTCAAAACTCGTATAAGATCATCTAGGGCACGCGTTGGACCAAGTCTGTTGATTGGAACTTGATTGACAAAATGCTTTGGTGGCTATCTCAGATGACCTAGTTTTTGCGACAAAACTTCTGAGAATCGCAGTGAAATTTGGGAGATATGATTAGGGACTTACCCAGGCCAAAAAAAGCTTGGATATTCATGAATATCCAAGTTCTGTGGAGCTTGAATAAACCAGCTAATCCTAGCTAATCCAGGCTTTTAATAACTTGGATAGCTTAGATTAGCTTGCTGGTATTGGCCACATAAAATTCAAGATAATTCAAGAAAATCCAAGAAAGGCCTAGTTAAAGTAAAATCCAAGAAAATTCCAGATAGCGTGAACATTCAAGAAAATCCCAGCTAACTTGAACATTCAAGATAATCCACGCTAGCTTGCCGGTATTGGCCACTTAAAATACAAGAATATTCCAGCTAACTTGAACATTCAAGAAAATCCCAGCTAACTTGAACATTCAAGAAAATCCCAGCTTGATTGAATGTTCAAGAAAATCCCACCTAGCTTGGATTTTATTCCAGAAAGTCCCAGCTATCTAGAACTTCAAGAAAATCCCAGCTAATCCTAGCTTTTGAAATAGGTTAGACATTAACATAAAATGCATGCACGTACACAGAAATGCTGCCACACAGAGATTATATATAAATATACACCGGTATGCTTGAAAACCAAAATCACCTTCATGGTGGTTGAGTTATATGTAATACTCAATACCAAATACAAGTTCAGCCAGACATTAACAATGTATGGGGTTCTGACTGACTTGTCTGTTATTCTTATAGACAGAGATTGTTAATGTACCATATTGTTTAGAAAGTCATGAGCACTGCATTATTTCTATAGAACTGAAAAAGCTATACCAAAACTGGTAACTCTGAATAAATCTCTGAAAATCAATAGAATACATACCTCAAAATACAGTTCTGTTTCCATTTAAGGTTACTGATGCTAAGCATTCTATCTAACAGTACTGTCAGTGTTTCCAAACTATCATATTCTATATATCCATAGCTGGTAATGATCAATGCAATGAATGTACTGTTTGTTTTTCACAAAGACTTTAAATTTCCCACCAATTTACCAGATCAAGGTCAGCTCTACATGATTATACAGAACCTGTTCTTGCCTTAGTGCAAGCTATTTCAAGATAATCCAAGGTAGCATAAGTGAATCTACAAATTCAAGGATATCCAAGTAGCTTGAATTATTTTATGTCTGACAAAACAAAGTCCTAGAAAAGCCAAGCTAGCTTGCATTCTGTCAAATCAGAAAAGTCCAAGCAAATCCAGGAAGCTTGCACTTTTTCATGATGACATTCAAAAAGTCCTAGAAAACCCCAGCTAGCTTGAATTCTGAGAGGTGGAATTTTCGAGATGTTCAAGCCACTACATAAAGTCCAAGCTAATTCAAGGAAATCCAAGCTGGTATGGGTTGAATAATTTTCCAATAGCTTGGATATTCAAGAAAATCCAAGCTAATCCAAGTTAACTTGCATTTTATTTCACACGGGAAGGACCATTAAAGGTTATTCAACGGAAGTTGATGCATCAAAAAAGCCATTGCCGCCGTGGAGTAACCAGAATTTAGCGTTGGATTTTCTGAAAAGTTCTTAGGAAATCATTTAACCCTTTAACACTTAAATTTGTTCAAGAAAATTTCAACTTTTTCATCTAAAATTTCAATTTGCAGACGAAGAGAAGACTATTTTTGAACATTTACCAACTAGAATGACTGGCTCGATAATCGAGCCAGTTATTCCAGTGTTAAATTTTCAAAAATAGTCTTCTTAGTCTGCAAATGGACATTCCTCAAGACCACTGCAGAAGCCATTTTTGACTGATATGAGTTTTAAAGTGTTAAAAGACAACTTATTAGCCATTGGGCCAATTTTAATCAAACTTAACGTGAATGTGTGCAGTGGTCATCTCAGTTTGTTTATTATTGCCAGTGGCCAGTAATTCCAGGTGAGCGATGCGGGCCCATTGATCCTCTTACCCTTTAACCCTCAAATTTGTTCAAGAAAATTAAAATTTTCGAGTGAAAAATGTCAATTGGCAGACTGAGAGGAAATTATTTTTGGAAATTTACCACTGGAATGACTGGCTCGGTTATTTAATTTGTTCAAGAAAATTTCAATTTTCTCATAGAAAATGTCCATTTGCAGACCAAGAGAAGACTATTTTTGAAGATTTACCAATGAAATGACAGTCATTCCAGTGGTTAATTTTAAAAAATAGTCTTCTCTTTCCCTGCAAATGGACGTTTCTCAATCGCACTACAGAGGCTGTTTTTGGCGGATATGAGTGTTTAATGGTTAATAAAAGTAATAATAATACTTCCTTGTTTCATGCAGGTAAACTCGTCAAGTATGCCAGATGTGATAACCTGTTTGCTGATGATATCATTAGCGAGATAGATGATGTGAATGAGGATGAGGATGAAGATGATGAATATGACGAGGCTCCACTGGATCTCTCCGCAGACAAGAGGTATTATGACTGACAATGACCGACTGTCAGGGTCAGTATTCTTGAAGAGGGTCTGCACCCTAGACAAGGCATAACTAACAATACATGGTTCATGGAAATCCTGTAAGGTCCTGAAATTTGAAAATTTAAGCTTCTGACCTGGAATGTCATAGAAAATCAGCATTTTTCTAATCATAGCCATTCATAGGTGATGGAAAAGTCCTGGAAAATGGTAATCTTTCAAAATAAAAGTAATCTGTTGGCATAAATTTATGCCATCACCTCTATCAATGAAAATATAACTGCAACAGCTTATCAAAACAAGGCTTTGTCTTAGTTCTTACAAGATGCAATATTCAGACATTTTGCGCAATAACTCAGAGTTATTTATAATTTATGTAGTTGTGTCATAAATACAAGTCCAGATATTAATTCTTGGAGGTCATGGAATTTGTTAATTTGATCATGAAAGGTCATGGAAAAGTCATGGAATTTCAAACACAGAAAGGTATGCGAGCCCTGTAACTAACTCTTAGGTCGCTCAAGTGCCATAAATTGGTACTCATAAAAAGCGCAGCTTATGCCTATCCATAAAATCTGATGTAGCTAAAATATGGCACAGCTAATAAATAAGCTAACATGCTCCCAAAACAAACAGAAACAGACTTAAGCTTTGAGCTGAGCGTACTAACAACGTAGCCTATTGGATTGACTTCTCTAGTAGCCGGACTGCCGAGAGAACAAGCGTCAGGCTACTAGAGAAATCAATCCAATAGTACCCTTTTAAATCAGCAATGAGTTCTACGGCCACAAAGATGCCGGGCGTAGAAAGGAGGTAGTATTGCCACCATCTTACCAGCACTAACAGTGGACTCTGTAAGCACAAAGCTACTCCTTGCGCCGTCAAACATGGACACTAGCACTGCCAAAGTCACCCAACAAGGGCCGACCAAGCAAATGCTCATAACACCACCAGTTCAACAGCAGTGGATCCTACACCACAGAGAGAGGAGAGCGTGCCAGTAAATGGTGCCACACCGATGAACCAGTAGCACCGGTAACCTCTACCGATAGCACCGGCCTAAATCAAAACAGGCTCTGAAACAGTGTCCACCTGCACTTGGGAATAATGGTGCATGGATGTGTGGGCGTGCACACACACACGCACATCTACACATAACCATAATCATACCCTAGAGCATCTTGTGTAGGTGTGCGAGCGTATGCACAAGAGCCTGGACCGCCAAAACTATTGGCAACTGCCAAACAAGAAAGTCTGTCTATATCCTCACATGCAGCAACTGCCACAAACAGTACACAGGAGGAAGACCACACCCATTTAAACTGTGCATCCAAGAACATAGGCATAGACACCAACCAGTATGGCAAGAAATGGCCCCACTTCCCTGACACACGGCCAACCACTGGCCGCACCATCAGTACGTTGTTAGTACCCCTTAAGTCTTGAGCTGTACTCTAATAAGGATAATTAACCCTTTAATGGCAATGATTGGTTGAGTAGGCTTGCATGATTTTTTCTTTGAAACATCACGATCGATTTTGTATTAAATCGTAGGAAAAAACTATAAACCAGAGTAATGTGAGAAGTCATGAAAACTGGGATTAGGAATTGTCAAAGATGATGTACCCTGTAATGGCCGCTGTCAGTCGGGTTTAGTACCCAAATATGCAGGTACTATATTGATTGAATAATGGCACTTATAATATGCTATTGGAAATACATATTCATATCTGCGTTGCTGTTGGGGTGGCTAAAATTATAACATTTGAGCTGTAATTTAAAAGCTTACTTGACGATAGATTTAGTAAAGATGGCGATGACGGAATACAGCAACGTTCAACGCATGAACGGTAGTTTACCATAGTTGACAAATGACTATGTGCCAGTCAAACACACATACAACTACCTAATCCAAAAGTGTTGCACTCAACTGACAAATACACGACTATTGGTCACTAGATTTAGCAGATCGAACCTGTGCCGAGAGGTATGTAAATAATTATTATATGAGCGTACACAGTTTATAGTTGCTTTCAGAATGTAAGACTTACGTGTAAGAAAAATCAACAGAATGCATAGTTTAAAATACAACAATCTGGAAAAAAATTATTACACCACCTGACCGTGTTATTAATTGAAATTGCTGACTCTAGAATTAAAAAGAATTATGTTCACTGATTATTGCCTAACACTCTGAATTTAAGTATACACCTGTGCAAAAGTTAAGCACCACCCTATTTTTACGCACATGCAGGGGTATATTCATGTGCTATGAAGAAAGCAATAGCATAAACATTTATGTACCCATCCATCTTAGTGCAAGAGGTAATAATGCAACTAGAGGAATGCTGATTATGATGGTGGGGAAACACTGTATGTTTTTGTTTGAACTTGAAAACGAGGCCTGAATATGGTTACGTTGACACAACTGACAACTATTGCCCTACAGTTGACACACGTGGCTAGATTGTCCTTAATGGTGTCTGAAAACGAAGTTTAACATCTGTGCACGAGTTTTTGACTGTCATTATTAATACCGGGTATATCCACCTTGTGCCTGGATGACGGCCTGGACACGACGTCTCATGCTGGTCACCAACCGACTGATACGCCATTGTGGTATTCGTTGCCATTCAAGATGGAGTGCGTCTGTTAATTCCTGTAGGTTCTGCACAGGAGGATCCCTCCTTCTCACCATGTTTCCCAGAATGTCCCAGATATGCTCAATAGGGTTCATGTCAGGGCTCCTTGCTGGCCATGGTAGGGTTTCGATGGCATTCTGGCGGAGGTATTCATGCACAGCTCTAGCACGATGTGGTCGGGCGTTGTCATCCATGAATATAGGGTGGGTTCCAGGTGCATGATTTACAAAATGAGGGACCACAACTCTATCCAGTATGGAATCTTGATATCTTTGTCCATTTAGTGTTCCAGGTACAGTCAACAGATCCAGCTTACAATCAAATGAGATGCACCCCCATATCATAACGGAACCTCCACCAAATGGAACTTCTTCCATGATGTTACGTTGGTCGTACGCCGTGCGTCTGGACCTCCATACACGAGTTCGTCCATCTGTGGCATGAAGCAGGAACCGACTTTCATCGGACCAGTGTACCCGTCTCCAGGATCTCATGTTCCAGTGTCTTCTTTCGTTGCACCACCTCAGACGCTCCTCTTTGTGGTGTGCAGTGAGGAGAGGACGTCTGACAGGTCCCCTAGCTTTCATGCCAGCAGCATACAGTCTCCTTTTGACGGTAGACATTGACACTCTATTGCGCGTTTCCCATTGCTGGCTGAGCACTCTGCTGTTGGTGAATGGAGATCTCCTAACAAGGCGTACTAGGGCTCGATCATCACGGGCAGTAGTCTTCTTCGGTCTTCCAGATCTAGGCCTGTCCTTCACCTCGTTAGTTTGCCCATGTTTTGCAATCAAACGACTGATTACAGTATGGTTAATGTTCAGCTGTCTGCCAATCTCTCTGCATGACATGCCAGTGGTATGCATGCCTATGATTTGCCATTTCACACGATCACTTAACCTTCGTCTTGCCATAGCGGTTCACAATCAAGAGCTAATTCTCTCTGTACAAATAAACCACGGTCATGAACACAAAATTCCTAATCTTGTCACCTAAATGTGTATGTAATGTTCTACACCTCAAACTGGACTTTTACATAACTGAACACGTGTGCTGTTTCCCGCCACGCACGGACATCAAGCGGCGTGAAGTCATGCATGCATGTGCATTTCGTACTTGGAATTATGTCAGCTAACGCGGGGACAAAAAGTATGGCAGCCTAGTTGTACCATCATGTTTCTACGTTCTATTGTTTTTGCTGGTGCTTAACTTTTGCACAGGTGTATATATACTTGGTATTTCACGACAGACTCAGGGTCTGCAGCGAAAGAAAGAAAATTATATGGCGATTCGATGGAGTAACTGTCTGGTTCTCTCGATGACAAAGCTGTTACCCCACTATTGTTAGCTTGTTTATCATAGTGCTTTGTGGGGTGATTAGTAATTAGTCGACACGGGCATTGTGCTGCAGAATATTAGGGCTGCTACGATACATTAACCCACGATGATGTTTTAGTCACACTACGATACATATTATGATACAAACTTAGCGCATTTACGGTTATCATTGTTTAATTGATTTTAAACTTTATGTATTGTGTAAGGTATTGTGTTATATGTATTGTGTAAGGTATTGTGTTATATGTATTGTGTAAGGTATCGTGTTATATATATTGTGTAGGGTATCATGTTATATGTATTGTATAAGGTATCATGTTATATGTATTGTGTAAGGTATCATGTTATATGTATTGTGTAAGGTATCGTGTTATATGTATTGGGTAAGGTATCGTGTTATATGTATTGTGTAAGGTATGTGTTATATCTATTGTGTAGGGTGTCGTGTTATATGTATTGTGTAAGGTATCGTGTTATATGTATTGTGTAAGGTATCATGTTATATGTATTGTGTAGGGTATCATGTTATATGTATTGTGTAAGGTATCGTGTTATATGTATTGTGTAAGGTATCGTGTTATATGTATTGCGTAAGGTATCATGTTATATGTATTGTGTAAGGTATCGTGTTATATGTATTGTGTAAGGTATGTGTTATATCTATTGTGTAAGGTGTCGTGTTATATGTATTGTGTAAGGTATTGTGTTATATGTATTGTGTAAGGTATCATGTTATATGTATTGTGTAAGGTATCATGTTATATGTATTGTGTAAGGTATCGTGTTATATGTATTGTGTAAGGTATGTGTTATATCTATTGTGTAGGGTGTCGTGTTATATATATTGTGTAAGGTATTGTGTTATTTGTATTGCGTAAGGTATTGTGTTATATGTATTGTGTAAGGTATCGTGTTATATATATTGTGTAGGGTATCATGTTATATGTATTGTATAAGGTATCATGTTATATGTATTGTGTAAGGTATCATGTTATATGTATTGTGTAAGGTATCGTGTTATATGTATTGGGTAAGGTATCATGTTATATGTATTGTGTAAGGTATGTGTTATATCTATTGTGTAGGGTGTCGTGTTATATGTATTGTGTAAGGTATCGTGTTATATGTATTGTCTAAGGTATCATGTTATATGTATTGTGTAGGGTATCATGTTATATGTATTGTGTAAGGTATCGTGTTATATGTATTGTGTAAGGTATCGTGTTATATGTATTGTGTAAGGTATCATGTTATATGTATTGTGTAAGGTATCGTGTTATATGTATTGTGTAAGGTATGTGTTATATCTATTGTGTAAGGTGTCGTGTTATATGTATTGTGTAAGGTATTGTGTTATATGTATTGTGTAAGGTATCATGTTATATGTATTGTGTAAGGTATGTGTTATATGTATTGTGTAAGGTATGTGTTATATGTATTGTGTAAGGTATTGTGTTATATCTATTGTGTAAGGTATCGTGTTATATGTATTGTGTAAGGTATCGTGTTATATGTATTGTGTAAGGTATCGTGTTATATCTATTGTGTAAGGTGTCGTGTTATATGTATTGTGTAAGGTATTGTGTTATATGTATTGTGTAAGGTATCGTGTTATATGTATTGTGTAAGGTATGTGTTATATGTATTGTGTAAGGTATGTGTTATATGTATTGTGTAAGGTATTGTGTTATATCTATTGTGTAAGGTATCGTGTTATATGTATTGTGTAAGGTATCGTGTTATATGTATTGTGTAAGGTATCGTGTTATATCTATTGTGTAAGGTATCGTGTTATATGTATTGTGTAAGGTATCATGTTATATGTATTGTGTAAGGTATGTGTTATATGTATTGTGTAAGGTATGTGTTATATGTATTGTGTAAGGTATCGTGTTATATGTATTGTGTAAGGTATTGTGTTATATGTATTGTGTAAGGTATCGTGTTATATGTATTGTGTAAGGTATCGCTATTCATTGATACATTGATGAATCGTTGCAGCCATGCGGAATATAGACACAATGAACACAGGCATGTGGGCAACAAGTAATAGGTCTTTGGTTAAAATCTTGAGGATTATTTTGAAACAAATTTATCTGACTCACTGATAATATTTTCACAAATACAGCCACATGTTTCATTCACTTAAAGTCGGCCTCAATATTCATATTTATATTATCACTCCATGGAAACCTTTTTTTTTTTATTGTATTTGCGGTAGAAATAAAATAAATTGTTTTTATTTATTTATATTTAATTATGTACACCTTAATTAATTGTGGATTATTCATGCATGCCTATTGACCGTGAATTTGTCCAGCTTCATAGTACACTGGAAGTAATTATTCAAATTTATATATAATTTATTCCATTATGTGGATTTCTGTTAGATAAGTGTCCGTCGTCATTATATTTTAATTGTTGTGATTATATATGAATTCCTTCACAAAGTGGAGAGTATATATTATATTTCCCATTGACCCATTGACCATCAGAAACCAGAAACGACAAATTCTTTATAATACAAGGAATGTTCTGTTGAATATTTTGAAACTAATTTGACTGGAAGCTGTAACAGCAACAGGTTCTAGTGGAATTAGTTTCAAAGTATTTTTACAACTTTTATGTATTAACCCTTTAAGGGTCAAGCCGGCCAAAACCGGCCTTTGCAGTGGTCTTGAGGAATGTCCATTTGCAGGCCAAGAGAAGACTATTTTTGAAAATTTACCACTGGAATGTCTGGCTTGATAACCGAGCAAGTCATTCCAATGATAAATTTTCAAAAATAGCTTTCTCTTGGCCTGCAACTGGACATTTACTAAGTAAAATTTTGAAATTTTCGGACAAATCTTGACCATTAAATGGTTATAGTCTCTTAAAAGTTGACGCCTTTCATTGCCTTAGACCTTTAGTGGTTAAATTTGGTCCATCTGCAGGTAAAGAGAAGTGTTTTTGAAAATGTATCACTGAAATGACTGGCTCGATTATATATCGAGCCAGCCATTACTGTGATAAATTTTCAAAAATACTTCTCTTTACCTGCAGATGGACCAAATTTAACCAGATGGACATTCCTCAAGGTTACTGCAGAGGCCGGTATTGGCTGACTTGACAATTAAAGGGTTCAATCCTTAATTTCCTGCATATACATGTAATACCTATTTTCATCAATATTTTGAAAGTAATATGCTTGGAAAGAAGCCATTAATGGACCTTTCCAGTTTATCCATCAATCATATGACGTCATAATCATATCCATCAATCATATGACATCATAATCATATCCATCAATTATATGATGTGATAATCATATCCATCAATCATATGACGTGATAATCATATCCATCAATCATATGACGTCATAATCATATTCATCAATCATATGACGTGATGTGTAGGATGATGTCATAATCAATGGACCTTTCCAGTTTTAGCTATTCCCCGCCTATCCCTAGTTCGGCTCCATCCACACCTCGCTGGTGTTGGGATCGATGGATCCCTGAACTTCTTGACTAGCAATTTCCAGAAAACTATGGAGGGAAACATGTTGAATACAGAACCCAGTCAAATTAGTTTCAAAATATTCAACAGAATGTTTATTAAATGGATATACAATTTGTAGAACATGTCAGACTATTAAGCATTAAAGATGGACTGTATCGAGTCATTCATGATTTCATGATTATGACATCAGCCTAATCGTTATGTCAGTCTACACGTCATGTAGTTGATTATGATGTCATATTGATTGCGTGAGGAAATTGATTCATGAATTACATTATGAATAACATAGGTAAGTTCATCACACGCACTTAATCGATGACGGACTAAGCATTGAACTACAAATTGTATGTCTTTAATACTATTTAATAAACATGCTGTTGAATATTTTGAAACTAATTTGACTGGGCACTGTTGCTGCTATATTTCAAAGTATTCAACAGCTTACCTGTATAGTTTTCTGGAAATTGATAGTCAAGGAGTTCAGGGATTGATTGATCCCTACATGAGCAAGGTGTGTGAGGAGTTTAGCTAGGGATGGGTGGGGATAGTAAAAATTGGGTTCTTTAAATGAAAGGACCAGGGAACTAACAAATGCTCTTGAATGATAGATTTAAATAATAATCAACCTACATTGTATAGCCACCAGTAAAAAACAGAAATAAATCGGAATAATTTGAAAAAATCAAATAAATACAATTTATGTCACTCGGGCGGGAACCAATTCGCGCTGTGCACTTTGATGTATGCCGAGTGAATAAATAATACCCGCTACAGTTAAAAACATACAATTTGTACATTGTGTCGGACTATTAAGCGTTTAAGACGGGCTATATTGTGTCATTCATGACGTCATGATTATGACATCATCCTACGTGTCACATACTTGGTTATGATGTCATATGACATCAGATGATCGATGGATAAAATGGAAAGGTGAGTTGCCTTCAAAAGGCGATAGCGGAGTTTTAAAATTGTTAAAACAAAGTATTTAACGCTTAAAAAGCATTAATATTAATAAAGTATATTTCTTTCAAATTGTTTCAGTGATGGAATGTTTGATGAGCTCAGCAATTTATCTGATGATTCGTCAATGGACACATCAATACACGAGGTATCTTATGAAGCAAACGGCACAGAGGATACGGAAAAGATGACAGTGCCTGAATCAGTTGATCATGTTGACAAGGCAGATTTTCCCACACCAATACCCACAACACAACATAGCAAGTACATCGACGACGAGGTTGAGTACAGTGATTGCGCTAGCCTCATTACGGCTATCGCTGAGGTTCATAGCAGTCCGGCATCTACGGAGAAATTAGACATCCAACGTGGTTCCACGATAGCAGGGGAGACAACTGGTATTGAAAAGACTGAAGAACAAGAGAATGATTATCAGTCAGACAGGTTTGTGTTATTACCAAGCTTGTCCTTGCCCTGCCCATCTGTAGCTAAGCTCCACCCACACTTTGACCATGTTGGGATAGATCGATTCCTGCACTTTCTGAATCTTAATTTCCAGAAAACTAGGCAAGTAAGCTGTAGAATATTTTGAAATTAATTTGACTGTGTGCTGTTCGGCCAGTCAAATTAGTTTCAAAATATTCAAAAGTATGTTTATTAAAGGTGCACATTCACACCAGAATACTCTAAAAATAAATTATTTAAATTGTATACATTTAAAATCTTAAATTGTATACATCAGTGTAATGAAATGAAATGAATCTTAGCAAATGATGATTTCATTCCGAAGAAATTAATGTAATTTTTGTCTCGCCGGTGAAGCAGAAAGTGAGACATATAGGGATCACTAATTCCGGCGGCGTTGGTGGCATTGGCGGCGGCGGCGGCATTGGCGTCGTCGTCTGTAATTTGTGCAGTTGGGGTTAAGGTTCTTTAATCAACTTATTTTTCAACACTAGCTCATTCGATCTCAATGAAACTTTACAGAAGTGATCTATGTTATACAGGGATGTGATCTACATAACAACACATTTAATTTTGGGGTATTTGAACTTTTTTTTTCACGGTCTTGGACTTGGACCATTTCATGTATTTTGCCAGTGCAGTTTTGGTTAAGGTATTTTAATCAAATTATTTTTCACCACTGGCTCATCTAATCTCAATGAAACTTTACAGAAGTGATCTATACCATGTCCATATGAAAAAGATATTGATTTTCAAATTTTGTTCAAATTGTTTTTGGCTGTTCGAACTTTGATTATTTTAGGCCTGATGCAAATCCAGCTTATATGTATTATGCTGTGGTTAAGGTTTTTTCAAATGACAATTTAATCAGCAAAGACTTGCTTTTGAAACTTGAAACCTTGGAGATGATTATACATATGGGCAAGGATGTGCATGACACTTTCAGAATTTTGTTCTACCCAAGCCCCCCACCCCCGCTTGGCCCAGGGGTGGAAAGGTCAAAATTGGCCAGTAATTATCGATTGTAATGCAACTCCTCCTAGACCATTTCAGATAGAAACTTGAAACTTTGGGGAAGATTGCACATATGGACATGGATGTGCATGACAGTTGGAATATTGGCATGATCCCCAGGGGCCTGGGGGTGGGAAATGTGGGGTCAAAAATTAAATTTTTCCAAAGGTCATGTTGCATATCATTTTCAAGCCAATGATAAGTAGTCTACATTACAAGGAATTATTTTGATCTTGTGTCAAACTGAGGGTAGGGAGCAGGATCAAAATGTCAAAAGTGGGTACCAATAGATTGTAATGCAACTCTTCCTAGACCATTTCAGATAGAAACTTGACACTTTAGGGACAATTGCACATATGGCCAGGGATGTGCATGACACTTGAAATTTTGGTATGACCCCAGGGGTAGGACCTTGGGGTGGGGAATGGAGTCAAAAATAAAATTTTTCCAAAGATTGTCATGTCGCATATCATTTTCAAGCCAATGATGAGTAGCCTACAGTACAAGAAATTATTTGGATCTTTGGATCAAACTGAGGGTAGGGGGCAGGGTCAAAAGTGGGCACCAATTGAGTGTAATGCAACTCCTCCTAGACCATTTCAGATAGAAACGTGACACTTTGGGGATGATTGCACATATGGCCAGGGATGTGCATGACACTTGGAATTATGGTGATGACCCAGGGGTACGGCCCTGGTGGTGGTGAATGTGGGGCAAGAAATAAAATTTTTCCAAAGGTGGTCATGTCACATATCATTTTGAAGCCAGTAATGAGTAGACTACAGTACAAGGAATTATTTTGAAATTGGGTCAAACTGAGATTAGGGGGTGTGGTCAAAAGTGGGCACGATTGTAGCGCAACTCCTCCTAGACCATTTCACATAGGAACTTGAAACCTTTGGTATGATTACATATATTGCCAGCGATGTGCATGACACATTGGAATTTTGATATCACCCCCAGGGGCAGGGGTGGGGGAAATGGTGGGCAGAAAATCAATTTTATCAAATGTGGTCATGTCACATATTATTTTGAAGCTTGTAGTGGCTTGTAGACTAGTACAACAAATTATTTTGTTCTTGAGTCAATCGGAAATTGATTGAGGGAAGTTGATCCGTCAAAAAACATGGCCGCTGTGGTCCAATAAAAATGTAGTGTGTTTGACGGCCATATTGGATTTTTTTATTTGATGGATTTTGGGGCCAAAATTGGTTCTATAAATGTTTTGGGTGTTCTTCTGAGCTCAAATTTGCCATTTTCGAAACTGTCGGATTGGCGGCCATCTTGGATTATTTTCCTGCCAAAGGCGTCCATACTAAAGCAATGGAAACTTTAAAATGTCTTCTCAAGAACTACTAGGCCGATTTCAATTATATTTGACAGGTAGCATCCTTAGCGCAAAGGGATTCAAGTTTGTTCAAATGAAGATGATCGGCGAATTGGGCCGGTGGCCATATTGGATTTCGTCCGATTTTTAGAACTGTCTTTAAAAAATCTCCAAAACCGTTTAAGGGATCGATTCATAACTCATGAAATATCATCTAGGGCAAGAGTTGAATCAAATTTGTTCAAGAGAACTTGATTGACCAAACAGTTCGGCGGGCCATCTTGATTGACCTACTTTTTCTGAAAACAACTTCTCCAGAACCACTGAAGGGATCGGGGCGATGTTTGGAACATATGATTATGGAATAAGGAAGATGATCTGTAAAAAAAAACATGGCCGTCGTGGGTCAAGTAAAATATAGCGTGTTTGGTGGCCATATTGGATTTTTTTATTTGATGGACTTTGAGACCGAAATTGGTTTTATATATGTTTTTGGGTATTCGGATCTCAAATTTGCAATTTTCGAATCTGTCGGATAAACGGTTTGGTGGCCATCTTGGATTATTGTCACGCAAAAAGCTCCCAGACTAAAGCAATGGTCTTCTTGAGAACTACTGGGCCGATTTCAATTATATTTGGCAGGAAACATCCTTAGGGCATGTAGATTTCAATTTGTTCAAACGAAGCCAATCGGCTAATTTGGCCGGTGGCCATCATGGATTTTGGTCGATTTTTAGAAATGTCTTAAAATCTTTGGGGCTCAAGTTGAACCAAGTTTGTTCAAGGGAACTTGATTTGCCAAATGGTTGGGCAGCCGTCTTGGATGGCCTGGTTTTCATGAAAGCAACTTCGTCTCCAGAGCCACTGTACGGATTGGGCCAAAATTTGGGAGATATGATATTGATGACTAAAGGGCCATTAAAGTTCGTTCAAGAGAAGTTGATACATAACGAAACATGGCCTCTGTTTTCTTGTTACAAGTCTGCTCAACTTGTTTGAGTTTTATTTATTATTAATGACCATCCTAGTTGAGGTGCCTGTGGTTCAGGTGAGCGATACAGGCCCCTTGGGCCTCTTGTTCTTTATTGTGATCGGTCATGAAGATTGACATTTTGCTCAGTGAATGTATGTCCATTTGCTGCCAAGAGAAGATTACTTTTTAAAATCTAGCACTGGAAAGACTGGCTCGAGCATTGGAGCAGGCATTCCATTGATACATTTTCAAAAACAGTTCTCTCTTGGTCTGCAAATGGACATTTCTAAACAACATTGCAGCTTTCATCATTGATTTGTCTGTGTTGTTTTTTCTGGGTAATTTGTACTGATTAATCGAGTAATCATGATTATTATTACATAATTGATCGTGATCACTTAAACCCAGGGCTTCCACTAGTGGAAGTCCGGGAGTCCTATATGCCCAAAGTTTATGTTTCAACTCCCCAAAATCATACCAAGGAAGTCCTGGACCTCCAATTTTTTGGCCCCGCCATCTCTAGAAACAATGATTTTAACCAAATTGCATGTATTTGAACCATTTTCGACTTCCATGTTTCTTGCTTGGACCCCCAATAAGCATTACCCATGAAGTCCCAGACTTTCTGTGTTTAGAAATTAGTGGAATCCCTGCTTAAAACAATAATCACACAAGCCTACATTGTACTATGGTCAACAATGGGAATAGGGGCAGTGATTTAAATAATCTTTGCTTGTCTTTCATGCTGTTTCTCACCTAATATTAACCAGATTTTATCACAGGAATATACCCGTGTTGATAGATATTTTTACCACCTTGGACGTTGCACAAAATCTCAGAAAAACTTATTGTTATAGTGTTACATGTAATTCACCTCTTCAGAGTACCCACCCATCAAGTGACGTGATAATGAACTGCATGATGTGTACAATGACATCATAATGAATGACGTCATGAATGATGTCGATAAGTACATCACGAACGCACATTTGAAGACGGTCTATGCGTTGTTGTACAAATTGTTTGCTTTTACTATTTAATAAATATTCTTTTGAATATGTTGAAACTAATTTGACTGGGCACTGTTGCTGCCATAGGCAGCAACAGCACCCAGTCAAATTAGTTACAAAATATTCAACAGCTTCCCTGTATGGTTTTCAAGAAATTGATAGCTAGGGCATTTGGGGATCGATCAATCCCAACATGGCGAGGTGTGGGTGAAGCTTAGCTAGTGATGGGCGGGGCATAGCTAAAAATGAAAAAGTCCATTCCCTTAAAACAAACACTGTTTGCAATATAAATACATTGTAGCTCCGCTTACTTAATTTAACCAATTCACCGATGAATTCCCCATACATGTATCTCATCTTCAAGGCAACCATACAGGAAAACTGTTGAATATTTTGAAATTAATTTAACTGGAAGCCAGTCAAATTAATTTCGAAACATTCAACATAAGAAATTTTATATTGTAGAGAAACTACATTTTCAGGGATTTATTGGTGAAAGAGTTTTATTCAATCTCTCATTACCTAGGGCAGAACGGCATAGAAATCAATGCTATGCTATGCTATTCTACCCCCATGCATTCCCCCTGAAGCTACCATAGGCCTCATTGGCCATTGAGACTCCCCTACATGGCATGATCCATCTTATGTTATTTTAATTCTTCAATTCCTTGAACAGAGTTTATTTATCCATGAAGTCTAATATCGGTTGATGGCCTTCAAGATTTTTCCAAATGTGTCAGCTCCATATCAATATTTCTAATCATTTATGTTTTTTGCAGACCATCAAGCAGCAGCCCATCTAGCCTTGTTTCAAGTCTGAGTGGCACGGAGGAGATCACACAACCATTGAGTGATAGGGATGACGAGCATCATGGCAAAGCCAACACAACTAGAGCCCCCATCACTGACTGCATCACTACGGTTACCAAGGATGTCGATTCTGATGAAATGGATGATACGGACCCATACCGTGGCCTACAACAGATCACCACTGCCTCAGATGCAGAGATAAAATGTGCACAGAAATATCGCTTAAAGAAAGCTGAACATCAGACACCACAACCTGATGACCTGACTTTACTGAATCCAGAAAAACTAACAGATATCGAGGAACTTAAAGAAGAGAATGACAAACCGATACTCTCGTTACCACTAATGAATACAGAGATGTGTTTCTTTTCTGAGCCAACAATGGCACCTGGACATGTCACAGAGAATGACGGTCCAGTTAGTCACGTAGAACAGGTAAATCTGGCGGCTGATTCAGTTGATGACGCTGTTATGATCACAGAGACAGTGTCCCCTAAAAACATTGCACAGAACATGACATCAGTTAATACCACAGAGATGGCAGATATTCGTACAAAAGAGGTTACAAATGTTGAGGATGTGCAGCACATTACCAAGCCTGGTAGCAATCTGGAACTGGAAAGTGTCTCTACAGTGAAGAAAGAGCCTCCTGTTGATGGAGAAACTCGGAATAGAGACATTTCTACAGGCAATCCAGAGACTGAGGCAACATTTGATAAGATACAGGGTGCATTAACAAATGAATCTTATGAAGTAATCCCATTTAAGGACATTTATGAAGTTGTTGTAGAGCCCTCATCATCGTCATCACAACCACCATATGCCCGATCCACCAGCAATCCGGAAAAACATGTGATTACCAGACAAGACCCATGCTACAGTCCCGTCGATGATGATAACACACACATTTATGAAGATCCAGTTATGCCTGACACTGACGGCGAAGAGGTTCATTCAAGCGTACCATGTATATATGAAGAACCTCTTTATGATGATGTTGTCATAGAATTAGCTAGTAGTCCATCTGAATTGATGATGTCAGTGGAAATGAGTAAGAAGAAGTCTGCAATGCCAGAGGCTCAGCCTACTAGACAAGCAGATGTCAATGTTAGCCACATATCAAACATCAGTAGCATGTTGACAACAATAGCAACAACTGCAGATATAGCAACAACAGTAGCAACAAGATCAGATGAAATAGCTACAATGGTAGTCACAGATGCAACAACAAAACTGGTAACAGCTACAGCAGCTGGAGTAACTGCAAAAGCAGTTGATGCAACAGTGACAACACTAACAGCATCATCAACAATTAATCAGGTTCTACTCCCAGTTGACAATGCTTCGGAGCAAGCGCCACCAAACTTGATCAAAATGGAAGGAACCTCACATGTTGCTTCATCTGACAATTCAACCCCAGACACACTTACACCATGTGAATTACCCATGACAGATATAGCTAGTTATGCTGTCACTCAAACCACAACAACCAACAGTGCAATTACGCCACCAGATTTTACGCCGACACCACCCCCAGAATCAGTTGAATTTCCCCTCCATTATGCATCTACAGATATCATTGACTTTAACCTGGCTATGGAAACTGAGTCCTTAATCATCTGTAACTCCAGTCTTATGCAGTCAGCACCGCCATTGGTTACATTTGGTAAGCGTGATGAAACTAGTGGTACTAACGAGAGGAGTGCATGTCAGACTGCAGAACAACAGAGTGCTGTGACGGTGTATGACGGAAGTGGATACCATCTTCCTGTCAAACACACCACGCCTGTAGATGGTTGTTGCCTCAACACTACATGCAAAAGTCATTCTGAACCCGTTGTTAAGGAAGATGTGACTAATCATACTAAGCACCCATTTGATATTGATGCGATTATTGTACCATGTCATCAACCACTAGAGTCTTCGCAAACTGAAGGCAAATCTCTTTGTTCTAAAGTTTATGCTCCAGACATTATTAACAGTATAACAGAGATAAATGAAACACTAATTGAATTTGATGACAGTGCAAAGAGTGTGATAAAGACAGGCAAGGCATTGCCCAGTCGAGCTAAAGACCCGACGCGGTTTATGACACTTACAACTCAGCCTATACTGCCTCAACAAACCTCTCCACAAACTCAGAAACCATCCCCCTTTCTTGCGCCACCGAGAACTTGCTCGCTACCATGGTCACCAGATGCTGTTCAGGGTAACTTTTGGGGGGTTAATTCTACAGCAGTAGCTGCTCTCGATTGTTCACCCTCTCCTGATTCCACTGGACTTCCAGTGGCCAGTGAAATGAATGTTATCAATCCTGCAGAAGCGGTTGCTTCTGGTGAAAATGATGTACCTGTTACCAAACATCCAGAAAATGAACAAGATACATGGCCAAATAAAGTAGCAAAGAATTTCCATTATGAAGTTGGAAGGTTGTATTTAAATGAGGAGAATTGGTTTGACCATCCACCAGCAGAAAATGTGTTTTTACCAGATGAGGGTGATGGTAAAGGTTCAACAATTGCAGAGATTGTAGCTTCATATAGTCCTGATAACCATCACCAGTATAACCCTCAGGTAAATGGTAGTCATGGTTATGCTGAAAACAAGAATGTTGACTGCGTGTACGACTATCCACATAAAGGTATCTTACGCACAAATGGTGACAAGCGCAGGAACTCTATTGCAGATTCACGAGAGATTATTCTCAACTCTGGGCTGCTTCATGGTCGCAGAAGTTACGGGCGGGATCGGCTTGACAGTAAGAGTAAAAGTAGTGAGAGCTCGGATAGCTCAGATATGGAAAAGGTGAAAGTCATTATCGCATCAGACCAATCTGCAAAACAGTTTGAACAAAAATTAAAATTACTTGGTAAAATAATTGATGTGAAATCGGATGCCGCCAAAACTGATATTGTGAAAATGCATCCGGATATGGATGTTAAAACTCAGCAGCAACCTAAATGTGAGATCGAAAGTGTACTGGGGAATCAGAAATCAGATATACCAGCGTTGAAAAAATGTCAAAACTGCAAGTGTAAGTCTGGAGCCAGGCCAAAGACACTTGACATAGAGAAGAAGTGTTTGGATGTGAATGAAAAGATGAAGTACCCATGTAAAGATGAGACAAAAGCTGTGATTGAAGACAATGGAATTCCATTGATGACTGAACATGAATGTGCTGTTGATGTTCCTGCCAGTCTGCTTGCTGAAAGTGAGAAGATTCTCATGTCACAATCTCACAAGAACCACTATCAGAAGAAACAGGGTGGTAGCCAGAAGACAAAGAAAGAACGGTTTAACAAGAATCTTCATAGTACCTCTCCAGAGAGCTCGGTTAAAAGGAATAAAAAAGGTCCTCATATGAGCAACTGTTCAAATCCTGAAGTAGACTCTGCTGATGATTTTGGTTTTCTAAAGGCGACTAGTTTAGTGGCAAATACTAAACACCCTATTGTGTTAGGACCTGAATATGCCAGGGCATGCGAGGCTGAGGGTGATAAGATTGCCACTGAGGTACAACAAAGAATCCATTCAGACACGACAAACAAAGAACATAATAAGAACTCTCTACTTCATAAGTTATTTAAAGGTGGAAAAAAGGGGAATTACCATCCAGCAGATGCTGAAAGTGTGATGATTAAAAATGGGAGCAACAAACTCGCACTGGAACAACAGCAGCGGAGCAGGGAATTGGAAGAACTGCTAACCAGAGAATTACAGATGGATCAGGAGTGTTCAACTGATGATCCTAGTTCTACCGAAGCTGGAATCAACGCCGACTTTAAAGCAAAGCTTGAGAAAACTCTGTCGGGTGGAAAACCAGAACATCACCACATGGCAAGTTCAAATGAAGAAAGAGAAAAATTGCAAAGTGATGACAGTAAAGCAAGTTCTAGTACTGGCAGCTGTCCAAGCAGTCCTCAGAGTACAGAAGAGAAGAAAGCTTTAACAGATGCCTTGTATACGCACCCACTGTTCACAGCCGCATCCAAACTTAATGCACATAAAGACAAGTTAGATCAAACAAGTAAAAAATCTACTTCAGAGAAATCGAAGGAAACGATCCTGCAAGATTACAGGAATATGAAGGAAACATTCTCTCATGATTCAAGCTCATCTATCCAGAATGAAAAGGACATGAAGCATGATACTAGCGACGAGATTGATGAAAACGATATTAGTTATACAGATATCAAAGATCGTGTCTCGTATATACGTATTCACAGTAAAGATGCAAAACCATCAGTAGACAGCCGACTTATAGGCGAGCTGAAGGACACGATTTCTGCCATGCATATTGTTAAAGACCGTGAGCCACCTCTCAAACCCTCAAAGCATCATAAAAAAAACCCATTCCAGAAACTTCGAAAATTTTTCCACGCTAAACAGATTACGCGCTACAGTAGTTCTCCCGATTTGCGGAACACAACTTTTGGAGAGAATTCACGAGCGGGGTATTCCATTGATTCAAATTTTGTACTTACATCACGGTGTGTTAGTATGGATGCAATTGCAGAGCAACCGAATGAAGGAGACTTAAACTTAGCGCTCGTCATGATGCCGACTTGTGAGACGATTGCTGAAGGAGATGTTTCAATGTCAACCGAGTCGACAGGTAAGTGCTATTATCTTAATTTAATATTATTTAAGCTATTATCTAATATCATCTAATTCCAGGCTTTCATTCCTGAGATCCTAGCTGGTTTAACCCTTCGACACTTTCATGGCAAAGGAATTCTCATTTTCAGGCCAGCAAAAAATTATTTCTGAAAATTTACCACTGGATTGACTGGCTTGATAATCGAGCCAGTCATTCCAGTGTTAAATTTTCAAAATTTGGACATTCAATAGTCAAATATTGTTATTTTCCTGACAAAATTCAGTCATTAAAGGCTTAATTGTCAAACTTGTTAAAGAAAATTTAAATATTTGCTTATTGGTTGTCCATTTGTGTGTCAAGAGTTGACCATTTTTTTCTCCACCACTAGGGGAAGCAAGATTATGCAGTTGTTTGTAGCACTTGCCCAGTATGTAGTACCATTTGCATTACATTTTTCATTGACATTATTATTCAACTATGCCTCTTCAGATTTTAATTAAACTTAACCGAGGCCTACATTCTCTACAAGGAAAAGATACATTCTACATCAGTCACAGTATATTTTGGGGGAATTTTCATTTTTTCCATTTTTTTTATTGATGTTATTTATAAATACATTGATCCGAGTCAGACATATCAGCCATTAGCATGTTCTTATTGAAAATTTACCACTGGAATGTCTCCCTCATTTATTGATCCAGGCATTCGAGTGGTAAATTGTCCAAAATAGTCTTCACTCGACCTGCAAATGGACATTCCTTAAGACCAGAGTATTTTCATATTTCGTATTTTTTCGTATTTTCTTCATTACACTCAGGCCATGACAACGGCATATGAGAATTATTTGTACATTGACAATGGCGGTAGAAATACAATATTATTATTATTATTATTATTATTATTATTATTATTATTAATAGAGTAGAGGCTGCCTTGGCTAGGGTTACAGGTAGGGTTGTTGGTGACTGAGCAACCAACAACTTTCAGTCGAATTTGTTTCAAAATATTCAGCAGATCCAGAAATTATTGTCTGGTGGCTTGCAGCAGTCAAACAGTTAATGGACCTTTCCAGTTTATCCATCCATCATATGATATCACAATCAACTATGGGACGTGTATGATGATGTCATAATCAATGATGTGCATGAATGACGTAGATAAGTACATGGCGAATGCATAATTGATGTTGGACTAAGCGTTGTTGTATGAATTGCATGTCTTTACTATTTAATAAACATTCTATTGAATATTTTGAAACTAATTTGACTTGACGCTGTTGCTGCCAGCAGCAGCAACAGCTCCCAGTCAAATTAGTTTTAAAATATTCAACAGTTTACCCGTATAGTTTTCTGGAAATTGATAGTCAGGGAGTTTGAGATCGATCGATTCCAATACAGGCAAAGGGTGGGTGGAGCTTAGCTAAAGTGGGCGGGGCATAGCTAAAGCTGGATTCCTCAATTACCGCGTTCCTCCATACTAGAGCTAGAGATGGGCAGGCATAGTTAAAACAGTATCGGTATCTATAAAGTGCATTATCGTGATCCATTCATCGTGTCATCCTCTCACAGGATTCCTGCTCCCGCTTACCAGTGGGTCTCATGCCATCCAAATTTTGGAGGTCCCAGGGACCACCCCACACCCTGAAATCTGGGAGTCCGACCCCAGCTGAAATATGGGGTCGCAAACATAAATCTAGCATGTCTGGTGTTCACAAGCAGTATTTCCTATCCAAGATAAAATTAGAGGGTACTCACAACAAATCACAACTGTGAATAATGGTAGTCTCATGCTAGATTTTGTAGGTATTTTTGTGCAAAAAACCCCTGTAAAACTGCTTAGTGTTACACAATCATACAAGATTTTCAGGGATCCCATGGGGCCCACTGCCCTAACTTTTGGATGTCCCAAGCTTCATTTTTGGGGGGTCTATACCCTCAAAAGAACCCTTATGAGGATCCCTGCTGTCGTAACCCGCGTAGAGAGGGATCCTTTTCTCACTATGCCCCACGCATTTCTAGCTAAGATCTGCCCACTCTTTATGTGTATAACTGGAATCAATTTGCACCTTTGAAAGCTGGATTTGTCTCTGATTCTAAATTCCAAGGTAACTATACAGGTATTACGCTCTTGAATATTCAGCAAAATGTTTATTATATTGTAAATTCACAAAGACACACTCAGGATGGACTTGACCATTGTCGTGACGGAGCTATACTCATATGCTTGTGACCTAACAAGTGACATAATGGAGGAATCCAGTTTATAGATCAATAATATGACCTCATAATCAACTCTGGCACATGTAGGCTGACCTCATTATCAATTATGTCATGAATGGCATGATTTAGTGCATCGTATACTATTTATAGTTCGTCAAGTTGTACGAATTGTCATGATTGTATGTCTACTATTTGATTAAGATTCTGTTGAATATTTTGAAACTAATTTAACTGGGCACTGTTGCTGCCATAGGAAGCAACAACCCCCAGTCAAATTAGTTTCAAAATATCCAACAGCTTACCTGTAGAGTTTTATGAGAATTGAGATTCAGAGTGTGCAGGGATTGATCGATCCCAACACGAGCAAAGCATGGGTGGAGCTTAGCTAGAGATTGGCGGGGCATCGCTAAAAGTGGATTCCTTCATTGATTATGATGTCATATATTAGAGTGCCAGATCAGATCCCTGCAGTGGGAAGCGGTGTGAGTGGGGGGTTTAAATATCACTAGAATGACTGACTCAATAACCCAGCCAGTTATTCCAGTGGTACATTTTCAAAAACAGCCTTCTTTTGGCTAGCAAATCAACATTTAATAAGGGAAATATTTTATTTATATAACCGATCTTTACTATTAGGCAACTAAGCGTTGTTTGACATTATTATCTGCGAATGCTTTGCCTTTGACAGATGTCCCCAGCTCGCTAGTTGTTGAAAATCCAATTTACGCCAAAGTGAAAAAGGAACGTGAGGAACCAGATGGCGCCAGTAATCCGATTGCGCATGAGAATGGCGAGGAGATTGAGCGTATCCGGGATGACGCCGCTGTTACACCGGAGTCGGGACCACCATTACCAGACCGCAATTACAGAAGGTTTGATGGGTTACTGTCTGTCTGCTGCAAGGCAATAACTGTAAACCTGCTGAGTATTTTGAAAACAATTTCAGTCAAATTGTTTTCAATATATTCAGTATATTCAGAGTTAAACCCCATGGAAAATATAGTCTATAGAAATAGAGCATGCAGATTGTTAAGCATTTTGATATATACACCTGTGCAAAAGTTAAGCACCACCCTATTTTTACGCACATGTGAGGGTATATTCATGTGCTATGAAGAAAGCAATAGCATAAACATTTATGTACCCATCCATCTTAGTGCAAGAGGTAATAATGCAACTAGAGGAATGCTGATTATGATGGTGGGGAAACACTGTATGTTTTTGTTTGAACTTGAAAACGAGGCCTGAATATGGTTACGTTGACACAACTGACAACTATTGCCCTACAGTTGACACACGTGGCTAGATTGTCATTAATGGTGTCTGAAAACGAAGTTTAACATCTGTGCACGAGTTTGAGACTGTCATTATTAATACCGGGTATATCCACCTTGTGCCTGGATGACGGCCTGGACACGACGTCTCATGCTGGTCACCAACCGACTGATACGCCATTGTGGTATTCGTTGCCATTCAAGATGGAGTGCGTCTGTTAATTCCTGTAGGTTCTGCACAGGAGGATCCCTCCTTCTCACCATGTTTCCCAGAATGTCCCAGATATGCTCAATAGGGTTCATGTCAGGGCTCCTTGCTGGCCATGGTAGGGTTTCGATGGCATTCTGGCGGAGGTATTCATGCACAGCTCTAGCACGATGTGGTCGGGCGTTGTCATCCATGAATATAGGGTGGGTTCCAGGTGCATGATTTACAAAATGAGGGACCACAACTCTATCCAGTATGGAATCTTGATATCTTTGTCCATTTAGTGTTCCAGGTACAGTCAACAGATCCAGCTTACAATCAAATGAGATGCACCCCCATATCATAACGGAACCTCCACCAAATGGAACTTCTTCCATGATGTTACGTTGGTCGTACGCCGTGCGTCTGGACCTCCATACACGACCATCTGTGGCATGAAGCAGGAACCGACTTTCATCGGACCAGTGTACCCGTCTCCAGGATCTCATGTTCCAGTGTCTTCTTTCGTTGCACCACCTCAGACGCTCCTCTTTGTGGTGTGCAGTGAGGAGAGGACGTCTGACAGGTCTCCTAGCTTTCATGCCAGCAGCATACAGTCTCCTTTTGATGGTAGACATTGACACTCTATTGTGCGTTTCCCATTGCTGGCTGAGCACTCTGCTGTTGGTGAATGGAGAACTCCTAACAAGGCGTACTAGGGCTCGATCATCACGGGCAGTAGTCTTCTTCGGTCTTCCAGATCTAGGCCTGTCCTTCACCTCGTTAGATTGCCCATGTTTTGCAATCAAACGACTGATTACAGTATGGTTAATGTTCAGCTGTCTGCCAATCTCTCTGCATGACATACCAGTGGTATGCATGCCTATGATTTGCCATTTCACACGATCACTTAACCTTCGTCTTGCCATAGCGGTTCACAATCAAGAGCTAATTCTCTCTGTACAAATAAACCACGGTCATGAACACAAAATTCCTAATCTTGTCGCCTAAATCTGTATGTAATGTTCTACACCTCAAACTGGACTTTTACATAACTGAACACGTGTGCTGTTTCCCGCCACGCACGGACATCAAGCGGCGTGAAGTCATGCATGCATGTGCATTTCGTACTTGGAATTATGTCGGCTAACGCGGGGACAAAAAGTATGGCAGCCTAGTTGTACCATCATGTTTCTACGTTCTATTGTTTTTGCTGGTGCTTAACTTTTGCACAGGTGTATAGATGACGTTACGGCCGTGTTCTGGCAAATTACCTGTGGGAAAGTTTGGTGTAAATATCTTCATTTAACATACAGATGAACCCCGGTTGTTTCAGCCCTTTAACACTTTCACTGATAGACCCCGGAGAAAGTATATTCTTTATGATATAAAACTTATTTTGTTGAATATTTTGAAATTAATTTGACTGGAAGCTATTGCTACAAATTCAATAGGTTTCCGGTATGTTTTCTTGAAAATGACATATTGAATTTATCAGTGAAATGGTTAATGGCCAAGCCGGTGCAGTGGTCATAAAGAATATCCATTTGGGAGCCAAGAGAAGACTATGGCTTTGAAAACTTTACATATGACTCACTAGCTTGGTAACCGAGGCAGTCATTCCAGTGGTACATTTTCAAAAGTCATTTCTTGATTTGGACACAGATTAAGGATAAATATCGATTTTATGGACACTAATGTTGATAGCAATCCAGATATTGTGACACTGACACCGATGTTGTGGGTAATGTGTGAAAAAACAAAAGGACTTTTTTCTCTTTCTATTTTTCTGATATTGTGCAGTTGTGATAGCCTGCAAAATTAACCCTTTGACCCTTTAATGTCTAAATTTTGTCACGGGAATTAAGACATTTTCCTTAATAAATGCCCATTTGCAGGCCAAAAGAAGACTATTTTTGACAAATTTACCACTGGAATGACTGGCTTGAATATCGAGCTAGTAATTCCAGTGGTATAATTTTCAAAAATAGTCTTCTTTTGGCCTGCAAATGGACATTCCTTGAGAGCACTGTAAAGGCTGGTTTGGGCCGGTTTTGTCATGAAAGGGTTTAAGGTTCAAGAAAATCTATATTCTCATAGAAAATGTTCATTTGCAGACCAAGAAAATTTTATTTTCAAAGATTTATCACTTCTATGCTGAACAAACAACGGCAAGACAGATGTTGTATATAAGATTTTGAATACGAAAAATAAAAAACAACTATTATATATTACAAATTTGTGGAAATAAGGGACAAATTTAGCTGGCAAGTTTTCTCTCTTATAATTCTCAATGTCATGATAGTCACTACTTCTGCGACATTATTGCATGACATTCAGAATTATAAATCAACCTGACCATGTTCCCTGTGAGCAGTAGTATATTGATATGTAGTGTGGTCACAAGCGTGGATCCATGCTCTAACACTTGAAAACTACAGGAGCCTGATAATGAAACAGACTATCAGCTCAGTGTAACTAACTGACTTGATGACCGCAGGAGCCGGAGGATGTTATCTGGAAATGAGTAGCATCCCCTCTGTGTGGTTTTACACTTGAAAACTACAGGAGCCTGATAATGAAACAGACTATCAGCTCAGTGTAACTAACTGACTTGATGACCGCAGGAGCCAGAGGATGTTATCTGGAAATGAGTAGCATCCCCTCTGTGTGGTTTTACACTTGAAAACTACAGGAGCCTGATAATGAAACAGACTATCAGCTCAGTGTAACTAACTGACTTGATGACCGCAGGAGCCGGAGGATGTTATCTGGAAATGAGTAGCATCCCCTCGGTGTGGTTTTACATATGTTAGTCACAGGAGCCGGAAGGTTGTGTCATTAACTCGGTGTAGTGAGCAGTTCTATGGTTATCAACTCAAGGTAGTGATATGGCTGCTGCTATGGTGTAAGGGAACTAGGTAAGGCCTTGACACATCAAAGAATTGGGGTATAATAAGCTTGAAAGGCCAAAATTCGGATATTCTTGCAAAAGGACATCTGAATGCCCCAAAATGTATCAGTGGAAAGACTGGCTCATTTATCGAGCCAGTCACTCGAGTGATGGAATTTACAAAAATAGTCTTCTGTTAGTCTGCAAATGGAGATTTCTCCTGACAACTGCAAATGTCATTTTTGTTAAAGGAATAATTAATTAAATAATTAAATTAATAATTTTGTCTTTAAATGAAACACGTTATTGTTGGTGGTTGATGTTTCTATTGTTGTAATTGTTTACTTTTACAGCGGCAGTCTCCGGAAGGATCCATCTCGATCAAGCCTCACTATGAGAATGGCAAAGTTTAAGCGATCTGCACAAATGAAATTCCGATCATTGCGTAAAGCTATGAGTATGGAGAACCTGAATCAGGCGCAAAGTTATGACTACGACAAGGAGGCTCATGAGCATACGATGAAGAACATGAGAATGCGAATAAACTTGAATGATAACGGTAGTGATAAACCATATAGAGACAGAACTGAACATCAAACAATCGACCCGATAGGGTGTCCGTTAACGAATCCAAATATATGTTCACCGGAAAATTATCCATTTAAGGTTCCTCAGCCACCACCTCCGCCCGGCAGCCCTGTCAAGATGAAGAAGGCATCATCACTCATGTCGTTGATACACATTGGTAAGCGGTCAGGAAGTGCGTCTTCGAGAAGCAGCAAGCATCGACAGCTCAGGAAATGGTCAAATGAAATGGAAGCACCTGGCACCAAGCAGGAACTCGGGCCATCAGCCACTTCATCCGATGTAGAAGTAACGCCGCACAGAGCGTAAGTTTTATCCGGACTCGGTGACAGTTTTTAAAGTATTCTCCCTTTAATGGTTAAATTGTCAAAATTTGCTTATGCATTGATTTCAGTGGTAAATTTTCAAAGAGACATGTCCAAATTGGTGTAACCCATCTTTTGTTCGTGTCTAGGTTACGGAAACAATTCTTGCATAACTTTTTTAGCTCGACTTTATGAAGTAAAACGAGCTAGGGCGATAGCCTGCACGTCGCCTGGCGACGGTGGTGACTGTGGTGGCGGCAGTGGCGGTGACATCGGCGTCGACATCCAATTTGCGTTTAGCCCAACTTTTCTGTGTATATCTCAGGTTTGGTTAATCATATTGGACCCAAATTTGGACACATGCTTCCTTATAATGCCATGTAAATCACATAATGACCTTGATGTCAAAAGGTCAAAGGTTGAGGTCACCGTGTCCTTGATAAAAATTCTTTTTTTTAAACTTTAACATTTTCCATTTAGCTCAACTTTTCTGCTTTTATCTCATGTTTGGTTCATCATACTGAACCCAAACTTGGATACATGCTTCCTTATAATGACACACAAATCACATAATGATGTTGGGATCAAAAGGTCGAAGGCCATGGTCACTATGACCTTGGTAAAACCGTTTATTCAACTTTAACATTTTATGTTTAGCTCAACTTTTCTCTTTATATCTCATATTTGGTTAATCTTACTGGACCCAAACACGGACACATGCCTCCTACACATCACTGCACAATGATGTTGGCTCAAAAGGTCAAAGGTCAAGCTCACTGATGCACATGTCAACTGCCTGTCATTCATCATCCCTCCGTTAACCTTTGTTTGAAAATGCTCCTCATTAACCGCTTGGCGGAGTTCAACCTAATTTGGCTAGAAGGACCCTATGGGGGGTGGGCTTCAGAACTTCTATACAGAGTTTTGCTTGGTCAAGTTTTTTGGTGAAAACCTTAGATTTTATGAAAAATTTATGGAAAATTGTCAAAATGCTACTCATCATTAACCGCTTGACAGATTTCAACTTACTTTGACTTGAAGCATCCTATGTGGCTAGGCTTCAGAACTTCTATACACAATTTTGATTGGTAAATTATTTTGGGTGAAAATCTGAGTGTGAAAAATATACCGTAAATTGTCAATGCGCTACTCATCATTAATCGCTTGACAGATTTCAACCCTAGTTTGGCTGGACACACCCTATCGCGGAGGACTCCAGAAAATCTGTTAAGATTTTAATGAGTCGATTTCTTCTTGTGAAAATCCAATTTGATGACAAACTTACAGGAAATTGTCAAAATGCGTCTCCTCCATAACTGATTGGTGGGTTTTTAGTAAAATTTGGCTGGAAGGATTCTGTAGTGGTAGACTCAAGAACTACTGTTCAGAATTTTGGTTGGGACATTTGGATTTTTTTTTTAATTTTCCAGAACCATGGAAAACACTACCCCTTAATTAGTGGCCTGATTTCAACGATGGGTGGGCTTCACGGTAAGATTAAATATATCAAACAAGAATTTTGATTGGTCAAATTCTTTAGTGGCCATATTTGATTTTTCGAACATCCATCATGTCTACCAGTATTTAAATGCAAATGGGTCAAATGCTAATGATCTAGGTGAGCATTACAGTGTCTTGACCCTCTTGTTGATAAGGGTATTGATACTTATGATAATAATAAGCCTTTTGTATTTATTTTATGATTAAAGTCAAGCTTCATAGTTCATTGCAAAATCGTAAAGTTGAGCTTCCTACAGGTTGCATTGCAACCACATTTCTCGTTTTGATCGTAAACTTATATCATTAAAAATTATATATAATCGAATATTCGTGAATAATGCCTAAAATATTTCAAATCCTACCTTTTAATTACTTTTCAATGTGATGTTTGACACTTTGCTCTGTGAATATATGTTGATTTCCAGGCCAAGAGAAGACAATTTTTGAAAATGTATCAATGGAATGACTGGCTTGAGAATTGAGTGGGCTTGAGAATCGAGTGATCAATACATTGTCAAAAATAGTCTTCTCTTGGCCTGTAAAATGGATTTTTCTAAACACCAAGGCAGCTTTCGTCATTAATATATATGCTTTTTGTTGTTATGGCTGAGTAATTTGTATCCAAGCTGACGATGCTGTGGTTATGGGCTCTAGAACTTCCATACAGAATTTTGATTCATCAATTTTTTGTGGTGAAATCTTAGATTTTATTTTAAATGTACTGGAAATTGTCAAATTGCTTCTTCTCTTTACCATATTGACCAATTATTCAAGCAAATTTAGCTGAAAGAATTTTAAGGTGATAAGCTCTAGATATGTCCATTCAGAATTTTGATTTGTCAAATTTTGGCTGAAAATATTAGATTTTATGAAAAATTTGATGGAAATTGTCAAATCGCATCTTCTTTAAACAGCTTGAGCAATTTCAACCAAATTTGGCTGGAAGGATCCTATGTTAATACCCTCTAGAAGTTTTATTTAGAAATTTGATTCATCAAATTTTTGGGTGAAAATCTGGTACCCCGAAATGAAATTTTACCAGAAATTGTCAAATTGTGTCTTCTCCTTACCATTTTGACTGCACCACCCAAATTTGGTTAAACGGATTCGATGGTGATAGGCTCAACTTCTATTCAAAATTGTGATTGATTTGTAAAATTTTGGGTGAAATTGTACTTTTTATGAAAAGTTTACCAGAAATTGTCAAATTGGCTTCTCCTTTACAGCTTGACTGATTTCAAGCAGATCTAGCTTGAAAGATCATGCGGTGGTATTTGTCAATTTTTTTTCGGTGAAGATTTTGCCGGAAATTGTCAAAATGCTCATTAACGGCCTGGCGAATTTCAATTTAATTGTGCTCGAAGGACCCTATGGGAGTAGGCTTCAGAACTTCTATACAGAATTCTGAGTGGTCAATTTTTCTGGTGGCCATCTTGGTTTTCCCAGAGATCCTTTAAAATGCTACTCCTGCTTAATCAATGACCCGGTTTCAATGAAACTTGGGTGGAATGGTCCTATCATGATCAACTTCAAGAGTTATAATGAGAATTTTGATTGGTCAATATTTTCGACAGGGATCTTGAATTCCCCAGACATTTTCCAGCAGAGTTTAAATGGTTACTAACTTAATCAACAACTAGATTTCAACCAAACTTGGCTAGAATGATCCTATGATGATAAGCTTTTAGAAATCAAATGAGAATTTCGATTGGTCAGTTTCATTGGCAGTCATCTTGGATTGACTGTAAATTATCCATCAATGTCTATTTAAATGCAAATGGTTCAAATGCTAGTGGTCCAGGTGAGCATCACAGGCCCTTGGGCCTCTTGTGTGGTTATTCAATGTTTATTTGCAGGCCAGGAGAAAAACTATTTTTTTTAAAATTTACCGCTACAGCCCTGTTTTCCTAACCATTGTCAAACCATGAATTGACCATGAAAAACCATCATTGCTGATGAAGCAGGTTAAATAGCACCACAGTCAGACAATGGTCAACCATGATCAACAAATTTCTCATGACCATGATAAAACCATGTTTGACGGTCGTCGACAGAACATGGTCAGACAGGACATGGTGAGACCTTGGCCTGCAAATAAACATTTGACAAAATCGACCATGGTTTGAATAGTGACATTTTACCATGGTCAACCATGGTCATACTGTGGTGCCATTTAACCTGCATGGTTGACCATTGAACTGACCATGATATCACTATCAGTAAGAATAACATTGAAATTCTTCAGTGACCATGGCCGACTATGATATTTCATGTTCAGTGAGGTAGAAATTCAGTTACACATGAACTGACCATTAAGTGGCCATGATATCATGGTTGCTAATAGAATCTCTGAAATTTATGGCAAACGTGGTCACACGTTGTTTATCATGGTCATCTGACCAAGATGTGCTGATTGGGACCATGGTCAAGTGAGCACAAAAGTCATGGTCGACTGGTCAAACCATGAACTACCATGGTCGACCATGACATCATGGTCAGCAGGACATCATGGAATGGCTGAATGGGTCATCGAAATTGTAATTCAATAGAACTTCCTGTTTATCCATCCATCATATGATGTCATAATCAACTACGTGACGTGTAAGCTTGTGTCATAATCAACTACATGACGTGTAAGCTTGTGTCATAATCAACTACGTGACGTGTAAGCTTGTGTCATAATCAACTACATGACGTGTAAGCTTGTGTCATAATCAACTACGTGACATGTAAGCTTGTGTCATAATCAATTACAGTGTGGGTGACTTGATTTAGTCCCTATTAAATATTAAATGCTTAATAGTCCGACATATTGTACGAATTGTATGTCTATTATTTAGTAAACATTCCGTCGAACATTTTGAAACTAATTTGACTGGACGCTGTTACGGCTATAGGCAGCAACAGCACCCAGTCAAATTAGTTTCAAAATATTCACCAGCTTACCTGAGTGTATAGTTTTCTGGAAATTGATAGTCAGGGACTTCAGAGATCGATCGATCCCAACACAGGATAAGTGTGGGTGGAACTTACCTAGAGATGGCCGGAGAATGGCTAAAACTGGAAAGGTCCATTGGTATATTTTGTAAAATATTCATCACAATGTCTGCAAGAGGGCATTTCTAAAGTACAGTGCAGAAGCCATGTTTTGTTCATCTTTAACATTAATTACCGAATCCTTGGATTTGCAATGTCTCAATTTCAAAACGGCTCTACAGGAATACTGTTGAATACTTTGAAAATAATTTGACTGGAACTTGTTTCTCACATTCTGAAAATAGTTTCAAAATATTCATGATAAAGAGGAGTAAATGGTTAAAAGATTAAACTGTTCCTGTTAGAGATTAACCCTTTCACACTCAAGCTGGCCAAAACAGCATCTGCGCTCGTGGAAAATGTCCATTTGCACACCAAGAGAAGACTATTTTTCAAAGCTTACTGGTGCAATGACTGACTCAATAATCAAGCCAGTCATTCCAATGATGAATTCTCAAAAATAATCTTCCCTTGGTCTGAAAATTGACATTTTCTATCAGAAAATTTACATTTTGAACAAATTTGAGGGTCAACGGCTTAAACGCATACATTCACATAAAATCGTGATTTACGGAGAATGTTTCATTTTCAGGAGAAAGTTACTTGTACGACCAAGTAGTACACCGCTTTCCAAGCTTAAATCCCGCATGTGGGGATCAACACAATCATTGCAGGCATCCGTGGAGAATCCTACACAGCCTCGTGTGATTGGTCGATTGCTAGAGTTCAATCCAGATGGTTCACAGATGATCGAGCTCAATCGTCTCTCTGAAGGATCATTAGGATTTTTTATTGGAAAGGGAAATGCCAACTTCCACAATGGTGAGTAACTCTAGGCTTGCACGATTACGTGATTAAATCGAATATCGTGATTATTTTTTAAATCGTGAATTTATATGATTAAAGATTAAATAAACGAATAAGCATTAAAATTATCTACTGCGTATTACTAAACGTTTTGAAATCTACATTTTAATTTACTCTAATGTGATATTCCAAGAAAGGTAACATTTTTCTCAATGAATGTATGTCCATTCAGAGGCCAAGAAAAAACTGTTTTTGAAAGAATCGAGCCAGGCATTCTAGCAATACATTTAAAAAAATAGTTTTCTCTTTTTTCATAGCATTTGGTTAATAAGCTAGTTGATAGATCGGTCCCTGGACGTCACTTCACGGGGTTCGTACAAATTTGAAAAGTACTTGAATTTTTGCATCAATCCTTGAAAGTGCTTGAATTTGAAATTTGCCTTGAAGAGTACTTGAAAATGGCAGTAATTAAAGCCTGGAAAAGGACTTGAAACTGTGTTTTTCCAAATAGAGGCAAAATTTCCACACAATATAGGGCCACTGATTAATATTCAGCACTGCAGGTGCGGGAGATGGCGTTTCATAACATCTAATTTGCACAATTTCCTGCATCCTCCGAAAGATAGCCCAGGTTAATTATAGGCCTTGAAAATGAGAGACATTGAGTCCTTGAAAAGTGATTGAATGAATTGTTCAAATTCTTGGACACCACTTCAATTGACATCTCTTCAACTGACATCACTTCAACTGACATTTCTTCAACTGACATACTTCAATTGATATCTCTTCAGCTGGTGCCACTTCAACTAAATCACTTCAACTGGCATTACTTCAACTGACCGCTTCAGCTGACATCACTTCAACTAACGTCACTTCAACTGACATCACTTCAACTAACGTCACTTCAACTGACATCACTTCAACTGACATCACTTCAACAGACATCACTTCAACTCACATCAGTTCAACTGACATCACTTCAACTGACATCACTTCAACTGACATCACTTCAACAGACATCACTTCAACTGACATCACTTCAACTAACATCACTTCAACAGACATCACTTCAACTAACGTCACTTCAACTGGCATCACTTCAACTGACATCACTTCAACAGACATCACTTTAATTGACATCACTTCAACTGACATCACTTCAACTGACATCACTTCAACTGACATCACTTCAACAGACCACTTCAACTGACATCACTTCAACAGACATCACTTCAACTGACATCACTTCAACTGACATCACTTCAACTAACATCACTTCAACAGACATCACTTCAACTGACATCACTTCAACTGACATCACTTCAACAGACATCACTTCAACTAACATCACTTCAACTGACATCACTTCAGCTAACATCACTTCAACTAACATCACTTCAACTGACAGCACTTCAACTGACATCACTTCAACTAACGCCACTTCAACTAACGTTACTTCAACTAACATCACTTCAACTGACATCACTTCAACTGACATCACTTCAACTGACATCACTTCAACAGACATCACTTCAACTGACATCACTTCAACAGATATCACTTCAACAGACATCACTTCAACTGACATCACTTCAACTGACATCACTTCAACTGACATCACTTCAACTGACATCACTTCAACTGACATCACTTCAACAGACATCACTTCAACTGACATCGCTTCAACTAACGTCACTTCAACTGACATCACTTCAACTGACATCACTTCAACAGACATCACTTTAATTGACATCACTTCAACTGACATCACTTCAACTGACATCAGTTCAACTGACATCACTTCAACAGACCACTTCAACTGACATCACTTCAACAGACATCACTTCAACAGCCATCACTTCAACTGACATCACTTTAACGAACATCACTTCAACTGACATCACTTCAACTGACATCACTTCAACTGACATCACCTCAACTGACATCACTTCAACTGACATCACTTCAACAGACATCACTTCAACTAGCATCACTTCAACTGACATCACTTCAACTGACATCACTTCAACTGACGTCACTTCAACTAACGTCACTTCAACTGACGTCACTTCAACTGACATCACTTCAACTAACGTCACTTCAACTGGCGTCGCTTGAACTGATGTTGCTTCATCTGACTTCAGAATATCCTGATTTCGTGTATCCATTCTCAGTTGTACATTTATATGGCTTATAGTTGATCAAATATCGCTCCTAGATATTTATCCTAATTTAAAGTTTCAATTTCAAAAAATTTAAACCGAAATATTAATGTAACAAATGTTGTTGTTTATTTGTGAATATTGCAGGTACATTCGTCTCTCGCTTTACGGAGAGCAACGTCAACCCGATGAAGCTGTTTTCTGGATTAATTAATATCGGTGATGAAATTTTGGAAATTAATGGCGTCTCTGTTCGTCCGATGGAATTAGACGAGGTTTACTGCCTAATGAAGGATAGTAATAAACTTGTTTTAAAAGTCCTGCCTATGGCCAACAGGAAAGATGTCAAGAAAGAGAGTTTCTGAGTTCTTCCTCGGATATTCTGTGCTATCTATCAAATACATGAGACTCTAATGTGCTGCTATTATACGTGAATTGTCAAAATTGGTCGAGAAGAAAACTAATTTTTTTTAAACCCTGAATTCCTAGAATCCTAACTTCAAGACAATTGTACAGGTAAAGTGTTGAATATTTTGAAACTAATTTGACTGGGAGGTGTTGCTGCCATAGGCAGCAACACCTTCCAGTCAAATTAGTTTCAAAATATTCAACATGATTATTAAATCATAAAGGATTTTCATGTTTTGGTCTTTCCAGTTCAGTGGGTTAAATGTCCATTTCTAATTAAAGATTTAAAGTGATGTATTTTTGACAATTTACCACGGGAATGACTGGCTCGTTTATTCAGCCCATCATTCCAGTGGTTAATGTTAAGAAATATTCTTCTCTTGGCCCATATGGATATTCCTCAAGATTAGTGGACAAGTTTAGTTTTACCAATCTCTGCTTGATGAAGTCTATCCTTTCGCAAACTAATCCAGGAAAGAACATTTTTCTTTACGATATAAAACTTATTCGATTGAATATCTTGAAATTACCTTGACTGGAACAGCTTCCAATCAAATTAATCTCAAACTATTCAGCAGTTCTCCTGTATGGATGCCATGAAAATGAGATGTAGGAATTCATTGATGATAGGGTTAAGCAGTAAATCATTCTCAGTAATGTTTACAGCGTCATCAGTAGAGGTCGTGTCTCATTAGTCGATTACCACATTTGTCTCCCTTTGCGGGAGTTAATGTTGTAATAATTTCGCTATGGGAGCTCTGCATTTTCATTCGCTATTCTCAATAAAATTACCTCGGTCTCATTTTCGTCGCAAGTGTGCTAACTAAAAGTTTCGGTGCAATATTTTCGTCGTATTAGACATGTGTGTCTATGGGTAAAGTTAGTATGGCTTGGACTATAGTGCTATCATATCTCAGTCAGTATTAATGATAAAGAAGACTATAGATAGGCGTGTGTGATTATTGCTTTGAGTGATCACGAGCGAGTATTTAAGAATAATCGTGATTACTCGATTAATCAGTTTGGGTACAAAAGAACTTATTCATGATGGCATTGATTTTGATCGTGCTTCAATAAATTGAGTTATACGTCATGCTTCCTGAGTTTGTCCGGGCCAGTCCAGAATCACTCCTGCCCTACGGTCAGAGAGGCTGGGCAATGATCAAGGCAGCAATGACTTAGTCAAATAATTCTCAAAATATTCAGCATCTTTCCTTCGTGATTCAACAGCTTTCATTTTTGATTAAAAGAAATTGGTTTTTTTAAATTACTGTTTCAGCAATCACTTCGAGTTAAATTATTATTAAAATATTCAACCTTTATGCTGCATCAGATTGTCCGGAACATGAGATACAGAAATTTTACCGTTGATAGTCTAGTATCATGTTTCAGACAAATATACGGGCCAGAAAGCTGATGAATATTTTGAAACTAATTTGTCTGGAAATTTTTATCTTCATGATTGAAATGGTTAACATGGTTATAAATTGTCTAAGAGACATGACCATATATGGTAATTAATTGTCTAAGAAATACGACCATATATGGTAATTAACTGATCAGGCTTCTCTTAGTGTAGTATTTTACAGTACAACTTTGAAATAACTTAACATGTTTCCAAAATATAATAAAACGTACTGTAGCATATTTTGAGCATAATTGTATCAGAAGACATCCCAGATCCAATGGACCTTTCCATTTTTAGCTATGCCCCGCCCACACCTCGCTTGTGTTGGGATCGATTGATCTCTGACTATCAATTTCCAGAAAACTATACAGGTAAGCTATTAAATATTTTGGAACAAATTTGACTGGGCGTTGTTGCTGCCTATGGCAGCAACAGCCTCCAGTCAAATTAGTTTCAAATTATTCAACAGCATGTTCATTAAATAGTAGAGACATACAATTCGTACAATGTGTCAAACTATTAAGAGTTAAAGACGGGACAAATAGAATCATTTATGATGTAATGATTATGATGTCAGCATACACGTCACTTAGTTGGTTATGGTGTCATATATGATGTCATATCATCGATGGATAAACTTGGAAAGGTTCATTATGTTCAAAATATTCAACAGAACATTTCTTACATCGTGTTCAAATCAAAATCGTACTAACTACGGTAACATGTTTGTGTATTTGCTTTGTTGGATACGTGTTAACCTATGCATGAGCTGGACTGTAAGTCTTGTAATTATACAGTGTACATTATTGTAAGATAAGTTTTAGATTACATACCTCCCTTTATTAATTTATTCAGAATATTTATTTCTAATCATAGATTTTGAATTGTCTATTTAATTAGTCGATTCATTTATTACCGTAATTAGTATTGTATTGGTGTTTAGATATGCCTTCCCAAAGTTCTCTTAGAATTATGAAACAGGAGGTTCTTTTTGGAATATGTGCAATTTTGGGAGGGTTACTGGGATGGATGTGGCCCTAGATAGGCAGATAGAGAGAGAGACAGCAAGACACAGGCAGACAGACAGACAGACAGCCAGCCAGCCAGACAGGGTTATAAAAGACTTTCTTGTGATACTTCATGACAAGACAAATAATGTCCGCTGTGGGCATGGCCCTAGACAGGCAGGCAGGCAGACAGACAGACAGGCAGGCAGGCAGGCAGTCAGGCAGACACAGGCAGGCAGGCAGGCAGGCAGGCAGGCAGGCAGGCATGCAGACAGACAGACAGACAGGCTGGCAGGCAGGCAGGCAGGCAGATATTAAAAACTTTCTTATGACACTTCATGACAAGGCAAATAACTATAAAGAATGTACACTGAGAAATAAACCTGACTTTGCATATTGTATACCATTTATATATATATATATGTTGCTTGCATTTGAATGGATGTTTGGTTTTTTTGCCACAAGAATCTTCGCTTTCTCACAAGTTTTTCATTCCATATGGACACTTATGTGCCATTCATGACCGGTTCAGGTATATTTACACTTGACATTTTGCGCATAATTAGCTTATCAGGAAATCTTAAACGACATATTTCTTATCGATCATAGAGCGGTCACTAAAACAGCTGGCCACTCTAAGCCTTTTAATAGTCAAGATCATGAATATCCATTTGCGGGTCAAGAGATTTAACTATTTTTGAAAATTTACCACTGGAATGACTGTCTTGATTATCGAACTCAGGGTTACCCCAGGGGTAAATTTTTTAAAATAGTCAAATCTCTTGTCATATAAATTATGTACATTTCTGACCATTCTATTGTGGTTAATCTCTGGCCAGACTACTCAAAATTTCAGAATTCCGAATTCCTTCCCCTTTCATATGGTAATCTGTCACTGTTTTTGATTTCGCCTTATTTGTGACTGGAAGCCACATTCCCAAATTAAGCGCATCGAATTTAGTAAGCATAAATTAGATTTGCTGATATTAAGTTTAGCTGGTCTGCCTGCTGAATTACTGCAGACTACATTTTCCATGGTGTTTAACTCAGGATATGGTTAATATTTTGAAAACTATTTGACTGAAATTTGTTGGTGGCTAAGCCACCAACAACTTTCAGTCAAATTGTTTGCAAAATATTAAGCCTATTGACATTATTGTTTGGTGAACACTTAATAAAAGTATGTTAATTTTGTCAACAAGAACATTAAATAAGCTAGATAGTTATTAGATTAATGTCACCATTTCACCCGTGACCATATCAGAAATAGTCCTTAAAATCATGAAGATAATTTGCCTGCAAGCTATTGCTGCCGGTTTTCAGTCAAATTAGTTTCAAAATATTGACCATCTTACTTGTATAGCTGTTTTTGAAATTTGAATTGAGATATTAATGTTTCATTTTTCAAATAACTAAAATATGGGTATGAATACTTTAGCCCTTAAATGACAAATTTTTTAATTGAAGAAATATTCTGTTGTATATTTTGAAACTAATTTGCTTCCAGTCTATGGCTATCTTGAAAACAAGACATTAGCCTTTCCATAAGGTTTATGGGGTTACATGCACCCAAATTAAACAGCCACAAATTAGTCTTACTGATATTAACTTTGAAAAATAAATAGATTAATTTTGTAAAATATTCAATAGAATTACTGTATGTTTGCTGTTATACCACTGCCAACCCGGAGTGCGCATATATGATTGATTGGCTGTGTATACCATGGACAGATATAGGTTTTGTAATGGTCTAGCCAATAGATTAGCCAAATATTAAATATTTTAACCACATCTTTTAACTTCAATGTCACTTATGAACATGTTTGCAGTCAATACTATCAATTCTACAGTCCAGAGACAATAGAGTCTTATATATAAGAAATGTGTTAAGTATTTTGAAACTAATTTGACTGGAAGCTGTTGCTGCCTTCAAGTTTCAAGATATTGAGCAACTTAAATAGGAATGTTTGCTTTGAAATTGAAATGTTGGAATCAGTCAGGATGTCTGCCAATAAAGAAAATTAAATCAATTTTAATCATTAGACAATGATTTAGCCAATTCTAATTAGCCAGACTTGAGTTTTACTAGCATTTGGCTAATTGGCTAAATGAGTAGATTAGTCCCTGTATACCGAGGCAGATGGCTCGAAGGTTTTTCTGATTGGTTGAAAATTATGACAAGTTATGACAGCTTTTCTAGGATTGAGAAAATGTGTTAACAATGGAACGAGCCATTTCTAGCTAGGTAGGAATTTATCGTTAAAATATTTACAGGAAGTCATTCTTAATGTACCGTAGTTGTAATTATAATTGTTATATATATATATATATATATATATATATATATATATATATATATATATATATATATATTGATGAAGAAATTATTAATTTTATCAAATATAGGTTATATTTAGATATTTTTTATAAAGTATTTTTTATTTAGCTTTAATTATTTGATTATTACCAATGAATATACACACATACACATGCATGCATGCACACACACACATGCACGCACGCACACACACACACATTCACGCACACATGCACGCACACACAGACATATAATTAATTTATCCATTCTGCCAATATTTATGCAACATTAACCTTTTCACGGATGAATTCCCTGTATCTCATTTTCAAGACAACCATACGAGAAAACTATTGACTATTTTGAAATAAATTTGACTGGAAGCTGTTGCTGCCTAGGGAAGCAACATCTTCCAGTCAAATTAATTTCAAATGCTCAACAAAATAAGTTTTATAATATACTTTTTCAGGGATTTGTCGGTGAAAGAGTTAAATTTATCATTTGATTAGATATGCACCATGCTCTAGATAATATCTTCTATCTGCTGGCAGAATAGAAGTTATTGGTTTGATTGACGTCTATCGAGTCGCTGATTCCATGTCCCGTTCATGCCATATCTAAGCTGGTTTTATTTCAGTCTATTATTGGTAATCTCCCCAGTTTTTAAATTGGTACCCATTTATACACCTGGGTGAAGAGAGGCAACGAGGAGTGAAGGAGATTGCCTACAGGGCTAAAAAATTTGAAGAATATTTAGTTGCCCCCAAGTTGGCCCTGTTGAAATTATGTATTGTTGTAGGCTATACAGACTACAGAGTCAGTGTAAATACCCACTCAACCATTATATTAACCCGTTATCACCCATATCAGCCAAATACGGATTCATATTGCTACTATGCTTGCCCAGTCAAATTAGTTTTAAAATATCCAACATCGTGTTTATTAAAGAGCAAAAACATACAATTCATACAACACTTCGTCTTATCAATTAAGCGTTCGTGACGAGCTTATCTATGTCATTCATGATGTCATTGATTATGACATCATCCTACACATTACGTCATTGATTATAACGTCATATGATTGATGGATAAACTGGAACCCTCTATTCCAAGACAAGGTGGGCGACTCTTGGCTAGAAATGGATACTATTTTCGTCATTGACAAAACATAAAAGAATGTTTTCCTATAAACTTTTGCCAATGTTATGATTTCAAGTTCTACGCTCACCAAGCTTGTGATATCTATATGTTCGAATCTTTCACTGGTCACACCGGCCAAAACAGGCCACTGAAGTGGTCTTGCAGAATGAATATTTGTAGGGCAAGAGAAGACTATTTTTTAAAATTTACTACTGGAATGACTGGCTCGGTTACCAAGCCAGTCATTCCAGTAGTAAATTTTCAAAAAATAGTCTTATCTTGCTATGCAAATGGACATTCAATAAGGGAAATATTTAGATTTTTCGACCAAATTTGACCATTATAAAGGGTTAACTATAAACCATATATCTAAATATTATTTTGAAAAGTATTTAACTGAATATTCTTTGCATCAGAGAGAATTTGTTGCTTTTTGCCTAGTGGTGTTGCTACTACTGCTACACAACAATTATATTACATTTATATAAATATAGCCGCAGTACCGCTAATTACCATATTCATGATTACTTGAAAACATTTGCTCAGAATTTGCCATGCTAATATAAATATTCTCAATAAGTGTTTATTTGTAGGTCAAGAGAAGTTTTTGAAAACTTACTATTAAAATGATTGGCTTGGTTCTAGTAGTAATTTATACAACTGTTGTTGTCCGGGTGCTACTGCTACTACTACTACTACTACTACTACTACTACTACTACTACTACCATCACCATTGCTGTTTCTGCTATTACTATTACTGCTGCCCGGAGCTACTACTGCCCTGCTACTACTGCCTACAGCTACTACTGCCCTGCCACTACTGCCCGCAGCTACAACTGCCCTGCTACTACTGCCCTGCCACTACTTTCCGGAGCTACTACTTCCCTGCCACTACTGCCCGCAGCTACTACTGCCCTGCCACTACTGCCCGCAGCTACTACTGCCCGGAGCTACTACTGCCCTGCCACTAGTGCCCGGAGCTACTACTGCCCTGCCACTAGTGCCCAGAGCTACTACTGCCCTGCCACTACTGCTCGCAGCTACTACTGCCCGCAGCTACTACTGCTCGCAGCTACTACTGCCCGGAGCTACTAATGCCCTGCCACTACTGCCCTGCCACTACTGCCCTGCCACTACTGGTATTCACTATTAAGACTACTACAAATGTGAATATAAGAAGTATTAAGTTATTTAGAGGCGGCGTACACACGCTATCTCTGTTCATACCTTCAGTATTTTGACATTTTACATCTGAAAAACTTCTACTGATCACACATACCAAGGGAGGTAATTTTTACCTTGCCAAGGGAGAAAACTGTTATTTAAAAACAAGCCAGTTATGGGAAAGGAAACATAGCTTCTTGAGAAGTTTCATATATGACTGAAACACTTTCAAGAACACATGGATTGTATGTTTTTGCTGAATTTACAAGTTAATAATCAACAGCCCAGCATAAATAGACACGCTACTATACCATGTGTGATAATGTGTACCATCAGTCAATTATCTTCATTCTACCGTACACGAGTTATCTCCCTTGGTGATTGTGATCGATAAAGTGATGATTCGTAAATTGTTGTGCTTTGTACATCGCTATATAAATAACAAATATATTTTTTTGACAAGTATTTTTATACTCATGATATTATGATATACATGTAATGTATATATGCAGTATCTTCTCTTTATTTGTGCAATATTATTAGTAACAAATAACGATATAATAATAATAATAATCACAATTATGGCATAATTAATAACATAATTAAAATATAATTAATTTTTATATTTGATTCTTAAGCATTTAACTCTTTCACCGATAAATTCCCCAGATCCAATTTTCACGGTAACCGTACAGGAAAACTGTTGAATATTTTGAAATTAATTTGACTGGAAGCTGTTGCTGCCTTAGGCAGCAATAGCTTCCAGTTAAATTAATTTCAAAATATTCAACAGAATAAATTTTATATTTTATTTTAATCTACTTTTTGAGGGGTTTGTCGGCGAGAGTTAATATTGGAGCTGACAAAAACAGCTTCTGCATTGATCTTGGGAAATGTCCGCTTCCAGAGCAAGAATTCTTTTTTAATTTACTGCTGGAATGACTGACTCGTTAACCGAGCCAGTCATCCCTGTGGTAAATTTTCAAAATTAGTGTACAGGTTTGCAAATGGACATTTTCTTTGAGAAAATGTATATTTTCTTGGACAAAATTTGAGGCTTAAAATGTTAATTATTAGTTAAATTTAATAACGAGCTACATTACGATCAGTCATGAATAATACATAAATATTTATTTTCAAACTTATCCATAGCAATCACCTGTCTTCAGGGGCCAATGGAGAATAACTGCCTGCTTGGAGAATATTATGGTTAAGTAGGTAAAAAACTACTTTTTGTCGTGATCTCGGTGAATATCTAATCCAAGAAAAGACTATTTTTGAAAGATTAACTCACTGGCTCGGTTATCACGTAAGTCATTCATGTGATACATTTTCAAAAATTTCACCTCAAGACCAATGCAGAAGCCATTTGTGTGTTGGTTGACAATTAAAGAACTGAGCCTAAATGACTCTGGCCATGTTAATCCTTTAACCCTCGAATTTGTTCAAGAAAATTTCAATTTTTCATAGGAAATGTCCATTTACAGACCAAAAGAAGACAATTTTTGAAAATTTACCACTGGAATGACTGGCTCGGTTATCGAGCCAGTCATTCCAGTGGTAAATTTTCAAAAATACTTAAATATTTTTAATATTCTAAAATATTTTGAAAGAATTTTTATGTTATAAAGAATTTTTTGAAAGCAGTAAACCGTTAACTCTCAAATTTCTAAAAGAAAATTTAAAATTTCTCGTAGAAAATGCCCATTTGCAGACCAAGAGAAGACTATTTTTTGAAAATTTACCACTGGAATGACTGGCTCGGTTATCGAGCCAGTCATTTCAGTGATAAATTTTCAAAAATACTTTTCTCTTGGTCTGCAAAATGACATTTCTCAAGACCACTGCAGAAGCTGTTTTTTTCCGGCGTGAGTGTTAAGGCGTTAGTGTCTGTCACATGTATTTCTACATCATTATGGCATTGTTCCTTTAAATACATTTTATAATAATCACTTTAATTGAACATTTTAATTACGAGATTTATCAATATTATTTTTAATATATAACTTTACATGGATTCATAGCTTTATATTTTCATTACGTTTTTGTATCACAAATTATTTAATATGTTGATTTATAATAAATATTTAGATTATAAATATGATTTTTGTTAATTCTCTTCAGGATTATTTCTCCTGCCCGGAGGATCAATATTAGCCCAGTAACCTACATTATGGTTAGATTCTATATGAATGAAGGGATCATATCTGTCACTTAACTCAAGTTTGAGTGCTATGGTTAAGTATCTGACATTATAATTAATTACCGTATGCTACTTGTTAGCTGACTCAAAATACCATAAATCTATCACAAAATCGAAACACCACAAATGTGTATGAACTGTATGTCTGATGAATCTACAATTATTATTTAATCAAAATAGGCAGAAACAGCCTCCAGAAAGATTAGTTTCAAAATATTCCACAGCTTACCGGTACTTTGAAATTTAGATTCTGTGATTCGGGCTTAAATGTTTTAAATTGATTCCAACACATATACAAAGTGGGCGGAGCTTAGCTAGAAATGGGTGGAGCTTAGCTAGAAATGGGCGGAGCTTAGCTAGAAATGGGAGGAGCCTTCTATTGATCAAATTGGTTATTGGTCTTGTTTGATTTTGAGTTATTTTCTTTAGTAACAGTCGATGGATGTAGTCAGTGTGCCATGTAGATTCAAGCCTGTTTGAAAGAAATTGATTACACAATTTTCCACATAAATGAGATTCTACTACCTCTAATCAAATGGAGGATTCCAGTTTCTCAGTCAATCATATGACGTCATAATAAACAATGTGACATGTAGGGTGACCTCATAATCAATTGTGTCATGAATGAGGTAGCTAAGTTAGATCTGTCTGTCTGCCCATCCATCCGTCTGTCTAGACATCAGTCTGCCCGCCCGCCTGTTGTCTGTCAACAATTGTGGCACATTTTCGCCATTTTTCGATGGATTAAAACCAAATTTGGCAGACATGTGCCTTTAGGCAATATCTATTTGGGTTGTGAAGAGGAAGAGGCCACGCCCGCAAATAGCAGAGTTATGGCCCTTGCTGTACTTTCAAAGGTTGAAGCCTATGGGCAAAATACATTTGTGGCACATTTCGTCATTTATCAATGGATTAAAACTAATTTGGCAGATATCTTCCTTTAGGCAGCATCTATTGGAGCTATGAATATGAAATGGCCACACCCTTAAACAAGGGCCATAACTCTGGTTTATTAACGTGTTTAAGTATTGACCCCTATGGGGAAAATACATGTGTTTCGTCAGTTGTTGTTGGATTAAAACCAAATTTAACAGATATGGTCCTTCAGTCAAATATTTATTTGGACTATGAGATGGGCGGGGCATGGCTAAAACGAGATTCATACATTGTTCTCTCCAGTCATTATTATTGAAATGATTAAATATATAAATATGATAGTTTTATGATAAATATTAGGTTCACATAGTCTGAGATCATTCAGGACAGACAGACAGACAGACGGATGGTCTTAAAGTTTGAGTACATCAACAATATGTTGATCCACTAAGTTCTCCAGGACATCTAAGGGAAGTGCTCCACATCCTAGCACTACCTGATGGAAGTCTGCAATGTTCCAACGATCACCTGAAACACGAGAGCATTCAGAAATTACAGAATGCCTATCTTATGATTTTTTACTATTTTGTTCATATTTTCGAACTTAATTTTTCTTGCTAATGGTATTTAATGGACATATATTAGTCAGCAATGGTCATTTAAATTTCTATGATGTTCTAACGCCAGGAATGTAGTCTGTATAATAATTTACAAATTTTAATTTTGAGAATTTTCGCGGTTTTGGAATATTTTTCATATTTTGTTTTCAGATTTTTAATTCGCCGTATACATCACCAATGGTTATTCAGATTTCCATGAAACTGTACAGAACTCTCTGCATGCAGGGATGCAATCGTCAATACTTTGGATTTGGGAATTGTTCACGATTTTTGGACTTAGAATATTTTTCAGGGTTTTAGCTCATCTGGGTCAACTTAGCATTCAGTCTCTGTCTGTCTATCTGCCCATTTATCCGTCCATCTATTTGTCTGTCTGTCTGTCTGTCGGTACTTCCATCTGCCCACCCACCTGCTGGCTGTCAACAATTGTGGCACATTTCACCATTTACCACATGGAAGCATATAATGATTGTAATTTTAATGAATCCTATGGGGCATATGTTTGGCCCTATTTTGTTATTCTTCAATGAGCTAGAATTAAAATCATTATATACTTCCACGTGCTAAACAAGGGCCATGACTCTGCTTTCAGAGTGTGGCCAAATTTGTGTTGTAATATCACGGACACTTGAAACTTCAACCATTGGTCAATAGCATCCAGGATGGTTACTCCATTGGTCAATGTTTCTTGTCTCGTTATGCAAAAGTCTCAAGGATGCTAATAGCGTTGCATTTCTCATCCAAATTATTGCCAGTGTCAATTGTCCCGTCAGTAAACGTCATCTGTTGGGACACATGAACGATTGGTGAATAGTGTCGGAGATGTCTGTTATGTTGGCCAATGGTACTTTTGCCCGGTCAAGGACGCCACTACTTTGTATTTCAGGCTCAAATTGGTCCAGTCCCGACACAATAACTAGGCTTGAGTGATTATTGCTTTGACTGATCACAATCGATTATTTAAGAATAATCTTGATTAGGGCCTACTCGATTAATCAGCCTGGGCAAAAATTACCCAGCCATAACAATAAAGGCATACCAATTACGAAAACTGCAATTGTGTTAAGAAATGTCAATTTGCAGACCAAGAGAAGACTATTTTTTTTAAACGTATCAATGGAATGTCTGGCTCGAACATCGAGCCAGGCATTCCAATGATACGTTTTCAAAAATAGTCTTCTCTTGGCCTACAAATTGGCATACATTCGCCGAGCAAAATGTTAATCTTCATTACTGATCGCACTAAAGAGTAATTAAAAGGCAGTTTTGAAATATTTTATGCAGTAGAATTATTCACGATTATTCGATTTAATCATAAATTCACGATTTAAAAAATAATCGCAATTTTCGATTTAATCACACAAGCCCACCAGTAACCCGCATTATAGGGTACCTATACAGGTGATACGTTGAACGCTTTAGCGTTCTTGTTATTACGTACCAAGAGCTTTTTCCGCCTTCTTCCTCAGCTCCCATATCTTCATTTCCCCTATCTTATAAGCACAAGCCTGAAAGTCATGAAACAATGTACTGTAATGACAATAAGCTAAAAATAATATAAACAACTCAATCAACAACATCGACTCCATCAATGCCTTATGGGGACAGCAATTATGTTCTCTTTCATTCTTAACCATTTCACGCCGATGTTGGCCAAAACCGGCCTCTGCAATGGTCTTGTGGAATGCCCATTTGCAGGACAAGAGAACACAATTTTTGAAAATTTACCACAGGAATAACTGGCTCGATAACAGAGCCAGTCATTCCAGTGGTAAATTTTCAAAAATAATATTCTATTAGCCTGAAAATTAACATTTAATAAGCAAATATTTAGATATTTTTCACGAATTTATTCAAGTGTTTAACTATCTTGTAGTAATGGTTAGGCTACAAACAATATTATGTAGAAATTAAAACCACATTAAAATCAATGAGTCTTGCGTCTGTAGTGTCTGTAGTGTCTGTAGTGTCTGTTTCTCATTGTAATTAACCAGTTAATTACTAACGTGGTCAAGAAACGAGAACTATTATAACACAACTAAAATGACAATTAAATTAGATAATTAACATATTTTGTTCATATTCGATAGATATTGCCCGATTTGCCAACCAAGAGAAGAAAATTTACGACTGTAATGCGTGTCTCAGTTATCAAATGAGCATTGTTCAAGACCACCGCAGAGGCTTCGACATGAAAGGGTTAAATTGGTTTGTTTGAGAAAAGTGATGCGAGGCAATGGATCTTTCCAGTTTTAGTCTTTACCTAAGCTCCACCCACACCTCGCTCGTGTTGGGATCGATCGATCTCTGAACACCCTGACTATCAATTTCCCAAAAAAACCACAGGTAAGCTGATGAATATTTTTAAACTAATTTGACTGGGTGCTGTTGCTGCCTAAGGCAGCAACAGCGCCCAGTCAAATTAGTTTCAACATATTCAACAGCGTGTTTATTCAATAGCAAAGAATTACAAAGACATGCAATTCATACAACGTGTCGAACTCTGAGATTTAATGACGGTTTATATGGAACCCTTTGTGACGTAATGTTTGTGATGTCATCATACATGCACTAAGATCATTATGACGTCATACGAGGTCAGATGTTGGAAGGATACGCTGGATAGGTCGATTGGATCATGGCAGCCTAAGCATAAGTCGATGCATAGCTTGTTTAGCAACTTCAGAATGATGCACTTTTCATAGCAATTTTTTGACGTAATGATTGTGACGTCATCATACACGCGCTGACCTGATTATGACGTCATACGAGGTCAGACGATGGATGGATACTCTAGAACGGTGAATTCAGGTTATATGACTCACATGGACGCATTAGATTCAGACCCCAAAGTAGGATCCGATCTGCCACTCAAATAAATTCCTGATACTGGACGAATCCAGCTTTAGTTATGCCCCGCCCATCTATAGCTAAGCCCCACCCGCATTTCACTCATGTTGTGATCGATCGATCACTGAACTCCCTGACTATCATCCAGAAAACTATACAGGTAAGTTCTTGATTATTTTGAAACTTATTTGACTTGGATGATGTTGCTGCCACAGTCAACTTAGTTTCAAAATATTCAAAAGCGTGTTTATTAAATAGTAAAGACACAATTTGTACAACAACGCATAATCCGTCCTTAATTAAGCGTTTGTGATTAACTTATCTACGCCATTCATGACGTCATTGATCATGACGTCATCCTACGAGTCAAGTAGTTGCTTCTGACGGCATATGGTCGATGAATAAACCGGAAAAGCCCATTCTTCTGAGGCCCTACATCTGAATCCATCTTAAAATAGATTTTGCAGACGGCCTACAAATAGGGGTCTGTCTATACGTATCATGGTATTCGGCCATCTATGCTGGCAAGCACCACTATTTTAGCCTGATAGCGCAAATTACTGGGCCTGTATTAAGTCAATACATACCAGCCCAGTAATCTGCATTATCGGGCCACTACCTTATTTACCTACCTGTGCCGGTAAGCCAGTATATCTGTCCACTTCACTGCCTGCTAACCAGTGATCTAGTATATTGTCCTGAGTCATGTACTTTATAGATTCCTCTCGGCTCCAACTGTTAAAATACCCAACATGCATTTCAGTATAGTATATACATCTTACGTACATGCAGGAAGATTTTGTTTGAGTCTTTGAAATGGAAAGTGGACAGACTTAGCAACCGACATGCTGATAATAACCAGACTCCATTCTCTGGCAGATGAAGGGCAGTCATTATTCTGCATCAACACTGTTTGCATGCATGCCCACACGGTGGCCTAGTGCATCAGCCATGATAACTATCAGGACATTCTTCATTTCGTCCAGTCTATAGCCTGCATAACATCCCTTGTCCAGGGGTGTGGCACATGAATCTAACTCGATATGATTCAATACTCTCATCCGAATGAATGCCATGCTCCATGCCCAATCTCTGGGTATACATCTCCACATGCGTGTACATGCAGCAGGAATCGGTAGATATACCTTGAGACTGTCTGGTGATATAAGTCGTGTCTCACGACTTGCCATACACCAATGTCACGATGACAGCGTTTTTTCAGCCATCTCCCATTGAACCTGCATCCCCACCCATGAGTGAATACAACAATCGCCATTGATCTAACGTTAGTGTTGGGAATTAGTACTATTTTTGTGATCGATGATAGGTTTTCCATACTAACAGATGATCAATTAATAATTGATCATAACATTTTCTCATTTTTACCCAGTCAAATAAGTTTCAAAATATTCAACAGGTTATTGGTATGGTGGTTCTGACATTAGCATACTATTTCAGTGTTGTGAAGGTTAATATCTTAGACTATGGACTCGTGTGGAGTAAAACTGTGTTATATAGTTGTAAAAATAAAATTAAAATGGTATTGCCAAAAAAATAGATTCATCTTCTGCAGTTTTAATATCGTAAATTTAAAAGCAGTTAAAACCGATTTCTGAAATCATGATCGATCTGTTGGTTGGGCATGCAAACCAATCAAACACCGATCAAATCAATTAATTGGAATCGCCATTGATCTAACGTGGCATTGTTTTCAGCCGTCGCCAGCACACACGTGCATATGTCAGACCATGCTCCACTATATATCGATGGCATCCTTTATTTTGAGCTTCCCTCTTCATCTGAACACACACGTGTGATATGAAGCTAGTGTCTGTAAACCGTGAACCGATTCATGACTTAAATGGCCGCGAAGCATGATTATGTGACTGCGATGGTCACCTCCATGACAATATTTGTTCATCAGCTTTAAACTTGGGCGAGTGCACTAGACCGGTCAGTCCACTAATGCTAAGCCAGATTACGCTCCATGAACAACATTATGCTGGGCATAAACAGTGGGAACATGTCAATCTACTCTGAAATCTTCTGCCCCAAATTCACTTCCATGTAAGTATTTGACATACATTATTTGTACTTCTCTAAACCACAAATCACTGCCTTCGACCATGTATACTCAGTCCACTAAACTTAAGAATCGAGGTACACTGGTAGGTGACCCTATTATAACTGTGGTGGCAGACCTAGATCAGATTGTGAAGGCTACAGTGGGAGGGTGTTGAACAAGCTACGTTCAAGCATATGTAATGGCCATGGTGGTAAGGTAGACAGACCAAGGTCTCTCAACTAATAGTCTAAGCAGGGCAACTCTAATATTCCATACCAGTACAATCTGATCTGAACCATTGCAATATTTGATATACTAGCGGTTGATCTATTACCAGAGTTTGCCTAAGAGTATACTTCTTAGACGAGTCATATAGATATTGCTCAGAGCACATCCGATCACACAAGGGGTATCTGTTGCACAACTGACCATGTGGGCTCAGAGTAATGTTTTGTGGTAGCTGTCTTAATACGAAGTCATGTTTCTCTAGGAAACACCACAACGTCTGTATTATACATGCATAGTAACGTCACGTGACACTGTATATTTAAATAACCATAAGACAGCAATACAATTACCCTTATTAATAATAAGCACTGTTATTAAACTTTATACGATCACAATTTAGTTGCGAACAAATCTGTTGTAGAAATATTTTTAAGTTGCCTTAAAGAAGGCCGTCTCTTAATACAGGCACGAGTGAATGTGAAGGATCTTTTAATAATCAAATCACATATAACGTAACTGATATGTTTGGAAGATTAAACTTACTCGAATGCGTGGATCCCGGTATCCACCACAAGTCTGGCTGCACGGTGAAACTCGAAAATATAGCGACCCAGTCTGAAATGAGAAAACACTAACACTATTCCCAATATTAAAATTAGCATCAGCGTAGGGGCAGCTACACAACTAATGACAACTGATACACGTGCTCGCACATCCATTTGAAAGACCACAGTCAGTCCAGTAACATGTCTTATGATAACACGAGGAACCATCTAACATGTCTTAGTCATCCACCTTATGGGGCCACCAATAAGCATTCACTAAAGACCAGATGCAAGCCATTCACCATAGAAGTCACAAAGATGATGGTTGGTTCTTTAAGAGAGTTGGACCTATTACCACATACATCATGAATCAAGAGAGTTGCACCTATTACCACATACATCATGAACCAAGAACCAAGAGAGTTGCACCTATTACCACATACATCATGAACCAAGAACCAAGAGAGTTGCACCTATTATCACATACATCATGAACCAAGAACGAAGAGAGTTGCACCTATTATCACATACATTATGAACCAAGATCGTTTGGCTCCAGATGAGTTTTAATACACTTTCTCTGCCATCCACTCTACCTGAGAGTGCTGGAGCACAGGCTAGTTGCTGTTGGGACAACATCTCTTTGTCATAGTCTTGTGAAGCAAGATCATCTTCCTGCTCTCCGCGTATGATACATAGTGAGATTGAAGAGACATGTGATGTAAATAATCACTTGAGTAATGATAATAATAATTTTAAATCTAACTACATCACAATGTGTACAGCTATATATGATTGAATATGTAGGGTTGTGTTCCAGTTAATTGTCGAACAAGTCTATAAGGTAATCTGTGCTAAGCTACATGCAAACAGTCTTCAGGTGTCTATATAGGATGGATCATCTATGGCGATAAGGGCATGTTAAAGAGAACCCACCATATGAAGAAGTTCCCTATGTAAATCCAGTATTTTATATTGTTTCATATATTATTCTAGAACAATAACATTAGTTCATGAGCAGCAATGCAAACCACAGTACACATATACTGAGAGAGAGAGAGAGAGAGAGAGAGAGAGAGAGAGAGAGAGAGAGAGAGAGAGAGAGAGATATAGAGGAGAGAGAGATAGAGAGAGAGAGAGGGAGAGAGAGAGAGAGCATGGTATTCAAATATACTGAAATTGGAGCATGCTTTTCTTTTGCATAATGTTATGTATATTTCTGCTGAGAATCTACTTAAGTTTAGTCAATTGCTTTTCAAAATATATCCTAACTTTATAGAGTAAGGACCTTTCAGTTCAATCCAGATATTGCTATAGGCCTACAGTATAAAATAGGTCATCATAACAGAGCTAATAAAATTCAAAAATAGAAAAAATTGACTGAAAATAGTTGGTAGCTTACTCTTCAGTCAAATTGTTCTTAAAACAGTCAGCACATCCAGAGTAAACCCTATGGAAAATGATTTCTGCAGAAATTCAACAGGAAGAGGGTTAAATATACTATTATGTCGACATATGGTATAGCGTCTTTCTATCATCTCAAAATTGTGTGTATTATTCAGCATCAGTCTTATACAAAAAACAGTGGAAGGATCAAAGACTAGTAACTTCCATTCACTGGTTCAATATTTTCAAATATGATCAGACCATATGAGGTAGCTACGCATATTCATAACTGTAACATTAACATACGTTCAATTTTAACAAGAAACTTAACCTTCATCCTTAATCTTAGTCCAACTGGCTAAACATGATGGAATTTACCGACATTATGGGAGAAATTACAATATCTTATAACTATATTGGGAATTTACTATCATATTGCTTCTGATCTTTCCCCATTCCCATAACCAATAGGTAAAATATCAGACTAAATCTACTATAAACAGAAATTGTAATATAATTTGTGTCATTTAGTGTAATAGATACTTACAGAG